>VRYO01001269.1:1523093-1572675 GCA_009812075.1 Sialia sialis | reverse complement strand
GAATTGAAGCAGTGATAAACACACAGGCCCAGGCTCCTGGTCCTTTCCCATCCCCTGTGTACACCCTGAGCTACCAGGGCAGGAGCAGTCTGCAGCCCTGCCAGGACCTCTCTCTCCAGATACATGTCTGTCTCTAATGGCTTTGGCCACCTCACCAGCTCTGGGAGACCTGATGCTCTGTACCTTACATGGTAAAGAAACCAACAGGGGTCCAATGAGACAGGTATTCTCAGATCAAGTCCCCATCTAGTCCTATATTTTACTGTGGTTTATTAGTTTCATATTGAATTCCTCTTCTGCAGAAAGAGTATTTTCTGGAAATTAAGTAAATGAATGAAGATGTCCCTTTGGCTACTGCTATTGTTAATGCAATGAGAGAAATCACACAGCACTCTCACGTCCTCAGAGCAGTATCCTTGGGGTATGTTTCATACAAATCCAGATCTAAGGCTCATGTAACCAGGCCTAAATAATCTTGTTTCCAGATAATGAAACAAGTGAAAAACAGACATATGTATAATGATAAATTTGGTATAGAAATACAGAATAAAATCACATATATAAATGTTTCCTTTTTTTATTCTTTCCCCTTCCCACCTTTTATACCAGGCTGTGTTGAGATTGGTCTTCTTTTAAATATTTTTAGAAATATTGAAATAACTGATGCATTGTAATACCAGAAGACGCCTCACCATGATACCCTTAGGCATTGCTCTGCTATTTCAGGCTCTGAAACAGTGCAGTTTGATAGGGTGAGAAAATCAGAAAGCTTTGTCTTTGTCCTAACTTGATGTCTGAGTCCTCTAGGATCTGCTCAAATGCCCTGGGACTTTTGCTTAGTTCTTTTGAGCAATATTCCAGTGCTATAAGAGAAGCATGAGCTGGGACCACACTTCATCTCCAGAGGCAAAGAACCTTTAGGGCAATCATTTTATTGCCTAGGGATTTGGGGGAAGCTTCAGGCATCATTGTTCCTTAGGATTTCAAGCTATATCAGGGACCAGAAAAGCTACTGGCATACATCAGAGTAGCTTCCACAGCCTAAATCAGCCCACAGCATCCAGAGCAGCATATGCTACATAATATTACTCCTCTTAGTGCTTTTCCTTTCATCACTGCCATCTTTTCTAGACCTCATAAGGCATTGGTATTGGAGGCACAGCAGGGATTTTTCTTGTCTCTTAGTCACTCAGCTCTGGTCCACATGTGCCTTTGGAAATGTACACCAGAACCAGACCTAGGGCAGCATCTGCCCCTGTTCAGCTGGATTTCCAATTATTTTCAAATCAATGACACAAACTCACTATAGAAAAAAAACCTAGAGGGATTTCATGCTTCAACATGAATAATTATTTACACCAATAACTGAACAATTGTTATGCTGTGCAAGTGGCTGTGCATCTGTTTCTATCTTTAGGCATTCAAAAAAATATTAGAAATAAATATATATAACAAATGGGTAATGAATATAATAAAAAATTCTCAAGTATAGTAATTCAGATTTTAAATTAATTCCCATAAATTCTGTTAATTCCCATCACCAATGAATATTCAAGAAAAGGGTTCATGGACAAAAATGTTCACAAAAATAGCTTGCTTTAATTAAGTGATGCAGCATATTCATATAAGTGAATTTCCTATTCATAACTGTCAAAATCACATCAGAAACCTTTCTTTAATAATTTTTTCCAGTCTAACAGGATAGAGAGATCTTCCACAGCACCTTTGTGTCCCACCAAAGTGTTTGAACTTTCTACATGGAGGAGCAAAGTTCCCGTCTAATCATTTTCTCTTTGAAATTCTGCTTGATGCTGTTGCATATTCACAAGAACCTAAGATTTTTTTACAATATTATCCTCTGTGTTCTTTCCAAATGTTTGTCATCAAAGCCCCCTTGTTGAGCAAAATTATTGAAGTAGCTGAAGCCATTGCCCAAAGGGCTAAGGGGAAAACATGACTGAGTATTTGATTTCTGTGAGCCAGTGTATCCAGTGTACACAGAAAAACTCAAATTAATGGTTACCTATGGCAGAAAGCCAGGACCATGCAGGAGCTGTTTGTGCAAGAAAACTGAGAAAACTGATTTTTTATTAAAATGTACTGTGATGGTGGATTTTGCGGAAATCTTTTGTAACAAAACAGGGATCTGTAAAACTCCGTTTCCATGGACAACACACAACAAAAAGGCATGCTAGCTCTTGTCAAAAAATACAGGTAGGTGTTGAAAAACTGATATTTAGCTGATACATCTAAAAAAAAATAATTAAAAAGGATGACAGGAGCTATGTCAAGACAAGAGAGGCTGAAGTGGGAGGTCAGTAGCCATGGGTGGGAAGTCAGTAGCCATGGCTTTGGAGTCTCTCTGGAGGGGCTGTCTGCCCTGTGGGCTGAGCTACTGCCTGGACTGAAACAGCAAATGGAGGAAGGAGAAAAAGCATTTTCTGGTCTAGCTAAAATAAGCTTGCTGAGTCTGGACCTGGCCACAGAAGGGCGTGGCACCCTAGCATGGGAGCCACAACAGATGCTGCACATGTGCGCAATACCTGCTTGAGGTAAGCCTAATAAAAACATTTGATTGTTAGTAATAAATTATTATCTATATACTCACATATTTCTGGATCAGTCAGATCAATGCATAGACACTTACAATTGATTTTAATTCTTCTTTTCTTCTTTTCCAAACCCATCTCCCAGAGATTACTTACAAAGCTGAAGCAGAAGGTAAGAAATTACTTCCCCTGAATGGTTTAGTTATGATAACAGACTGCTTGAATGGGCTGGAGAGAATACAAGATAAAATGGAATTTTGTGTTGGTAATATGTATAATGTGCTCTACCTCAAGAAACCTCTGAGGTAGGCAAGTTATTCATATCCAGATGCTGAAACATGCCAAGATTAACTTTGTGTCTCAAGTATTAAAAAAAATGCAGATTTGAGGGATGAATTACTTTAATTTTTGGCTGAAGAGAAATTACATGGGAACAGGAACAATTTTCAGAAGAAAACTCTTCGTGTTTTGCAAAGTGTCATGCAAGTCTAATCTCAGAATTGGCACTGGATGTTGCAAGCCATCGGTTCAGAGACATAAAGCAACTAAACACAGAAAACAAACTGAGGCAACTTCAAAACTTTCCTGTCCAGCAAGAAAAGGATTTCACCAAAAATTAAGGCATTTATGTCTGAAAAATTATTCAGAAAGTGTGCTCAGGAGGGATCTGCTCTGAGACTTCTGTCTGGAGGGAAAGTGGAAGTGCCCTGCAAGATACTACCAATACCAGGTGTACTTGATATTGGTAGTATCTTGGTACTACTAAATACTTGGCATTTGTAGTATTGAGATACTACCAATCTTGGTAGTAAACTATCATTGCTTCCCCAAAGGATAACACTGAATGTAATAGTTAACCCAACTCTAACCAGAATTTCTCCCCTAACAGATGAAAGGGGTGAAGAACAGCCTGTCAGTGTTTGCTTTCTTCATTGTTGACAACATAAATTCCCAATGGGTACATCCTGAGAAAGACAGTACAAGATAGCACTAACTGCAAGCTGTTGGGAGGAGGGAAAAAAAACTCTTGATGGAAAGCTGGGGACATTTATAGCCAGTTGGTATTTTTGAATGGAGCTAAGAGTACAGTTTTCCTGCCTTTTTGCCTATAGATAAATCACCAGAAATAGATTCAAGCGCTGGTGCAACTGTGCCGTCTGCTTTTCTACCACTCAGCAGGATAACCTGATGAGGATATGGAGGACTATCACTGTCCTGTTTTGTTTTGAAGCATAGAGTCTCAACAGGTTGCTCAGAAAGCAAGTTTAGACTGAGTAAACTGATATGAGTTCATATTTTGGTCTCAAAGACCAAATTCAAATATTGACAATTCACTTGACGGTATGCGAGCTTCCAGACTGAAAAACTCCAAAAGTTGTTGCCATCAATTGTTCCTGCCCAGCTCCATGGTGGGACTTGAGTTTCTTAGGATGTTCTCAGCTCTTTGTGAAAATCAGATTTCAGTGATATGCCACTTATTTTGTTTGTGCTCCTCCAAACCCTGGCTCAGGTTCTGCCTGCCCAAAGCACCCCAGCAGACAGTATTTGTTGAAGCCTTCTTTCTTGACTTTGATACAGTGCTGTAAGGAAGGGCTGACAGCTAAATAAAATTTACTGATTCAGCTTACTCAAGTATCTCTACAGAGAAGCTGCCACGCTCTTGACAAGACATCAGTGTGGTGTTATGCTCTTGAAGGAGCTGAATGCATGCTAGATGAAAAATGCTCTTCATTTTTCTGCTTGAATCTGTGCCGCTTTCATGAAGATTTTTCTTTAGCTCACTGCTGCTCTTGGTCACATTCTGTGTCAGCAAAAGGAGACAAGGTTTGTCCTTGTTACTGCTGAATACAGATGACTTTCCTTTGGCCTGGGTCCTGCTTCTCAGGGCTCTGCAGCAGAGGAGAGGAAGGAGAAAGGGAGTCACAATTCTGCATTCCCAGCTTTGCTTGTTTGTGCCCAGAGCACAGCACAGACTGAAGCCATTGCAGCAGGTCACTGTGACAGTCCAGCTGTCCCTAGGGGATGCCCCATGAGCCATGGATCTTGGCATTCTGTAATGCCACAGTGATGGCTCATCTTCACCAGTGCTTGCTTTACATTATCTTTAGTCAAAGTGGGGCCTTGTTTGATAGAAAATCAAGTGTGTTGTTTCCCTTGTTGGACCTGCTGGACTGGCCTGCTTGCGCAATCCTCTTCATAGTAAATGCCTTTCACAACACTTCTCTCCTTTAAATATGGGTTCTTTTCACTGTGACATCTGAAAGGATAGTTAGTTGAAAGTGGGGTGGCAGCTTGATGCCTTACAGTGAAACCTGTTGAAGAGACTGTGCTCTTGCACTAAACCAACAAAATCAAGTAGATTTCTGATATTTTTTATTGGTCTGTATTATTCTAACTACTGTTGCGTTATCAATGCTTCTGAATATTGAATGGAGGAAGATAGAAAGCCTGTTTATACAAGCAAAGGCTTCTAACAGATATAAATGATTGTTTTTGTATCTTAGACAAATGTGGATTTTTATTGGGAAGCAGAGGATTACCCTTAATCCCTCAACATCTAAAGGTGTGAGCAGGCAAGTATAATCTGCAACTACTCTAGTCTTTTGCCTTGACTAGAAAAAGAAGGATTGACACCTGATCTCTGGTTATTAAATGGCCCTTGGGAGTCATCACTGATACCCAAATAAATGTGGTTTCCTACAAAGAGCATAAGGCAAAAAGCCTAACCGCAGTACACAGAGAGAGAGAGATCTGAACAGCAGGGCAATTTGTTCTGCCTGTGGCATGGAACAAGATTGGAATCTGTGATTTTTGGGAAGAATCAGGAAATAATTAGAGATGGTAAATGTGTTTGATTAAGAGACTCCCAGTGATAACCTGGTGTGTTTTTAACATCATAAAGCCAACATCAGTACTGATCTGACTGCAACCTGGATGGAATTTCATCATCTGTGTTGGTCAGGAGACAAGTTTAAATATCTCTAATAATCTCATTGGCCTTTAGGAATGTTTGGATCCCTTCTAAGTGTGATTCCTGTGATGAGCCCTGTGTAAGTCATGACAGGCAAATGAGTGCCTAACTGCATGCCAGTGTTGTTCTTCTGCCTGAGAAGCGGCCAGCAGCTACTACTAGACAGTACCCTGCCTTTAAATATTCTCTTTTGGCTTTTTTTATCTCTCATGAAAATAATGGAAATATGATGGACTGGGGTAGAAATCAGGAAATAGGCACTATTCACTGAAGTAGTTGTGGTTTGGCTGTTAAGATGTGATAAACAGTTATTAAACTATTTCTAGTGCCAAGAATTGGGATCTACAATTTTGAAGTTTCATGGTTCTTTAAAAAAAGATTCAAGCAATTCTCTGGTTAAGGAAAAAAATCTCTATGTACAGATTTGGTATTTACATCACAGATACATGGGTGAAATATGGTTGTCAGTGGTCCTTGTTTAGCTTTCATTGTATTTTACATCCAAAACAAAAGGTACAAAAACCTCAATGAAAGAGTTACTCAGACTCTGTGCATCCTGAACTTCCCTATCTGGGAAAGACATGAAATTGACTGAAATATACAATGAAAAAGAGTCCTCCCAAGAGAACTCCATTTTCCATTTCCAAAAACATGGAAATACATCTGTGAAGTGCCAATGGCAGGGGATGATTAAGATTCAGTGAAGCCAAAATTTGATTTGTGAGACCAAATCTTCTCTGACAGCAAGACAAAGATGAAACATTTAAAACTTAGGTTTCTTAAAATGACTAAAATTCTGTTCTTAGCTTTCTGCCCAGCTTGAGAAAGAAGTTGAAGGTTAATTTGGTTGCCAAAGGATAGTTTATAAGATGTCTGTTTTCAGAAATGGCTGAAGCATCTTCAATCAGTAAATGACTTTCTGATTCTTGAGCCTTCTGTTGTATTTAGACTTCTAAGAGGATGACTTTTTCATACATAATAGCAAAAACATCTATGAAGTTCTTGGGAATCAAATATTGGTGAATTTTTCTTTTTTTAGGACAAAGATTTAGCTTTCATAATTATAGAGGGGAAAAATGAAAAAAAAAAAAAAGGCTAAGAACTGAAGTCTCAGAACCCAGGAAGTAACATAGAAATATTGGTATCATTTGTTTAATTCAATTATTTTGAGGCGAACTGTGAGCCTAATTCATGATTACAGTAATTTCATGATTATAAGCCGCACCTTTTTCATTGAAGAATCCAGCCTACCCCAGTAGTGCGGCTTATATTCAGGTGTGGCTTATCTATGGACAAATCCCAGTGAAATGCCAACCCAGAAGTGAGAGCCAGCAGGGGAAGGTGCCTGGGGCTGCCTTTAAAGGCTTCACTGGTCTATGAAAACTGTTTGCAACTTGAGCACCTGACACCAAACCCAGCTGGCAGTGATTCTGTTACTAATTTGTTACTTTCTTACACATGGATCCTTGCTTTAAAAAAAAAAAAAAAAAAAAAAAAGTGCTGCTTATATTCAGGTGCAGCTTATGTATGGACAAATTCTGTGGTCTGCCCGGCTACCGGGACGTGCAGCTTATAATCAGGTGTGGCTTATAATTGTGAAATTACTGTAGTTCCTCACGCCCCCTTTGAAGTTAACTTTTTTTGCCATCTTAAATATGCTGTCACAGTGGTGTTTCCACCATTGTGATTGGCCCAGCCTTGGCTGGTGGTGGGTCCATCCTGGAGCTGGCTGACATTGGCTGTGTCAGATGTGGGGGAAGCTGCAGCACCTTCTCACAGAAGCCACTCCTGTAGCTCTGCCTGCTGCCCAAATCTGGCCATGCAAACCCAATAAAAACATAGCATTGATCATTTGAACCAGAGGGTTATTGTGATGATTTTGGTGCCCTTTGCTCCACTGTAAAACTTTTGTATCTTTTCCTAGGGAACATGTAATAGTTGGGAACAATATCACTTAAGTTCTGGTGGGTAGTTAACAATTCTGGCATCAGTGAAATTTAACACGAGAGTGCCATTACTCCAACCCTTTCATCAACCACCAGTAAGTTTTGATTTTGCTATTATAGGATGCATTAGGCAAGCTGACAAACTTAGATATCAGCTGGATTTCCTACTGAAAAGAAGGTTGAGACAGGTAGGTGTGTCTTTTATTCACTTTGTCTAGCACATGTAAGTAAAGTCAGTATGACATGGTTGACATTAAATTTAAATATAATGAATTTTTATGTGATTTGTAGTGGGGAGAGACACTGGTAATATCTCCACTCTGAAGAAGGAATGCATTGTGAAACCCCCAATTTTATACAGCAGAGAATTCACACAGGAAAAAGCAACCATGAATTTCCTGCAATCAGAGCCAGCTTTGCTCAGAATTTGTGCCCATTAGGCAGGACTTACACCAACCATAAGTCACAAATTCCTAGGAAATTTTTTCCTTAGCTTTTGTGTTCTAGAATTCCTCTTAGTTTTGAGTAGTAAAGCAAAGATCACAGTAGTGTTCTCCTCTAACTAAGGAGTTGTTCCAGATAATGTTTGCAAAGCTGTGCTTGAGAAGACAGTAAGTGCTGGTGTAAACAGAGCATGATGTTCCACTGGCAAGAACCCCAAGGGAAATGAGAGCCTGGTCTGCAGGGGTGTCAGGACCATGCTGAGGCCCCTCGACAAAAAGAGATAGGAGAGAATGGAGAAGGAGAGGCAAGAAACTGAGGTAGTCACTTTAATGAAATAAGGAATAAATATAGAGGCCTGAGGAAAGAAATATAGTGCCCAGTGACAGAGTTAATGAAATCCTTTCAATCCGTGTTCTGCAGCTGAATTCCCTCATATCAAATTTTCCAGTACAACCTAATAACTAACATTTTTTCCAGCAGCTGGGAATTCACAGCATCTATTTTCTGGGTGGGTTCACTGTGTTTGAGTAATGGCTGAGCTTCAGCTTCAGCATTCCTCTGTGGGAAAACTAACAAGGTTTAGAAGGGGATTGATAGGAACAGGTAGTGCACTGGTGTTGGTTTTCTTTGAGCAGTTAATTTATATTGAGTCACTGAATGGCTTGGACACTTTTCTGCAGACCACAATTTGCATCATGCAGGCTTTCTCTACAATGGTGCCTAAGGTAGCTGTGAGAATACATTTTCTTCACCACTCATTTTGCCCACTAATACCAGATCATACACACAGAGATATAATCACCGAAGAAAGAAATATCTAAATTTAAAAAAATGTATTTATACCTAGTCACACTGATTTTCAAACTTATGCAGTAATCATCAGGCTCTCAAGGCTACAGATGTGGGTTGGTATAATAGAGAGTAGATGAGCTTTTATAAATTGTTTACCCAGATTTTAGACCTGTGCATGTGCTTCATAGCAAATACAAGGTTTTAAATTTCCATTACTGTGGTTAGATGTTAATCAGAAGTAAGAGGAGGAAGTAAAAAATAACTTCAGTAAACCTACATACTGTTTAAAATGCATTATCATAGCATCACACAATCATAGAATTACTTGGATTGGAAGGGAACTTAAAGATCACCTAGTTCCTATTCCCCTGCCATGGGCAAGAATACCTTCCACTAGACCAGGCTGCCCAATCCCCCATCCCAACTGGCTTTGAACACCTCAGGGATGGGGCATCCACAACTTCTCTGGGCAACCTGTTCCAGGGCCTCATTACTCTTATAGATAAAGAATTTCCTCCTAATATCTAATGTAAATCCCACCCCCCATTAGTTTAAAGCCATTCTCCCTTGTTCTATCACTTTCTGTTTGTGTAAAGAATCCCTCTCCAGCTTTCTTATAGATCCTCTTTAGGTGCTGGAACATGCTCTAAGGTCTCCACGGAGCCTTCTCTTCTGCAGGCTGAGCAAGCCCTCTGATCATCTATGTGGACATCCTCTGGACTCACTTCAACAAGTCCACACCCTTCTTATCTTGGGGACCCCAGGGCTGGATGCAGCACTCCAGGTGGGCTCTCATAAAAGCAGAGTAGAGGAGCAGAATCACCTCCCTTGGCTGCTGGTCAGTTTGCTTTGGATGCAGTCCAAGATGTGGGTGACTTTCTCAAGTGGAAATGCACATTGCTGGCTTGTGTCCAGCTCCTCATTCCCTAGGAGCCCCAAAATCTTTTCTTCAGGACTACTCTGAATGAGCTCATCTCCCAGACTGTTCTCATGTCTGGGATTTCTCTGATCAGGTGTGTCTTGCACTTAGAACATCCTGAGGTTCTTGGGGGCCCAGGATTATCTGAAAATTATCCAGATCCTCCTGGATGGCATGCCATTCTCCTGTTGTGTCATCCACACTGCTCAGTTTCATGTCATCTGCGAACTCATTAAGCGCGTGCCCAATCTCACTGTCTATGATATTGATGATGATGTTAGAGCACCAGTCCCAAGACAAAGCCCAGAGACACCACTCATCATCAGCCTCCACCTGGACAGAGAGCCATTGACCACAACTCAATCTGCATCCCTCCCACCTATTCCTTATCCACTGAATACTCCAGCCACCATGTGGGAACATTTCAAAGACCTTACAGAAGTCAGGGTCAGTCTTCCATCGTTGACTACTGAAGTTGCTCCATAAAAGGCCACCAGACTGACCAGGTATGGCTTACCCTTAAATTAGCAAGGAAACCAGAATTGCAGCAAGGAAACCAATTATTTCAGAGAAAGGCTGGTCTTGCTCAGCTTGGGAATGTAGGGTCAAAAGCTTGGCATGGCTTGAGTTTTTATATTTGCTTGGAGTTTTTTCAGGTACTGTTCCCCTAATCATAAAGCCCTTGAGGAGGGAGCAGGACAGCTGCTTGAGGTCCCTCCCTCCAGCCCCTCCATCCCCAGCAGCATCCACCAGCTTTCCACCAGCCCCACCAGGAGGGCTGGAACATCTGTGCCTGAGGCATGTGCAAGTGCCAGATGCCATGAGCCTGGAGAGGTGGTGGCTGTGGCTGGGAGCAGGACAGCTCTAGGGGGCTGAGCGATGCTGCTAGCACACGGTGCACGCTGCTCCTGGTCCCGGGTCACCTGCAGCCTGGCAGCATCTCACAGAGGTTCAGTGCCATGCCCTGTAGGAAATGCTGCTTCCCACTCAAGGTTGCCATGGTGATGGGGAAACAGGCACCGTTTCAGGCTCTTGGCAGCAGTGTCTGAAAGGAGCGGCCAATGCGTGGGTGAATGTCAGCCCTGCTCCACACACTCTCACTATAATCGTGTATCTGTGTGTATATATATATGTGTGTGTGTGTATAAATACATATATACACTCTTTTTTTTGCTAGAAAGCCCTTACAGGACCTGCTTGAGGAAGTAAGTTAACGATTGATATGAACCAGAAAATCAAGAAGGCAGCTTATGTCGGGGAAATCCTAATTTTGGAAAAAAACACCCACTCCAACCTTCGCCATTCAATACAAGGCAGCATTTAGTTCTCTCCACTGCTGCCAGCTGTGCAACCAGCATGGAAGAATCTCAATGGCCAGCATCACAGTGGCAGTGGGAAGACAGCCCCAGGCTGAAAGAGTCCCCACGCAGCTCCCGGCAGCTCCTGAGCCATGTGCAGGAAGACCCTCTGCAAACAAGAGTGGCTCTTTATGTGAAGTGCAGGACACCTTGGCATGCCAGTGATGCCACAGCCCTTGTGTCTGGCCTTGCAATGCCCACAGGACCAGGAGGCTTTCACCTGCCAAAAGGAGACACAGCACAGTGAGGTCGAAGCACTAATAGTGACTTTCTCCAACTACAGGAAACTGCATATAAACTATTCATGGTTGTGACCTATGCATCCCTTTCACTTGCTTTTGAAGAATTGATATAGTGAAATCTGGTGGTTTTTCTTGTTAATTCTTTTCCTGAACGATCTCTATGTATCAGCAGTCACATATACAAGTGACCCTGCAGTTGCAAAGCAAGTTGAGCTTCAGCAGGAAGGAGACCCTGGAGTAACAGCTGGTCTGCAGTGTAGGGATATTTTCCATTTTGCAATGCTGTGCTGTTCAGCTTTGCTGTAGACTGGATTGCTCCGAGGATTTCTCTGATCCAGAATACAGTGAATTGTGAGCTCTAAGATGGTTTATTTTGCCTTTGATAGGGTGATAAATTGGAGATGTGAATAATTTTCCATTTATTCCAGCATAAATCAAGAGCATCTTGTTGAGCTTGCCAGAGTTTTACTGATATAAAGCTTTCCAGACTTTCTGGTCCCAAAATCAATACCAACCCTTGCAATTTCTACTTGATAGCAATCACCTTTGTTGTAGGTCATAATTTTTTGTCATTTAATATGTCTCAGTAGACCAATTCCAGTAAACTAACATAGGACTATGGACTACTTGTAAGTCTGAAGGCCACTAAAATCACATCTTAATGCAGGAAATAAAGTAGTTGGTGTTATGACAACAGTAATCAAGACCACAAAAGGGATATACATTTAAGCACAATTAAAAAAAAATACTGTAAACACTGTAAATTTTTTTCCCTGATGTTTGTGGTCTTTACAAATGTGATTTTCTTACAACACCTCTGAGATAAACTCTCAGTACTGTAGGTTTCTACCTAGTAGAAATCTGCCGCTTTTTCAGTTTCTAGAAGAAGAAATCAGAAACACAAAGGAGAATTCCTCAACTGGAATTTAGCCAAAATTTCAGCAAAGTCAGATGGCAGAATAACTGAAGAATTCAGCAAATTAAGAGAAAAAGTAAATTAAAGAAAAAAAATAACTGCTTTGGCCTAACTCATTGCATTATGCTTCTCAGATGTTATTGATATCTCTGAACAATAGCAGATACTGTGTTCATGGAATCCCCTTTAGTGCAAGTTGAATTTGGTCACACAAACCTCCCTGATTTGGCCTTATATTTGAACATCCTTGGTTTAACTCTATCATGGATATTTTCTTAGCATTACAATTGTCAGAGTCACTTCCATGGGAGTGTCTGAAATACCATGCAAATATGTCAATTCATATGTAAATTACAGTAATTTCACGATTATAAGCCGCACCTGAATATAAGCCGCACTACTGGGGTAGGCTGGATTCTTCAATGAAAAACATGTGGTTTATAATCGTGAAATTACTGTACTACTAAAATTGATTTTGCAAGCCCTTGTGATCATTTGCACTAGTCATCAGTTATTTTTTTCCAACTATCTAAAGAGCATTTGTCACTTCACTTTCTGCCCTGTTTCTATGGAGGATGAGATAAGGATTTGGCTTCTACAGAAGAACTGCCAAGAAATAGGACAATGTGTGTCCTCTTTCATGCTCTGCCCCATTTCCCCAAGGGGCATTAGTGCTGCCTCTGAAGAGATGTTTGTCTGGAAGGCTTGAGCAGTGAACCTCAGCATGCACAGCACTTCCTCTCTAGCAGTGCATCACCCCAAATGCTTGAATTGTTTGACAGGTATTTCTGTGATTCCAGGTTCCCTGTGCCATGTATCTCCCTTGCTAGGGAAGGATGCCGTGGATGTGCGTGCAGAGGGAATCCTTACTTACTTGAATAACACAGTGAAAAGCCTTCAGGGCTTCTTGCTGGAGAGGCAGGGAGGGGAACAGAGCAAGAGCTGAGGTCTGGGCAGGGATGACTGAGAGATCTGAGGGATTTACACGTCTGGAAGTTGATACCTGGTAAATTACTTGACTGACAGAGAGTTGAGGGCACAAGGGGTCTAGGCACAGCATTCAGAAGGCAAATCCTTCCCAAAATGTAGTCACATAGAACTGGCATAACTGCAGTGATTTTGGAGGAAGTCATTACTTGGGTCTGAATCATGGCTTTTAAATGTTTTAACCACTGACTGTTATTTACCTGGGACAAAATATGCTTCTCTATCATTGTGCTGAGTTCCCATTGCAGAACTTGACCAAATTTAACATTATACTTTGCACCTTTTTTCTTAGAGTTTGCTCTCACCTTATGTACAGAAAGATCTAAATTTGCTACAGCTTTATCACCTGCTTCAGAAAAAACCACCTTATTTTTCTCACTGAATCTGCAAGTTAGGTAGCAGTGAACTCCAAACAGCCAGGGCAAGCTGAGTACACTTGAGACTCATGAAGTCAGAATGTCAGTGCATCTAATAATTAAAAAATATAGTTCTGTTAGTTACTGTTCCCTTCAGAGTTTCAACTTTAGTTTAATGCTGGGGAACACATAAACGAAACTCCTTCACAGATTCAATTTGCCTCTTTCTTTTCGAGGTTTCCAATTTTGCTCTGATACAGATTTTTTTATTGTAAAATATGTACCATTGGGATGGTGGGAATGTTTTAATAATTCAGATCTTATTAAGAATCTTTAAGTTGCAAACCAAATGAACATTTCCATGCTTGAAGACACACTTCTTGTAGCACTAAGAGGGCAGCTCGCTGTGTCCCAAAGCCTTGCTGTCTCAGCAAACTATCCTGGAGCTGCAAAGGTAATCCAAGGCATATTGGGCAAGAGGGGCCTGGGTGGCATCAAACACTTCAGGCTGTCCCCAGTTTCCATCTAGACAGTCTGGTTTTGTGGCTTTTATAATGTCTGGAGTATTGTCAGCTCGACTGATGACTGCAAGGTAACAAGTGAGAACAAGGAAGAGGAAGTGAGCAGTCTAGTTTTGTGGTTTAGGCATGACAAAAACAGATTAGAGCAAGCAGGCAAGCAATATGCATAGCTAATTTTGTTAAGGTCACTATAAAACATATGAAAACCTGTGTCCTGTGGAATTTATGATCTAAAAGCATTCAAAATAAATTGGATGTTTAAATGTAGTGATTGTGATCTAAGGTGTTTAAAGGAAAATATATGACACCTCTGTGTGAAGAAATATGTATATTCCATTTTAATAGTCTGATATCTTATGGTTTGACAGACAGAAATATTTTGGTAATTTTGCAATCACAATATCCCATTAAAATAATAGATTACTTCATTCACTATTTTTCTTGTTATTCTTGTTCTTGCTGCAACTGGAAAACTTCCTTCCCACAAACACATACCTCAGTCACTCACCTAACTCAGTATCCAAACAGTCGAGTTTATCAGGGTGAGCCAGCTCTGGCACATTCATAACCATTTATCCACTATTGAACTGTCACACTGAAAGTTTACTAATGTTTTGTGCTGCACTGCTGTTTTCAATAACGGTGAAGAGATTCCCATGACAGGCTGTCATCTCTGTCTTCTCACATGCTATTAGTTTCCCATGCCATTAAACACAAACAAAAAAATATTTGCTTTTTAAAAATATCCAAGTTGGTGTTCTGTTCCACAAGTGGAAGCAAAACCACTGGATATCTTAAAAGCATTTCAAATTCAAAATTTCAATGCAAATTTCAAATCAATGAGCTGTTCCAGAAGGACTATCACATTGTGTATTGTACAGCATATCAGAAAGGCAACACCTTGAACAAGACACAGATATCAATTAAAAAGTGCTTCATTACAGGATAAGACCCTGGTGAGGCATCCCTCAGTTAAAAGACAGCATGACAGTCTCCTTGAATCACACATTGTCTCTCTGCAAATGCACTCTTTGGTTTATGAAAAGTCATCCAATGACTTTTACTCTTCTCCTGGAGTTTTTGCCATGTTTTCAGTGTGTATTTAACTTTGCAGAGCAACATGAATCTTTAGACATTACTTCTGAACCTGAAGCATTGAAGTTAAGCTGTCAAGAGTGTGAAAGAGAGGGGCTAATTAAAAAAGATTGCTCATTGAAGGAAGGGTCCCCTACTCAGATTCAGAAGACAAAGCTCATCTGAACTGGCAATATTTTGGCTTGCTTCTGCTCACAGTCGTGCAGTTTAGCTCTCCTCTTACTCACACAATATCTCTAGGGCAGACAAAGCAGACATGGGTAAAAACAGTCACAAATGCAAAATATTTACTGGAGATTTGGCTTGAATTTAATGTATTCTCCTGTCTCTCCCAAGTGTTGCTATTCTTTGCCTTTCTCATTTCCCTTGCCTCTGTCTTTGAAGAACTGTCCCAGATAAAAATTCCCTCTTGGCATCTATATTCTGTGGGGCAGTGCAGGATCTCATCACCTCCTTTTTCTCTCCCCCTTCCACTCTGACAGCAGCAGCCTCTGCTAGAGAAAGATACGGTATCTGCAATTCCCATTGTAAGTGGCATTATTAAGAATAAACTCTTTTCCACAGTATGGACACCACAGAAGGAAGGAAGGAAAGAGGAAGTGTGGATTCTGCTGTTGCAGGTGTAGAAAATGCTGCTGCAACAGGCGATTGCTCATATTTGAGCAGCATCTTCAAATCCAGTAGGCTCTGATAGCCTCCTTGTAGAAAGAAAAGCTGAACCTTTTCTGGGTATTAATTATTCACCACTGCAGAATGATTTAAAACACGTGTAAATTCTCTTAGCAAGCAATCCCTAGTAAATATACAGTAATTTCACGATTATAAGCCACACCTTTTTCATTGAAGAATCCAGCCTACCCCAGTAGTGCAGCTTATATTCAGGTGCGGCTTATCTATGGACAAATCCCAGTGAAATGCCAACCCAGAAGTGAGAGCCAGCCGGGGAGGGTGCCTGGGGCTGCCTTTAAAGGCTTCGCTGGTCTATGAAAACTGTTTGCAACTTGAGCACCTGACACCAAACCCAGCTGGCAGCGATTCTGTTACTAATTTGTTACTTTGTTACACATGGATCCTTGCCTTTTTTTTAAAAAAAAGTGCGGCTTATATTCAGGTGCGGCTTATATATGGACAAATCCCATGGTCTACCCAGCTACTGGGAGGTGCGGCTTATAATCAGATGCGGCTTATAATCGTGAAATTACTGTATATGCTGTGAAATCCTGAGTTGGTTGTGCTGATCGAAATATCTGTAGAGATTTCAAGATGCTAGAATCTAGCCTGGACTACTCAGTTTAGTCAAGATAGTTTGGGCATTAGCATCTCCAATAAATTAATTATTATATTTGTATAGGACTTTTCATGTGTCTCAATTCCTCTGTATAAGTACTCATAAGGCTCCTATCACTACTGCATGCAAATGTGATGTAGATCTTACATAAAACCAACTTACTGGAGCTATTCCTGATTTACAATGGCATCAGTTAGATCAGAACTGAATCTTTCAAATATATCTCTTCAGAGTACTTTAAGCATTAATCAGAGAGTTGTAAAAGAACCACAAACAAAGGTGTTTCTTACAAGAAGTTGAACAGATTTACTGAACTGTGCAATGTAAACAAAAACACCTTACAACTGGGGCATGTTCTCTCAGACTCACTCCAGGTCTGGATACAGAACAAGGTGAGATAAGTGTCCCAGACAATTGGAGAGTGGTTTTATTTTGTTTCCTGACTACCCTCCTTACCAGTTTTACTTAGAAGAAAGCTTTTTTCCTCTATTATAATTGCCTACCCTAAACTGTAAGAGTAATTTTCTGTGTGTTTTGCTGTCCACAGAGATGTTCCAGAACAAATGGTCTCCAAACCTTGAATACATCTAATTATTGTGTAATTCACCTACCATTTGTCTGTGGGTAGGGAGATTACCTTCAACCTACTTTGGAGCTTTAACAGGAAAGTGGAAATTAAATGTCTACTTAACAGTCTGGTTCTCAAGGGTTTTTAAATTCTTTTTTCTTTAATGGTGTTTTCTTACTTCATCCATTGACATTATTTATAGGAATGACAAGAAAATTTCCAAGCCATGGACTATTGTTTTAAAAAAGTCCAAACAACCCCGATTATAGCATAACAGTAGCCTAAAACCTGCTAGCTAAATGCATTTCTGTGTCTCCCTCAATGAAACAGAGGGAGGGATTTTAGCAGCCTAGTTAAGCTATTGGAACAGATGCTGCAGTTGGGAAGCCTGAAGTTATGGACAATATCTGCCAGTCATTTCTGCTATGACAACATCAGTCAGTCCACAAGTACAGACACATTAGCATGCTTCAGCTGACAAGCTGTCAGTGCACTACTTTCAGACAAAGCCTTCACTTTTTGTTTTTTGAGCTTCCAGTTGCTCTTGACTGCACAGTTATGTATAAAAGTCGTATCTATATATTACATGTTTCTCATAGAATCATTGGAAATGGATTATCTCTATTCTGCATCATTGCTTTGAGGGTTCCTGGTACACAGATGTTTGTCTTTCTTCAGTAAGCTCAAATGAGCTTAAAATATCTGCTGATGTGGCTAATGGCTAAGAAACAGGAGCAGGCAACTCTTCTGAAAGATAGCAAATGACAGAAAGGGGCTGTGCAGCAGCAGCACAGGGCAGCAAGACACCTGTGAGTTCCCCCTGTTCATCTCTGGGGCATGTGCCAGCTCCTCCCTGCAGTGAACAATCTCTGGGCTTGAGCAGTAACCAGTTTCTGGAGCTGTCAAGTATCAGTGGATCTGCCTCTTGGCTGCTGTTGTGTCTTTTGGGGGCTTTGCAAAATGGATTATCAAAATTACATTCCTGGGCATGTTTCAAACAGCAAGCCACTTTCTTTATGATAGTAGTGATGGGTGATTCCGAGCAAATAAATACTTGACAATATTACAATATAATTCGACAAGTTACTACATGTGGATAACTGCAGTGCATGCTATCCTTACTTGTGACTGAAGTATGAGTCCAAAAGGAAGAATGTGGAAAATATCTGCTAGCAAACAGAATGGACTAAGACAGATTACCAGAAAAAAAAAAAAAAAAACAAAAAAAAAAACAAACCAACAACCCAGAGGATGTAGAAAAGGAACTGCTCAAAAAGATTTTTGAGTTTCTTATTTCCACAAGTTGAGCAGATCAATTGATGTAGGCAGCAGCAAGCTGAAAAAATACAAATTTGGGGAAATTTTTCCAACTCATAATGTTCTACTAACCTGGAATTGCAAATTATAAACCCTTGAGAACAAGTCCTGTATAAAGCTGTTCCTTAGCAGAATAATTAGACAGGATTCCATTCTGGCAGAAGTTATGCAATACAGGACATTGTAGTAATCGACCTGAAAATAACCACATAGATGAATGAGGCCATGGAGGATGAACCTGTTCATGTTCAGATGAGGATGCTGTAGCAATACAGTGTTGAGTGACATGGCAGCTCAGCCCCATGCTTCATAAAAAGTTGTTGATGATAGATCTGGACTAGATTAAAGCAATTACTAGAGTGATGAGTCGGGTGGAGTTTCGAGGGGTCATGACTGGGTCATAACATGATTATGATAATGAAACATCGGGTGTGTTTTCAGGAGCATCTTTCATTACAAGAGTAACATCTCTTCAAATGTATTACTCTGAATAGGAAATTACAGTAACTGTCTCTGGAAGGAGAAGTGGTTTGGTGTGCCAAGTTCAGATCATTGAGGCACTACCCATAAGCTGAAAACTATGTGCAGGTACCGAAGAATTAACGTGCACTACGTTACAATATATCTATGAAGTGTGATCTAGGATTGAGCTGTTATTTACAAATCTGATGCCCTTGCTTTTGCCCTTAAAAGGGTAAAATACGTTTTTGCCATAGGAATGTATCTTTAACATATAGCCACTGGGATTGAGTGAGGATGATAAAATACACAGCTAAAATAAATAGCTGAGATAGACTAATAAATAGTAGGTAGTAAAACTTGCATGCTAGGAGGAGTATCACCTACCTGGTGATCTCCAAATCCCAAAGGAGCCATAAGAGGATATCCCATTTTTGATTCTCAGAAAAATCCCAGCTGATAGACAAATCAGACCTGCTGTGTATAGTGTGTATTATTACCAAGTATATCAGTCAATCTGGCTAGATTTCTGTCTAGTTGATTCTTTCTGCAAAATGCCTCCTAAGAAATGTCATCTGATGAGTTCAGGTCACCTCTTTGTTAGCATGTGCTGAGTGTATTTCTCCAGGTAATATTCTTAGTCAACCAATGATGACTGCCTGGATAGCTGAAATTGAAAGTGTTTGTTAATAATGGTCAATAAAACAACAGCAATTCTGTGCCAGCACAGAATGAATATGTAAGAACTGCCATTTCAGTGTGCCCGTTTGGGTGTTTGAAAGAACTAATGCTTATTCTACTCACTGGAATTTCACAACTCCCTGAAATAAATCTGCCAGTAAACTGTGCTTTGTGTTGGTAAGAGCCATTCAGCAGAATGGAAATGGAAAGTGCTTTGTGTGTGTCCAGCAAGCCCATATCGGGAGCTGCACAGGAGTGATGATCAGCTCCTCCTTGATTTTTTATGTGTGACCTGTCAGCTCTTCTGTGAATGAGGTGTGGAATGAGAGAAACGTGCTGACATGTTTTGAAGGAACGGAGGAAGTCGAAAATTACCAAAAAGGAATTATATTTTCTAAGCTACCATGCTATTTTTGACAAATACACGTATCAGGCAGTTTGTATAGAGGTGAAGAGGCAGAAAGACACTGTAAGAAAATGGGAGTTTAATTCTAATCTGGATTTGCAGTAGTGAGTTATTAAATAAAAAAATCCACAGAGGTCCTACCTTTACATTTTGGATACAACTGAGTATTTTCTTTATACTTAATATCAAACATAAATAAGTATTTTTAAAAGTGTGAGTGTGTGTGTATTTGTGTGTGTGTATAATGTGAACTTTATTATGGATTTTGCACTTCAGATTCTGAGAGGTGTCTCCAGGATGCTTGTGGAGTGCTGTACCTTGGACACCATTGGAAGCAGGAGGTGTTGGAAGGTACAGGGAAAAACAACTGACAGCCAGTGGGAACAGTTTTGTCCATTCCTGTCTAAGCCAAACAGGAGAGACCTTCACTGAGCAGTGAGCTTTTAAAAGCTAATCAAAAAGTCCTTCCAATTGCAAATCATAAATGAAAATTGACAGTAATGCTGCATATTCAGAAAACTGGCATTTGTGAGAGACTTCTGTTGCTGTTTTCAAATGAAAGAGGTCACTCCTTTACTCATTTGTTTGGTGTTTGTCCTAATAACTGTAATTATGAGGCACTACAGTGATAATTTAATGTAATTTAGGACATAATTAGTGAACAAAAATACTACACAATAATTCTTGCACAGAGCCATGGTGCTAATAAATAGTGGCATTCAGTGACATCTTTTCTGTTATTTTTCCTCATCAGGCTTATGTAGCCTATAGCATTTTTATTTGTCTTGCTGCTTCTTTTTTTTTTTTTTTTTCCTTTTTTAAAAAAGAGTATAAGTATCACAGCAGAATTACTGAAATGAGAGCTGCAAAAATTGCTCTGCCCTTTGGCAAAGAACACTAACTTATTCATTATCCAGTGAGTACAGCTTTAAAAAGAGTGTCCTCTGAAAGCTTCATTGTCCTTTCCACGCTCCGATGATGCTCAATAATGTCATCACTGCTGATTCCAGGGAAAAATTCTTCTATCAGTGGGAGGGGAACAGTAATTTCAATAGGTTTTTCTGGTGCAAACTCTTTTCAGTTGATCTCTAATACAGGAGACAAGCTCTGATGTTTTCATGTAGAAGAGGAAAAGCTTGACTGTGGTGTATTGGGACCACTCTGCACGCACACCGGAGAAAACTCAGACGCTGCACTTGACACATGTCACAATCATGAAGCTGAAGCAAAAGAACTAAAAAAACTCCCTTTCAAAACTTCCCCTCCTAAATATTAATGTGACTATGGAAGCACTATTTCGTTTACCTCTCACATCTAGAATCTGAAGTGATGAGTTTTCCAGTCCAACAGCTTAACTTAAATCAGATTTTAAAATATAAAGACTTCCTTAAACTCATGCTTAGCCTTAAAGAAGGTTTATGGGAATTTTACCAGCATGTATAGATAGATTCCTGATGCAAAGGAATGAAGAATCTTTTTTGACAGTTCAAGAGTCAGTGGGCCAAACGGAAATGCATAAGATTTCAAAACACAAGAAAACAGTTTTTTTACTGTGAGAATAGTCAAGCACTGGCACAGGTTGTTCAGAGTCATTCCTATGGGGAGATACTCAAAACTCGAATGGATGCAGTCCTGAACAACCTACAGTAGCTGACCCATCTTGAGCAGAATCATTGGACTGATGGGCACCTGCAGCTAAAGAAAATTTGAGGAGAAAGAAAGAAAAGATATCTCAGGACTGCGGTGCCCACAGCCAGATGTTGACTGCTTTCATAAAGAATGGGGACAGCACCATATTTGCCTCCACACTGTGATCTTATTAGCATGCCTGAAGGCTGGAAGGGTGTGAGTAGTCCCCCCTTTCCACAAATCTTTTCTCATCAGCTGCATTCAAAACCTTTCATTCTAAATCTGAACCCTTATGGTCCTGCCCTTTCTATATAGCCTATTATATGGGGATGTGGTTAATCCCCAAGCCCTTGACCTTTAGTGATTTGTACTGCTGTCAAGACACATTATACAGCTTTCCAAACTGCTCTGCACTACAGAAGAAAATGTCCACAGTAGGGTTCTTTTGTTTAAACCACCAGGCAACAGGCATCAGCTTTATCATGCAAACATTTTCTTTTTTTCCTTCAAGGGAAACAAGCCTCCCCTGCCATCTCTTCCCCACAAGAGTTTCAGTATGAAAAACAGAGCTGAGAAGCTCGAGTAGGTGCAGGACAGCTGTTTGCAGTTTACAAACCAATGATGATTATGTTTTTCCTACTGGGACAGAGGCTGAGGGGAATATGTGAGCTTAGTGTTAATACCTAGGAAGATGATTGCTTGGTTTTTCAAAGAAAAAAATTTTTGAAGAGGCCTATGGCTTTGTTTAAAAAAAAAATAAGGTTGCTGGGTTTTAGGAACAACTGTATAATACTCAGGGACCTCACCTCTACTCTTCATGGGTTTTAGTGGATAAATCACCTAAGAAAAGGTATAGGAATTAGAGGGCGTTGTCCCATTAGCCACAAAGAGAGCAGATGCAACATGCATGCAGTTTCTCATCCTCAAGGTTCCTTTATTCAAAGACAATTTTTTCTCCTTGCTAGTTCAATCCTTGATTTTTTGAAGACTTTGGCGCAGTCTTAGCTGGACTAATGGGAGTTTTGAAGTGGACTGAAAATAGCAACCAATTTCAAAACCAATAGTGATGCCTTTCAGCCATCAGCCTAAACTATATTTTGACATGGAGTTAAGACAGGAAAAGGGATCTTTGGGTCACTCTTGTTATTTCTCTCTTAAAACTCCATCTCAGTAGCGTTTGCATAACTTCATAGGAGCTGATGTCTGGAGTAGGAACTACTCTCAGCTGTGGTCCTTCAAGCTGGCAAGGGGAATGATGGGATCCAGAGGCACACTAACAAGGGGTAACTGAGGTGATGATACACAAAGAGCAGCTCTTTGAATGAAGAAAAAAAATAGTCTGTTTTACAACAGAGGTGACTGGGTAGAGTTGACTGATATAATATGGTCACAAGGTGTTTTGGAGAAAGTGAGTGGGAAATGATAATTTACTAGCCCTTGCAACACAAGTTAGCTAATGATGTTACCTCTTGGCCAATATCAAACTAACAACATAAAGTCTGCTGCCTCCACACAAGAGTTCCAACATTAAAACCATGAGATGCGTGGCTGTAAACAATTGTGGAGGGCAAAAGTTCAGAAAGTGATAAGACGAACTTCAGGAAGGGTAGGTCTGTCAGGACCTATCAGATATCAAACCTTAGCAGCAGCCTGAAGCTCAAAAAGTTCCCAAAGTGCTCCCCACTGAAGACTGGAGGCTGCTGCTGCAGAGGGGTCGTTCTGTCCACACCTCATTTTGCTCTTTCCTGAGCATCCTCTCCTGACAGCTGCTGGAGCCTGTAAGGGATAGATTGTAGATGGACTCTCACAGTCTGTAGACCTGCCTATAATTGTGTTGGGTTTGCCTCTCATGATGATGAGCATGTCTATAGGTGTTACAGTCCCGATAGGACAGAAATTCATGGCAACAACAGCATCAAGTCTGAAGCCAACCATGCATGTGGTTCATATTTTGCCACTGTAACAAAGATCCTGCTGTGTTTTCTGCAGTGTCACAGCTAAACCACGTGGGTCACATTTGACAGTGATTTCTATCCACACTGCTGTATTTTGTAACAGCATTGCAAGGATTCCCAACCAGTGCAGGGACGGTTTTCTTGCATTCATTCCCTTTTGCTGCTGGCCCATCCACCCACGCTTCCCTTCACAGGGTGTTGATAGGGTTGAGCCCTCTCCTTCAGCAGTTCTCTCAGTCCCTGGCTTCCCCAGCTCCATTCATGCCAAGCTGATACAGTTTTCAGAAAGGAGAAATCTGCTTGGCAAAGGGAAAGGTGAGGTAAAGGCGCAGAGTCAGCTGGAGAACTCGCCAGGCTAATCCCCCACTCAGCTCCAGCCACACTCCCTCCTTGTGCCTCAAGCCCACATTTCCAAGCTCATTTGTAATCCATTGCAAGAGCTCTCACTCTTTCCTGTGCTTTGAATTTGCAAATCAGTCTGCCTGTCTAGAGCCATATGAAATGTTTCCAGCCAGCTCAGCTCCTCTGCTTCACCCGTCAGCCTCTCTGGCTAGATGAGGAGGCTCAGGAGTGGGGTAGGACAAGCGTGACCTGCTGTGAATCTGCTCCATCTGAGGGGCCCAGAGGCACTGTATCCAGCAAAGCTTGCCATGGCAATTTAAGACTTTACCATCTATAGGTCCTTCTTTTTTGAGACTTGCTGTTTCATAGTGGAACAGAGTAAGTAGCTGTTCGCACCCTAAGTGACTTGCTCCTCATTCCCCTCATCAGCTTAAGCCAGGTCTGAAAGTTGGGACAGTGGTCACACTGACACAGGAGCACTCCTGTCCCTGTCACAGAACAAGTGCTTGGTCTGCCAAGAGATCTCCCTTCTGTCTTCTGTGTACATCAGGAAACTACACATATGCAGATGTGGTCTTTGCTAAGATATAAGTGACTTTTTTGTTTCTGTTTCTCACTATAATTAACTCAACAGAGACAAAATATGTTTGTTTTGCTTAAGGAACTACAATGGGCAATGTCAACTCTAGGAACAGCTGTTGGCTGCAGCTGAATTAATTTTTTTCATTCTCCTCTTCTCTGGAATATGTACAGTAAGGTAAAGCAGCACATTTTGTAACTGAATCTCAATTTTACTAAATTTCTTCTGTGAGAAGGAGTCCTGAAAAAGCCCTTTAAATCATAAAAGTACAGTAATTTCATGAATATAAGCCGCACCTCTTTCATTGAGGAATCCAGCCTACCCCAGAGGTGCAGCTTATATTCAGGTGCAGCTTATAATCTGTAATTTCGTATGCTTTCAAATATTCTTTCAACTAGCAGCAATATTTTATTTAGAAATTTTCCTTCCTGTTTTGTAGGCTCAAATAAAACATTCTGGGTCATTTTTCTGCTTCTTTGAATAGATAAAAGAAATTCCCCTGCATTTTTGATAGCACAGAATGTCTATGTTATTTGATTGTGGTTGACCTGAATTCCCAACACAGATTCAATTATATTAATTTTTTTTAATGTGAAAGAATCAAAGCATCAGTTATTAGCACTTCTCACAGTGCATCTTACTCATTTATTTCACAGTAGGAGCAATGCTTTCCTTTGCTTCATTACATCCTATTTTATACAGTCTTCCTGTGTAGCCCTGACAATTCCTCTGCCTCCTCCTGGCTGTCCTCACCTCTCCAGGCCCTTCTTTTGTATCCTTCTGCTCTATATAGGTCACTACTGCACTTCCCTGAAGCTTCCCCTTGTCGTTTCTGAAATGAGATGCTTCATTAGCCACTCTCCAGTCTTTTGGCATTACTGACTTCTGCAGTCAGCTTGCAGACACCTCTGCTAGTGGCTGTCCTCCCCTTCTTGCCCTATAGAAATAGTGCCAAACACATTCATGAGTCAGAAACCCTGGGGAATGCCCATTAGTGTGCAATGGGTTTCTCTTGGACACTCTGGATCCTATGGAATCTCATTGTGCTTCTTTTCTATTTAGATGCTAGACATAACTAATACTTGAGGAGGACAGATGCAAGGTTTTAACATTTTTTTAAATTCCTTACAATGCTGTGTTTTGGGGTAGAGGGAGGAGATTTGCACCTGAGGAGCAGCTCTATGCTTCTAGCTCAAATGGCTCTTATTTTACCCTAAGAAAAAGAAAACTAAATGAAGAGGAAGAGAATTATGTACAGTAATTTCACAATTATAAGCCGCATCTTTTTCATTGAAGAATCCAGCCTACCCCAGAAGTGCGGCTTATGTTCAGGTGTGGCTTATCTACGGACAAATCCCAGTGAAATGCCAACCTGGAAGTGAGAGATGGCCAGGAGAGCACCTGGGGCTGCCTTTAAAGACTTCACTGGTCTATGAAAACTGTTTGCAACTTGAGCACCTGACACCAATTTGTGTCTGTTACTAATCTGTTACTTTGTTACACATGGAGCCTCACTAAAAAAAAGAAAGAAAAAAAAAAAGAAAAAAAGTGCAGCTTATATTCAGGTGCGGCTTATATATGGACAAATCCCGTGGTCTACCCTGTTACTGGGAGGTGAGGCTTATAATCAGGTGCGGCTTATGATTGTGAAATTACTGTACATGAGTCTGTGTGGCTCCCTGCCCCTGCCACAGGAGCACTGAAAACAAACAAGGCACGAAGGCTGTCTTGCGCTGGGAAGGCACAAGGCAAAGGTAGGACAAAGTGTGCGTGTTCCAGAGCTCTGCACACAATCACCAACAAATAAGCCTGGCAGCATCTCCACTGTCTGTAGGAGTGTGCTCCATGCAGCTAATCCGTGTGTCCTGAGTTGCCATCTGGAATATGCCACGAGCAGGTCTGTGTGGCAGAGGTGTTGCAAGCCTGTGATGAGCCAGCCAGTGCACCCAGGGCCTGCCAGCAGCCATGGGCTGTTCTTGCTCAGTCACACTTGGAGCCTAACACACAAGATGTACCCAGTGAAGGGCAACTGCCTGTTGGGTGAGGCCTCCTGGAGATAAAAGCCTGACTTGTACCAGCAGCATTTCCCTCACAAAGGGTGGGAGTGGGATGGTCCACAGAACACCACCGGCACCCTGTGCCTGGGAGCCTTTCAGAGAGCAGGAGAAATATCAACAAGAAACAAAAAATGCTGAAATCCAGTGAGAGGATGCTTGTTCCCCATTGTGCTAGGAATGAAGGTCGGGCAAAGGCCATGTGGCAGCTGGGGGCCCTGTTACCCACCCCACAGTGCACATTGCTGCCCATCACACACAGTCCCAGTCAACTGCTCATTTCACACAGCAGCATCCTGGCACTCCCTGTCCCCCTCTGTGCTGGCCCAGGCTGAGCAGAGCCCCAGCAGCTCATCTGAGAGCCCCATGGTGTCCCCCACCTCTGTGGAGCAGGGGGACCATGCCCCTCATACAAGCATCAGGGGGACCACATTGCTTTTTCCACTCTTCAGCAGCCAAAAGGCTTTTGGTGGGGGGTAGGGGTCATGCGCAGGCTCGTTACAGATATTGCTGTTTCTGCTTCTGCTGGGTAATATGGGCTTTGTCTCTCCTGTCCTTTCCTAGCTTCATCAGCATTCTAATTGTGCTCAGCTCTCTTTTATGGCAGGCACATGTAGGCATGTGCAAATTTCCTGACTCCTGGAAAAGCTCTCCATTGGAAAAGGCAAAAAATGGCTCCAAAAGTGCAGCCAAGCCCTGGAGGCTGTAACTATGCGAATTTTTTTTTCTCCTGGTTTTAGGCTCTTTACTGGGATGTCAGAGCAGCAACAGCTCCTGGCATTGGGGGTGCTTTCCACCCAGTGATCTCAAAGTTGTCTGCTGAGATTCATAGACTCTCACTAATCACCCTCCAGGGACACGAGGAAGGAAGAAGAGAGATGTGACATGATCTCCTGCCATGCTCCTGTCTCTCCCAACAGCTGCAATTTCTCACCACCTTGAGACTAGAGCCCTTGTGTCACACAAGGAACAGAAAATCATCCATTAATCCTCCTTCTGTTTTTCCCCCAGGAGGTGCTGTGTTTGCTCAGTCAGGGATGCATTTGCTCAGAAAAGCAAGTGCTGCCTATTGGCAGTGAACATCCTCTCTCTGCCCCTCTCTGGAGGGCTGTCCCCATGGGGTTGCCTCCTGCTTGATGTCCATCAGTGGTAAAGTGGCAAATTTGTCACCTGCTGTTCCAGAACCAAAGCACCGGCCCCCTTTTGTTGACATTAACCTCAATTGTGAAAGGTGCAATTTCAGTTTGTAAAGAAAAAGAGAGAAAAGGCAAAGGTTTGGGTCATGTGTTTCCCCGCCTCTCCCTCCAGTGGCTTTGATCCATTTTGGGCTTTGGTCCAAAAGCTCATTAAGAGAAAAGTACAGCCAAGGATTACTCTGAAAGAGAAGAAAAAATGGCTCATCCATCACGAGAAAGACAAACAGTGTCAGATATGGGTTGCTAATTTGCTCTCCCTAGGGGAATCTGCTTATTTTTAACCAGAAGAGTGTTTTTCCACAGAGGAATGCTGACTCAGCCTGACTCTTTCTTACTCTGGGCTTCTCCCTTTCCTGGAAAGATCCTAGTGCAGACATCCCCTTGCCTGTTGATATCTGAAGTGCTGTATGGGCACTGCCTGGGAAAGAAACCAATGCATGGATGGCATCTAGGAGACACTTGTAACAACTGAAATGTGACAAATAGATGCATCCTGTAACAACAGCATGGTGGCAAAGAAGGAAACTCAAAAGAGAGAAAATAATCTGACCCTTAATTCTATTATTCTATTAGTCTGGAGAAAAGGATACTGAGGGGAAACACTATTGTTTTCTACAACTACCTGAAAGGAGGTTGTGGTCAGGTGGTTGTTGGTCTCTTTTCCAAAGTAACAAGAGATAGGACAAGAGGAAATGGCCTCAAGTTGTGCCAAGGAAAATTTACATTGAATATTAGGATAAATTTCTTCCCAGAAAGAATTGTCAAGCACTGGAACTGGCTGCCCAGGAAAGTGGTAGAGCTGCCATCCTTAGAGGTATTTAAAACAGATGTAGGTATGGCACTTAGGGACATGATTTATTGGTGGACTTGGTAGTGTTAGGTTAACTGTTGGACTCAATGACCTTGAGGATCTTTTCCAACTGAAATGATCCTGTAAGACCCAAGTACAGAAAAATAAGTCATATTTCTTAAAAAAACATTTTTCTAGACAAAATTAGTTACATCACTGGTACTAGCCCAATACTTGGGGCAAGGACTGTAGAGAAAGCTAGATGAATATTCAAATACTGCATGACGAGAAGGAATTTTTGTGTGTGTGTGTGCAAAAGTCACGCAAAAGCCTTTTGAGCAGAGATTACTGAAAATGTTGATTTGCTGTGTTGCTAGGAGCACTAGGAATGTGACAGAAAAGTAGAGGAAAGGTGATGTATTAATTTTTAAAATACATAAATGAGATGTCCTTTCATGACTTTTGGGTCCAGGCAAAGTAATGGAAGAGCTGAATGGAATTATTTATTAAAAATGAAAGTAGAGGGGGTTAATAAACACCAAACATTGTCAAAGTAACTGAAGTCCCTTTCTTTGCTGAGATAATGTTTGGTGCTTAAAGGTAAAAATACTTGTGTGTTTAAATTTAGTCTTGAGCCAGGGATTTTCTTTGAGAAAACACAATGCTTTGATTAAAAAACTCAAAATGATACATAATTCAAAGTGGAGCATGTTCAGTGGGTTGGAAAGTGACTCACAGAGCTCCTGTGTAATCATAGCTAGGGAATTGTTGTTCTGGCAGACCTGTTTCCAGTTGGGCCATCTGCAGGGGGAGGAATCTTGCCTCATCTCCTGCATTAACTGTGGCATGTGCTCTGCATGTGTGTGCTTTTGTGTGTGTGTGTGTATGTGTATGAATCTCTTTTTCTGGTGGGTTTGCCTCTGTCTACAGGGGCTGCTCCTTGATCCCACATCTTTAATGGCTTTTATCAACAGTCTGAAGGACATCAACATGACCCCTGTGCTGATCACATCTGCAGGCAGCATAAATTTGGAACCTGGTGAAGGAGGAGGATATTTTCTTACTGATACAGTGCATCTAAGACTGCTTGGCAGGATGAGAACAACAGGAAACCTCTGCTTGAGGAATGCACTGGGAGCCCTGTGGGAGCTCTGACTCTTCTTAAATCAAGATTTCTCTCACAGGTGCTCCCATCAGAAACACAGCATTGTAGGGCAGGTCTGGCAGGTGAGAGCACAGGAACAGCTTAAGCAGGGAGGGTCCATATCAACAAATTCAGCCTGGAAATAAAGTCCAGGTTTTTCACAGTCAGGGGAACCTCTCCTTGCCATGACTTGCCAAAGGCTGTGGTCACTGGGCACACAACATCACAATAGGGTGTTTTCCCAAAGGCTGTGCCCATGTTCAGCTGGAGCTCATTTGAGGAAAGCCTCTGGTGTCTAGTGGTAGTTTTGATGTCTTTTTCATCTGAGAACTCCATACATTTTTGCCACTGAAAATGTAGATCCCTTAGAAATGTTGTTTATGTAGATTGTAATATAGTTGTTACTGAAGTTGCTTTATTGAAGTTGACCTGTGCAGTCATCTTTTCTATATGTTAGAAGATAGTCTGCATGGGAACAGCAGGTCAGCTGTCACAGGCTAACCCTGGCAGTCCTGCTTATCTCATCCAAAAACTGGTACTTGCACCAACTCATTCTCCAGAGAAAGATATATCCTCTAGTACGGCATTAGTCAGCAGTCTCCTGTGTTTCAGCAGTTGCTATTTTTAAGTCATTGGAAGGAGGGCTGCTTTAAGAAATACCATTTGAATCATAGGAAAATTGAACAGGGGTCAAGTCTCACTGTCCTGAGTAGGAAGTTACACTCCCACTTCCTTCCTTCCTCTTTCCAGAAGTGTTCAGTAATCATCTCCTCCAGTCTTTTTGTCACTGAGCTGCCCTGGCGACTGAAACCTTCCCCAGTTCCCTTGGGATCCTGTGAAACATTCCCTAAAAATGACCTCCCACAAACCCCACTAGCTGCATCTTTTGCTGAAGCTACAGGGAGGATTTTTTGTGAAATCTTGGATACTCAGCCTCATCCCATGAGGAGGTGAGAAATAAAGTGCCCCCAGCTGTGGGAGGCTGAGCTGACAGGTGTTGTGGATCTCCACAGCCGTGCCCTGCCATTGGCATCTCTTCCTACTGGGCCACCACACCTGAGCAATGGCCACTTGACCACCTTTAATTATTATTGGGTTTGCTGCAAGTTGGGTGTTTACTGCTTCATAAATCGATGCATGACACAGGGAACTATGATTTAATTCCATTTTGCAAATGGGAAAAGTTTAGGCCTGCTCCTGTAAGTGACAGCACTGAGGGTTGTGGCAAAGAAATGAGCTAATTCTAGCTTACCAAGGAGGAAAAGGCTGAGGACACATTCATCCTAGCACAGCTGGATGTGTGCAGGCTTCATAAACAGCACTGGGGGTAGCTCTTCCTCTCTCCAGCACACAGAGGAAAGAAACTCCATGGTGTTAATACAGGGTGGAAGGTAGTGCTGGCTTAGGAGCTGCAGGGAGGATGTGACTCCACGTGTCACCAGAGTGAGGCCAGGAGCTGTGCCAAGGCAGTTTCCAGTGGTGATTGCCCACTGAGCCTGCAGAGAGAGGGTTTTGCAGCTTGGATGCTGTGTCTGGCTAAGGAAAGACCCTGAATGAGGAGAAAGGGTTTAGCTGCCATGGTAACAACAAAACCACTGCTGGACCTGCACTACCCAGCCTAGGTGGGGTGGAGCTTTCTGGTTGATTTAGAGGACACCTGCACACCTCACTTTATAAATGCGTGTCTTCATTGCCTTGAATGTGGCAGTGCCCCTGAGTGAGTTTTTCGGTTATCAGACTCAATTTCTTGTATCTTACCCTTCATACAAGGTTCCCAAAGATGTCTGTGTCCTTTGTGAAACTGGTGAACCGGTGCCTTCCAGAAGCATGTAGATAACAAGGAATGAGTTTCATATGATTTATACATATATACAATATGTACAGTAATTTCATGAATATAAGCTGCACCTTTTTCATTGAAGAATCCAGCCTACCCCAGTGGTGCGGCTTATATTCAGGTGCTTCTAATCGTGAAATTACTGTAAATTTAAAACATGTTAATTTTTTACCCACTGAAACACCACTGGTTCTCTAAACTGATGTGGGAAGGCAATAAAACCGGATTTTCTTTCTTGTGTTTGCAGGACACGTACCCAAGACTAGCAGGGAGCTTTGATAAGACTAGCTGCAGATCTTCATTGTTAGTTAGAGGGGACTTTGTGCTCCTTCTGTCCTGCTGAGCCTCACACATGGTGAGCTGACAGCACTGGTGCTCCAGCCTCTCAGGCACAGCAAGGAAAACAGGCAGCTGTGGGAAATGGGGTGGTTCTGGGCAAATGCATGGCAGCAGCACATCCTCTGGGCTCACTGTGGATGCTCCCAACAGCGTGCCTGCACAGAGGCACTGGTGCCCATCAGTGAAGCAACTCATCCCACTGCAACAGAGGCAGTGTGGGTTTGTTTAGTTGTGCTGTTTGCTGGATTAATTTTTATTTTCACTATGACAGCTTATCCATGGAGAAGTCAACTCTTCTCGTAGGTAAACCTTCCTATTATTCTATTGCATTGCAAAAGGAAAGTAGAAACACTATTGCTCTCTGTGAATGTCTATATGTGTGGTGAATGTGTTATTAGGAGAGGAGGCTCTAAATTCTTATTTTGAATGAAAATTAAAATTATTATCAACTATATCTCTTTTGTATTCTGAAGGATCAGGCTTAACTCAGGTTTTGGGCAAAAAATCCAGGGGACACTTGCAGTCCTTCTTCTGAAACCTCTTTTTCTTTTTTTTTCATCACAGAGCTACCACTGAGCATCATTGAGTGCAGGCAATAGCTACTCTGCCTCTGGCAGCTGGATGTCTCTGCAAGAAGATTACAAAAATTTGCCATTCTCCAAGTTGTCTACATGGGACAGGATCTTCCATAATGAGTAAGCAATTAGCAAGCTAGTATCTAGAAAAGGTGTAAAAGACAGAATTCTCAAACCAGGTTTTACTGTAGTTTTAATCAGAAAAATGCCTTCTTGCTGCTGTTGTGCTCAATTTTGTCTAAGCAGGATTAGTTTGTGACCAGAGGGCAGCTCAGCTGCAAGCCCAGGTAATCTTTTGAAATGCATTTCTGAGGAGACCTCATTATTTTGCCAAATGACACTGAGATGGCCTAAAACAACAGTGTTTCAGGGCAGCCTTGGGCAGCCAGGCAGTGCTGTCAGCCAGCAGATGATTTTCCTAACAGGGCACTATGGGCAGCAGAGAAGAAGAGGGACTGAATTCGTGGATGTAGGTGGAAATGGGGCAGGATCAGTGCCAGGATGTGTTGCTGCATTGATGTAAATCCTTGGCCACCAGGGTGTCCTGGGTTTGTAGACTTTATTAGGATGATGTGACATGGCCCAGAAGACTTCACAAAGAAAACTGAGAAGTGCTTCTGGTTTCTTCTTGCTGAGCCATTCATTGTTTTCACCACTATGGAGAAGTTAATCAGAAGCATGCAGCAGTAATGACTGCAGTGTGTAATGAATGGTGGGGCCTTACTGCAAAACTGCTCACCATAACAAGCAGGAGGTGTTTCTGCAGAGAAGCCTGGAGCCAATGGTCCAGGCTGGGCACCTGAACCATGACAGCAAAGGGCAAGGCACACTGCTTGTTGCTGCCTTCAGCTGACCCAAAGCCCTGGTGGCACAGAAAAGATCTCCTGCAGCAGCTAGGATTGGGCAAGGAACACTGTGGAGTGAGCCCCCTGACACGACAATGATATTTCTGTATCCTGGAATGGCTTGGACACCATCAAGTTCATGAAAGGCACCATGACTGTACTCCAGCATGAAGGAGAATATATTCTTGAGATATACTTCAGTATATCTCAAAGCACTGCATTTGTGAGTGCCTGAGCATGAATTGTAGGGTGGTTTTCTCCTTGTAAAGGACATCATGTTTGTCTAAAAATAATGTCCAAATTCAGCCCAGAGTGGATTCCTCCAGAATATAGCTTTTGGCCAGACTACTCTGACAACAGCATCTGGAAAAGCTTCTGTGTTTCTTGATTGGCTAAAGAAAAAATTATGCTTGATCTTGGCAAATATCCCAGCTCTCTTCAAGGCGCAGAATAATTCTCTCCTTTTTGACCTCTTTGCTGTTGGACTTTGTGTCAGCCAGAGTTTATTGCAACAAACTGAAAGCAGCTGGCACCTGAGTTCAATACGTGCAGGAATAAGGTGGCTGATTCCTTTTCCAGAAAGGCACAGAAGAGAGGCTTTGTCCAGGCAAGCACAGCCCACAAAAGATATGAAGCAGAGCAGCTTCAGCTCACAGAGACTGCCCTTCCTAGGAGGAAAAACATCACTGTGCACCACATAAATCTGCATATTCTCTGTAGGTCAGGAGACCTGTCTGCCACAGACCCTAGCAGGCTGACGTAGGAGCTTTCAGTAGCAACAGGCCACTGCATTTACTCTTTCAGGGAACTCAGTACCTCCAGTTTGAAACACTGGAGTTGGTCATCATTACCTTATTAGCCCACTTCTCCATGACAGAGTAGTGAGTTCATTTTTAACTGCCACTGTAGTGCTTCATCCCATTTATTCCATTGAAAGGGGAAGGAGCAGCACTGGTTTCAAAGGGAATTGCAAGTGTGGATGGAAATGTCTTCTCTATCCATGTGTGGTGAAGCCAGCTGCTTGCTCTGAAGCTGGCCCTTGGCTTGGGCAGAGGGAGGTGAATCCTGCAGTTCATTTGTGGGGCACAGGAAGGGCAGACCCAGCCCCTCTGCAAACAGACACGAGCAGAGTGCCCATTTTCCAGCACAGCTCTGCCAGGCGGGTCATGAGACTCTGCAGTTGACTCCATACTGCTGAGATTTGCCTGGTTTCTCACCACCTCCCGCCTGTGTCCTGAGAAGTGTGAAAATCTGATTTCCTGATGGTTTCCTAGCTGGCTGGCAGCCTGAGGAGGTGAATCACACTGCCACTGTCCTGCAGCCAGGCTTGCCCTCAGCTCAGCACTCATTGCCAGCACAAAGGGAGCGAAGCAGAATGGCTCCTTCAATCCGCCTCCTAACATCCTTCACACTCTGCCCTGCTGCTGACCTGGACAGGAAACCTGCAGAGGACAATCCAAAGCTCCTGTGTGCTCCAAATTAGGCAGGATTTTCACTGCATGCTAGGGAGTGTTGACTCACACAAGTTGCATACCTACACCTAAATAAATTGAAGACTCTTCTTCACATCAAAAAGACCACCCATTTTATCTGGCATGGCCTCCCCCTCAAACCCCCAGCCACTACTTGCTTCTGGATCTGTGTATCTGCTTAGGTACACAGGCTTTCAATTATGTGGGGCTTTTTAAATCTAAGTTTAATTTGAATTTGAGAAAGAACAAAATGAGCTCCAAGTACCAGAATGTGATAGCTCTGGAATATTATGCAGCATTAATCTCAGTAGTGAGTGGGAGCAAGACATTGAGGGATGCACAGCCTGAGAAAACCAGGGAGGCTCAGTAAGTAGCAGGAGCAGATAAAAACAGACAGCTTGGAAGATTTTTTTTGGAAGAGAAATATCAGTGTAAAGAAGGCAGACAGGAGAGAGACAACCCAGGCCACTTCCAGGGCAGACCTTTCAGTGAGTGCCAGCAGTTTTGTGCTGCTGGATGTGGAATTGTTTTATGAGTTCCTCTAATCTCCAGGCTCTTGGAAAACTATTGTCTAGTGCCTGATCTAACAGGAAGTACAACTGCTCAACACAGGGAGCACATCCAAGAAGAAAAATGAAAAGCAAAGAAATAAATTCAGAGGTTAGCTTTTCCTATTTTTAGCTTTTCTGCAAGTTATCTGGAATGCATGCAACTTATTTTGGAAGATTTAGGAAGCAGAGTGTGTTGCCAGTTCTTGCAGCAGAAAAACCCAAATGTACTGCATCTCTTGTGACAGATGATGAGCTGTGAAAGATACTTAAACAGGCAGGGTGGGTAAGGGAGGTTGGTTTTAGATGGCTGCAATAAAGATTTGTCTAGTAAAAGCTGCTGAGTATTAAAGAGAGACACAGAGAGCAGGACAGAGACCCAACACATGGGGTTCTGCAGATGGGGTCACAGGTTGTATAGCTCTCCGAAATTATTGAATTGGGGCACAGCTGTGCAGGTGTTTTGCATTTCCAAACTCTCCCATAAGAGGGAGGTTACACTGTATGCTTTGCAAAGATCCCCATAGATCTGGGGTGAATTTGGCAGCAGGAGTCTGGCCATTGATGATTTGCCTGTGTTACAGGAGCGAGGTAAACACATTGCCCAGGACCAGCTCCTTTTCTGATCCCATTCTGTTCTCTGGCCACACCCATCAAAGAGCTGCAGTCTGAGCTCCTCAGAGAGTCATCCAGAAGCTTTCACTGAGCTCCCACCTTCATTTAAGGTCTGGCATCCTTGAAAGGGAACAGTGATTTAACCCCAGCTTGTGGCTGTCTTGAGTCCCTTTTCTCTCACTTACTGCACAGATACGAAGAATTCAGTTTCACTTTCCTATGAACCGCTGTGGCTTGCTGACTCCCACTGGGTTGCTCATGATGAATACACAAAATTCTCCCTCCCCAAACACAGCTATTCCTGGTGCACACAGGCTCCCTCTTCCTCACAGCTCCATTCACTGCCAAGGGCTTGTCTGCTCCCCAGTACATCCAGAACAAGGCTGAGATGCCTTTCCCTCCTGCAAGCTCTGGGAACATCAAGATCCTAGAGGTAAAGGCACTCCAGGAGGTCATAACCAAGAGATTTGTTTTGTGTTCATCCAGGAGGTTCTTTTCTACAATACTCAGGTACTAATTGCTGATGAGACCATATATATGCAACACGTTTTGTTTCTGGTCACATAAACAAGTACAGCAATTTCACGATTATAAGCCACACCTGATTATCAGCCGCACCTTTTTTTTTTTTTTTAAAAGCAAGGAACCATGTGTAACAAAGTAACAAATTAGTAACAGAATCACTGCCAGCTGGGTTTGGTGTCAGGTGCTCAAGTTGCAAACAGTTTTCATAGACCAGAGAAGCCTTTAAAGGCGGCCCCAGGTGCTCTCCTGGCTGGCTCTCACTTCCAGGTTGGCATTTCACTGGGATTTGTCCATAGATAAGCCGCACCTGAATATAAGCCACACTACTGGGGTAGGCTGGATTCTTCAATGAAAAAGGTGCGGCTTATAATCGTGAAATTACTGTATTTTCCTTGCACTGGCAGCCAAAATTGATCAAAATTCAGTGAGCTCCCTCCTCTCCCTGGCAATGAGGATTCCCACCGAGCCAGTTGACACAGCCACAGCCTATGGCCATGATCTGAACCAGAGCCTGAGCAATGAATTCTGCAAAAGAAGATGCAAACCTGTGGCAAGGACTGTTTGCCTTGAAAGGTCTGCAGAGCTTGTTGCTCAGAGGCCCCCAGCTGCATTATTTCAACAAGGAAAAGGCAGTGCTGCCCCACAATGGACAAAAGGGATGCAAGACCCCGAGGGTATTGCAGACAGGCTGAAAAAGAGGCAGCTACACCTCCACTGATCCTGCCTGTGCTCTCCTGAAATAACTCCTTCATTGTGTGCATTGGGGTTGCTGCTGATCACCTGTGGGGCCAGGAGGAGTTGCTGAGCTCTTCCTGGAATCCTTTCTTCCTTCTTTCCTCCCTCTGACAAAGTGAGGTGTGTGGATGCCCCTGTGTACTTCTGCTGCTCCTTCAGCTGATATCCCAGCCCATATCCCAGCTGGATGCCAATTTATTCAGGAGAGCTTGCTCCTTTGGCAGTTGTTTTGCATTTCACTGCTTCAGACACGCAGCTGTCAGCGTGTTGTTGAGGGCCTCCTGTAATGGCAGCCCTTGCAGAATGCTGTTTGAAATGCTGGGCAGGGATGATAATGGACCTCAGCACATGCTGTGCCAGTGGGAAGCTCCCTCTTGCAGGCCTATGGAATCTCACTCCATTTATTAGGCAGGCTGATTGCTCTGATCTCCACTCAGAGAAATTTCTCACTAGCAAGATAGATGAAGAGTTTACAGTGTGCCAGGTGTTGGCATGCTTGCACCCTACAAGGCTAATTAAATGTAAGCCTTTTTTCTAGAAAGTGGCTTAATTCACATCTTGCATGCTCTTTGTTCAGTGATTCCAGGTAATCGTCTACCCACAGGCAGTGAGCACATGGGGATATTAGCCTGGACACTGTGCATTAGCTCCCTCAGGCAGTTGTGCATGGATATACAAATGTGGTCAAAGGTGACCAAAGGTGGTTGTTAGTGTCTTCCAACTTATCCTATAAAGATTCTAGTTAGAGCCATGGAAACTGTAAATACTGAGCATATAAAGGCCTAAGTGCTCTGCTGATAGCAGTGAAACAGCACTTGGTATGTGTGCAAGGAACAGTTGATATAGTTGAAGTACCATAGTTGTAATTTTAAAAATTTCCTCAGGCTTCCTGGCTTGTGATGTTGGAGTAAACAGTGCTAAGCAACCTGGAGCATGTATCTTGTCAGTATATGAATCTAGATGCTGGTGGCATGAAGACTTTCTCAGTCCTGCTCCTCTCAGGAGCTCTGGCCATAGTGCCATGCCATCTAATAACTATAATGGTGGTATTCAAGGCTGCTCCAGACTTGACCACATCTGAAACTGTCAGAAGATAGCTACTGGAACCATCATAACATGGCCTTCACACAGTTTGCCAATGTTTCTGGGGCTTTCAGCTAAGACTTGTGCAATAACCAAGCTGTTTATTCCCACCTGAGATTATATTCATTCACGGGTATTTAATTCCTCAGGTCTAGTTGGTGGATGGGCTTTGCTGTGTCACACTGGTTTCTGTAGGATGCTATTTAGTGTGCTTCTTAAGATTCAGCCTAAGATATCAAACTTGTATTTCCAAGGCAGCAGTCAGCCGGCAGCCAAGCCATACTAACCGAGAAGGATAAAGATGTGTCTTGTAGAACATTATTCAAGGATATATGTACGTACAAAGTGACACCCAGAAAAGTCTTTCACAGCAGCAGGGTCAGCTCACATTAAGCAGCATTCCTGGTGCAGTGCCTTGCTGCAGTACCCTCTGTGGGACAGCTCTGTTATGCACTTTGCAGCTCTGATGGCAGAGAAGGTGCCGAGTCTCACCCGTCGCAGCAGTAAAAGCACCCTAAGGACCTTGTTGCTAAGGGCTGGCCTCAGCATAGTTTTGGCTGCAAATCTGTGTGTCTCTCTGACACGGTGATCTGTGCAGAGCAGTGACAGGCGTGAGTTGTCACCAGCTGTGGCTACCAGTGAACCCTCACCAGCTTTCTGCCTCTGGCTGTGGAGCAGTGAGCAGGTTGTGGTTGGTGAGGGAGGTGGCTCAGCCTTTGGGGGCACAAGGGAGGCCTCAGCCAAGCATTTGCTGCTATTTCCACACTGAGGGTATGGGTGAGGGTTGCTATTGTTCACATCCAAACATCAGCTTATGAAACCTCTCAAGTCTGTCAGCCTGTGGATTTTTTTCATGTGAACAGTGAAATTCAGTGCCACTTCCACTCCCCGCCCAAGGCTTAGGCCTTGGTTAACAAATTATCATCTCTCCTGGATGGTAATGTGCAGGCATCAGTGGCACCCAGCTGAATCCACCAGGAAAACCCAGCAAATGTAGATAACTATGAGTTCAACCTCCAGGGGGTTATCAGGCTTGAAGCACTAAAAATCACCGAGCATCTCCTGATCAGTAGGGGAGTTGGTGTGTCCTATATAAACCAAGCACCACATACAGCTGGAGATGCTCACATTGGGTCTGTTAGATACTCTGCTCCTGCCCCGAAAACTTCAGCACTATTTTGCTGCAGTGCCCTCAGGCTTGGTGTGCAGATGTGGCCAGGTCATGCCAGCTAAGCTAAAAGGGCCCAGAAATTACAGCATTCATCCAGCTGATAAGATAGTTCAGCTCTTGTCTTGTCTCATCTGGGCTGTTTGGACTTGCAGCTCCCTCAGCACAAAGACAGCACTCAATCAGCAGGGTAAGGAGGGGAGTTGGAGAGAAAACACCACTCTGTGGAAGAGGAAGAAGGGTTCCCAAAAGCTACATGACATATGGAGCAAAGCCCTTGCCAGAGCTTAATGAGTGAAGCTGGCAAGCCCAGGGTTTCTGACTTGCAGAATATATAGGCTTTTTTCTTCTTCAAAATAAGTCTCTAAACACTCACAGCCACTAATACCACAGTAAAATTTCTGCAAACTACTAACAAACATAAATTTTACCAAATGAGGAAAACTGGAAATGTTAGGTCCCCCCCAGTATAACTCTGATGCTGGCTCAGGCAAAGCTTATTGCAGAACCAGGCTGAACCTGAATACTGCAGCTCTGGCCATAGTGCCATACCATGTAATTTTTCCTGCCTCTCTTCTTGCAAGCTATTTATACCAGCCCTGCTTCATGTAGGCTGCAGCTGTCGCTGTGCCTGAGCGTCTCAGGCTGAGTGAGCCGCTCTCAAGAGGATGCTTTCTTCTAGGAATCAGGACACAAAGCCGCTGGAGCGTATTGCTCAGCATGTCCCAGTGATTTCCCAGGGAAATCAAGGGCAGAGAGCAGGACGGAGGCAGCTCTTGTCAGTGATCCACAGTGGGCTTTGCACAGAAAGGAGGCTGAAGCATTAGAACATGAGAAGAACATCAGTATCAGCATACTGGGAAGTAAAATGTAGCTAAGGCTGAGTCGCCAATATCAAAGAATATCACTCCCAGTGAAAATCCTGATTAGAAATCTGTGAAGGCTGCATGCTGACAGAGCTGTCTCACAAGCACGGCCAGACTGATGAGACAGTCCCTCCTTTGTGTGCCAGAGCCCTCTGCTAACATTGGCCTAATTTGGGCCCATGGCAAGAGAATGATTCAAAAACTGCAACCTACTATACACAGAACTGAATGTTTGCTGGTGATAATGGCCAAGAATTACAACTTAAGTCCGTTTTGGGGCCAGGAAAGGAAATAGTTGTGCAATAGCATCACTTCCATTCAAATCCTCTACAGAGAGAGAATCAAGGTCTGATAAGAATACTAGATAAGAAACACAGGGTGAGGCTGATATGCTCTGAGGTATGCTGGCCATGAGAATTGTTTTGAGTCTTCTCAGTTGTGACCTATATAATCTGACCCTCCTTTCCTCTGGCCCTTCTGGCAAGGCTGGGAGCTATGAGTCTTGGCTACTGTTAGACACTAATTTAAAAATTGCCATAGTGCATTTGTAAGCTACAGTGAGCAAAGTCCACATTATTTCTGAACAAGAAACATCCACATAAGCATGTAGTATATTTTTATCACACAGATTATTAGCACTACAGTTGTAATGAATGCATTTTAACTTTCCTGAGCATCTCCATTATCACCAGTCTCTATTTTTCAAACTGTAATGTAACAAGAGACATCATTAGCATTATACATCAAGCTACTACTCACAGCAAAGTCATCTCTGCTGGGAGCAGAAACCTCCCATGCTCTTTCCTATTGTGTCTCTTAGGGCAAGTGTGGTGTTCTGTGGCCAGGATGGAAAACTACTTTCCATGTGGGTGAGACCCAGCTGGGAACTGCCACCCTACTTCACTCTTGGTTTTGATAAAAAAAGTGAGGGAAACAATAGTGCAGGTTCTCAATAGGCATAATCCAACCCACCTAACTGCTATCTATTTCTGAAATGGGCTCACATCACCTTCCCACTTCCACTGCCTCCTCTGCAGTGAAAAAACAACCCCAAAGTAAAGGACATGAGCATGGTGGGCTGGTCTGGCTCACCCTGTAGCCTCACACTAACCAGACATAACAGGACAAAAGCAAACACAGGGATGAGGTCTCCTGTTCAACAGCAGCTGCTTGGTTTGGGTCAGGCATGAGATGAAGTTGCACCATAACCTGGCATCCAAAACATACTTTGATTAACCCTTGCTGTTGCTGAAGCTCTGCCTTGCAGTATGTGAAGCCTCTAACCTAACACAAACAATGAACAGCATGCCAGAGTTCTCTGGAGAGCACAAGATGGAAGCTGTAGGAAGGTTTGTTTGCATCTGCTGGTGGCCCCTCTTGGGAGCTTTTCCTCAACCAGAGGAACTTGTGTCTACTTCTTTTACTTTTTGTTTTAGATCTCTCCAATGCAGTGGGGCTGAGTCAGCACAAACCATGAAACAATTTCTTCCAAACCAGTGCGTTGTGATTTACTGCTCCACGTGTTGCTGCCAGCACATGCAACCGTGGAACAGGCGAGGCAGGGAGATGGCCAGGGCCACCTGTCCTAGAAACAGGGCTTCCTGCAGGCTGGCCACCAGCATGGGCAACCAAGTGGGGCAATGGGATCATCAAGCAAGCAGGACTAATTCCCGAAGGACACCTGGGAAGAAGTGACCTTAGCCCAAGAGCATAGAGGTCCTGTGTCAGTGAAGGCACTTGCTGGGTCCTTTGGCCACAGCACCTGCCCTGAAGGTTGCAGGGTTCTTGTTCCAGCTCACAGGAGTTAGTTATCCTAAGAGATTGCAGTATTAAAAAGAAGAAAGACAAAAAACCCATTTTTGAAGGGACCCTTAGAAAAAATAATTTTTCAGTCAGAAGATTGCTATTTTACTCCCAGCAAAGAGCTATTTTTGCTCAACAGTCAAAGGGAAAGTAACTTGGCATGTTTTATGGCCTCTGTTGCCCCCTCCAGTCCTGCGTTAGTAGTTGGTGCTGTTTGGAAAACAACAATCTTAGGAAAGCCTGCTCTAATAGTAACAATATCTCAGGCTCATCATTTGATATACATCTGACATGCACTGGAAGTGAAAACTGGGGCCAGAATCTCCTTTTCTGGCACAACCATCTGTCAAAAAAACCAAAGCCTGTTTAAAGAGGACAGCTGTACAGGAGCTGCAAGTGAATTTGAACAGGAACTTCCTCTCAAAACTCTGCCACAGGTATAAGATGCACCTGTGGCATGGCTCTCTGTAACTGTGAGCATGTGCATGCATGTGTGTGGAAAAAGCATCCACTTTAAAATTGGTAAGCATTTTTCTCCTTGGGAGCCAGCCCAGAGACCCATGGGCTGATCAGATGTTTATTCCTCAGCTGTACTCACCAGAGGGACTTCCAGCTTTACTGTGCTCACAGAGGAGAGGGCTCAGCTATCGAAATAAACAGGAAAGCACTAACCCTGCATGCTTGTAAAGCCATGCCACCGTGGTAATAACCAAGAAATTACTTTATTTAACTGCTTATCAATTAATTTTTTCAAGCCAGATAGACAAGGCACCTTCAGTAATTTCATATTGAAGAGTGTCACAGAGAGGCAGCCAAGAGCCAGTCGTGCTACTCCCAGTGAGGATAGGGGAGCAGGCTGCAGAGATTTATACCTGGATGAAGCAGACAAGGGTCATATCTCCTACAGAGATCCCTGCCTCATGTAAAGACACAAAGGAAAAGAATTCAGCACAGCAGTGACACATTTCATCAACCCCTAAATGTCTAAAATAGGTTTTTACACTCAGTCCCTCCAAGGAAGTTTTCTAAGTGAAGGCATATTTAGAAAGGCCAAAGCCCTCTCCCTCCTGCCTTAGGGAGTTTTGCTGTGTGCTCCTGCAGGGCTTTAGGGGCACATCCAAAAAAATACACTTGGCAGATGCTGCACCCTGGGAATGTCAGAAGTGGTGCCAGGGTGGTGGTGCCTGGTGCTTGTCTGTCCCATGACTGGGCAGGGAACAAGAGCCAGACAGAACATCTTTCCAAAGGACTTAGAAATTAATAGGTACAGTTTTCTCTCTTCGAAATGGTAACTGGAGTGACAACACACCTGGGCTAGAAAGATGCTTTAAATTGAGAACTGGAAAGGACAGATGATGAAGGTGGTGACAAACCAGCATATCAGTACCATGTGTCCCTGCAATGGGAAGAGTTAATTTGACCAACACTCACCCTACACACATTCCTCTTTCCAAAAAAGTTTTCTGATTTTCCTTAGGTTTAACTTCACTGCCCCATTTCTTTGAGCCTGCTTGCTGGCTTTGCAAGTCTCAACAAATGTCACACAATTAGCAATGGCAGCCACACAGGACAAAAGGTAAATATTCTTTGCCTTTCCTGTGGTTCATGAGTAGAATCCTTACCAGTCTTTGTGATAATGTGGATGATGTGGAAGTGTAACACAGTTCAGCACAGCCCAGCAGTGAGCTCAGAAAAGGTAGTTTGGAAGCGATGAGGTTAAATAGATGAAATGCTGAAGAAGTGCACTTGCTCAAAGCATATTTTAGCATATGAGCTTTTTAACTTGATGCTAAACCAGAGAAAGGATGACTGTGAGAAAAATACCATTACAAGTGACAACTGAGCAAACAAAGAATTAGCAAGGTAGTGTGTGCAATATATCCAAGTTTCTGCTATTGTTCCAGAGTAGAACAGTCTACTCAGGAAAAAACAGATTTTCAAGGAAAATTAAAGCAATTTTAAAAATAGCTTTGATGTTTAAAATGCATATAATTAATGACAAAAGTTTTCAAAGATATAGTTGGATTAGTTCTGCTTGGATTGTTTCTCTTGTTCCTGTGATTCTCTATCAATCATGAAAGCAAAAGTAGAAATTAAATAAATCGCAGAGTAAAAATGGTTATCTGCACCAAAATTAGAGATTAACTTTTACCAATTCTTGAATGATAAATTTTCTTATTGCAGGCACTGTGGAGTCAAACCTTCTATCAAGTGCAACAGAGATTGCTGCTATACTTTAGCATGTACCTAGTAAATCAAATATTAATCTTTATGAGTAGCACAGGCACACTGCAGAATAAGGGGAGTCTCCTCTGAAACCCACTATTCCTCAACAATGCACTTTAATAACCATTTTACTTTACTTGGCACCCACCCAAAAGTTAATAAAACCTTGAGACAAGGGAGCAACAGGTTGGCGTGGTTTTCAGCCCCAACTTACCTCACTAATCATTTGAACGGCTCTTATTCCTGCCAGAGGCTGGGGGAGCAGGAGCACACACAGACTGTGTGCCCATATGGAGATTTTCTCAGCCACAAAGTCCAGGAGCAGCTCTCATGAGCTCCAGGCACCAAGGGAACACTTCCCTGGGACTGGCTGAGCACATGGGCATCGTTTCCTTCACTCAGCGACTGAAAGGCTATGGTGGTCTGAGAGCAGACTGCAAAAGATCTCTGTTTAGCAACTAAAACATACACAAACAGATACAAAAATATCTTGGCCTTCTTATTCAATTAAAAAAAAAAAAAAGAAAAAAGAATGCAGCTGTAAAACCTAGGAACTTGTTATAACTTGAAAACTATGTTTAAACAAGCAATGCTGTTTAATTCATATGCTGCAAGGATTTCCACTTCTGTCTGAAAATTCCTAAATGTACAGCCTTACAGAGATAATCCATTTTTAAAAATAGGTAGCTGAGGCTATTCCCAAGAGGTAGAAGCTTGTGGATTTACAGTGAAACCGATTCCAGTGCAAGAAAAGGGAAACAGATATTCAGGTTCACCTGATATGCACAATACCAGTGACAACTTCACTAATAAAAGACATGACACAATTAGATTGCTAACCTTTCCACACTGGGAGTTTATCAAAAGAGGCCAGGACTTGAAATGGAATAAGAAGAATTCAAACTGAATTCTGTTACAGAATTCTCCTATTCTCTACTTTTGTCTGACACTCTGTTGAGAAAGACCACCTGCCTCAGATCTAGGTGCAAATTGCCTTGATAGAAAAGCTTTCATATTATAGAAAAGGGGAGTCAATCCTGTGAAGGAGCACTCCTGTGAAAGGTATCACAAATTAACAAATGGAACTGGAACAGGAAAAGCGCTCAGGAGGAACCGAATTAAACAAATAAAGGTTTTGCGCTATTTTTTGGTTATCATGTAATGGGTGCCAAAAGATAGCAGGGCCAGAACACAAATTATGAACTGGGACTAGAAGAGAGAACAGTTGGCAAATAGAAAAGAGGAAAAGAAAGCCAAGGACAGTAGGAAGAAAAAATGCTAAACAGGGACTTTAAATGGGGAAACAAAACTGATGTTTTCCACAGTGAGCAAGATGACACCATTTCTACTGCCTTTAAAATAGAAATGAAAACACTACCTATTACAGGGTTTTGGTCCATTTTACAGAGAACATATGGTCCAAATACCACGCAGATACAATTTCAAAGTAGCCTCAGCCTAAGAGGCATTTGAAATGCCAGGAGGAAAACTGAAGAGCTCCCCAGGTTTAAGTCTTCTGCAGTTTGAGGATGCTCCCTGGGGCCCACACTGCCACAGTGAGGATCCTCCATGTGTTTGAAGCACGTAAGCTCTGGTGAGAGACAAAGAATAACATTTGCTGTTATTTTCCTGAATCATCTGCAATCCTGTGCTAAGCACTTTAAAATCACTTCTTGTGGCAAATCAGCCAAGTATCAAGGAACACCCAGTCTAATGGGGAGCCTGGAACTCTTCCCAGGCTCCCAATGTGCTCAATGCTGAAAATTAACGAACACCCCTACCCCAGCTCATGCACCCTGAGCAGTCACTGCAGCAATGACTCCTCCACACATCCCAGAGACCCTCTGGCAAGAATCTCTACTGAACCAGCCTTTCAAGGGACACAAAGGGTAGGAGATGTTGAGAAAGAACTATGGAGACAGTAAAAAAACTCAAAGAATATTGTATAAATATTTAACGTGCTTTTCCCAAGCACTACCAAGGTATATGTAAATGTCTATGCATTATGTAGAGGCAGTGTAATCTGGCTTCATCAAGAGCTGGAGTGGAAGGAATAAAAAAAGGAGTTGTGAAGATTTAAGGAAACCTGAAATCTAAGATAACAGTACCATTGGCAAGGAGTATTGCAGCTTCTTTTTTCTAGACTGGCCTCAGAAGTTTTAATTTTGATGTTGTTCATCTTCAAGGCCAGCCAGCCACCTCATAAAAATGTGCTCACAAGCCATCTATTTCCCTCAGATTCTTAATTAGGACACAGCAAAGGTTCCATTTAAAAATCATTTTATTATTAACATAATCTTCCATTTAGCCAAGTGTAGGTTCATGTATAAGGAATGTCGGTAAATATTCCATTTGAGGCTTCTTTTTACATATTTCCATTGATAAATAAACTCTGAATTCACATAAAAAAGTTAAACTTAAATAACTAATATATTTTTTGTAACAGGCATACATTGGTAAAATATAAATATTCTTGTACTCAGCCTTTGCTCTAGATAACAGTTAGCCACACATCACAGTTATTAACAACTAAAAACAAGAACTCAACTGATTTTCTGGCCTGGACTAAAATAGAGATGGAAACAGAAAATTCACATTTTGACTTTGGGCCAAAAGAGGTTGAGAGGCAGGAAGAGAACAGTTTATTAACAGCCTTGTTAAAAATAGTCTGCTCTGCCACTTAACTTATTCTACAATTGGTAGTTGATTCCATTATAATTTTATGTAACACTCAAGTTTCACTAACAAAATATGGCACATCATCCATGAATATAACGATGTTTTAAAACTACCAGGGCAAAACTGCAGGTGATATGAGTGATTCGGCTCTGGCTCACCACTCTGTCCTCTCAGTCTGACATTAACATATGGTGGCACCTCCCTGCTTTGGCCACTTTCCCACGAAAAAGTGGAATTTGTTACCTGTAGCTCTAAAGTTTCTCAAGCTAACCAGTTACCAGGCAGTCGCATACACTGGGTTTGCTTACCCAGAAGTTAAGCCCAAAAATCTGTTGATGGAGATGCCCTCTCACAGGACTCTGGGAATGATGGTGAAAGGGACCACGGGGCTGCTGGCTTCCAGCTCCAGCGCCGTCAGGAAGCATTCGGTGGCGGCATCGTCATTGCCTTGAGCCTGCAGCACCTCTCCCAGGCTGTTCCAGACCTCGTGAGCTGTGGAGTTCACCTGGACAGCGTCTCTGAGAATCTTCTCTGCCAAGCTATAGCGCCCAAGCTGGTGAAGTATCAGAGCCTGCAAGAAAACAAAGGGAAAATGGCTGAGATTGGCCAGCTTTAGGGCTTTCCTGAAGCTCAAACAAAGTCACTGCAGGGAAATAAGGGTAGGCAGCTCTTGCAAGCAAAGTGTTATACTATGCAATTTTTATTTATTTTTTAAATTTAAGAAAAGAAATTCCCTGGAGCAAGCTACTCCACACCAACAAAGTGGCTTTGAATAGGAAATAAAGACTAAACATAAACTCCACCTATTTGCCAAGAAGCAGGAAGTACCTGGGCTTTTGCATAAGCTCCTATTATCTGAAATCCTAAGGTGTATATCCTTAAATTTTCACATCCTCCCTGTGCATCTCAGCACCCAGCTCATGCCCTGTAACACCTGAGACCATGCATAGCACAAGCAGCACTTGGGGATTGCTCTAACTGACTGAGTTCAGCTCAATGGGCAGCGACCACAGGGCTTGATTTAATCTGTGGAACAGGAACAGGGACTGATACTGCCCTAGTAATGCACAAATGACCAGCAGGCACAGAACTTCTTCATGAGCATCCTTGTTACAGATCCTCTATCTTCCTGGGTGAGATGGGATCCAATTCAACACTATCCAGAGCACGTCCAAACCCTCTAGGACATGGGCTGAATGATTCCATGGAAATCTCCATCCATCACATTCAGCTCTATTACTGTGCCAGAAAAGTCATGGAATGACCCAGAATGAGAGCTTTACTTTAGGATTATAATAATCTTTACAATATTATGCATTTTCACATTGTGATTCGGTATTGCAAAACACATATGGACCATAAATCTTTGTTTTGCAGAGAGGTGTCCCAATTACATGCTTACAGAGGCCTTGTGACTTCTGGCCTCCCAGCCCCCACCCCTTGAACCACAATTTCTTTTATCTCTCTGTACATCTGTCCCTCAAATCCTTATTAACCTAAGCACTGATGATTAGAAAGTACTAACATTACCCACCATACATTTCTGGAATTGTGCCCACCTGGCTGACTTCAGCTTGGGAAGACTGTTAACTCCATCCTATAGAACAACTGAGCACATCCTGCTTTGTAGAACAATATAGAGTGCTGTACAGTACTGGCAAGTGAATAAATAAATGCAATGCAGGCTAATTTCTATCAGCCTGGCAGATGTTCTCACACAAAGGTGCTAGAGGGCTTTTCTGAGTTTGGACTTTTTTTGAGCTGTCAATTAAGTCAGCATTTTCAGAGCAAGTGAACAGTACTTCCCATACAAAACCTTGATAACTCTCAGGGTCAGTGCTTTTTTTCTCTGCAGTGAAGTGATTGTCAGTGACTGGCATGTATCAGATGTGAAACTACCCAAAAAATGAAGCAAGGAGATAGAATACACAAAGCTGGTGTCACTGCAGTGCACCTAACCTTAATAATATGTAAGTGTTCTTATTTTTCAAGATAAGAGTCTCCATTTTCATAAGCCTTGCTTTTTTGGGGTGCAGACATGTATGTTTTATACTAATTAAACCTGTAAATTATTTGAATATTGCTAATACTTTTTTTCTTAAATATGCCAGACTATTTCCCCTGCTTGCTAAGGATACAAGCTGTTCTTTTCAACACCAAAGAAAAAAAAATTTTGCAGATATAAGCCTGTTCATAGGAAGAGACACACATTACGTCACATCTGTCTTATTCTGTATGGCAAAAAGATAGCTGAGATTTTCCAGGTGATAGAACTAGAGCAAATACTGGCATTTTGCCTGCTGTTATACTTTCCTAAGAATACAAGTATTAGTGTTGAAATTAGCATTTAGCAATGGTGAAGAACGACTCTTGCGTGGTTTGGGGACACAGCTTTCTCCAGGGAGTGCCTCCTGGAAGTCAGTCTTTCACTGGTGTCTTAGCCTGGGATGATGAGAAGACTCCTGCCTCAGGAGTAGGTCATAGCTCTGGGACAACAAGCTTTGCTTCCAGTTTGGAAATTCTCTTCTCAGATGACTTTGTTACAATTCTGAGGCGCAGAACATTTCAAATTGTTTGCAGCCCTTGCCTGACTTTGCTCTATTAAGCTCTACACAGCACAGGCAGAAGGAGCAGGCATGTCTATCACACAGCAATATCCTTTGGTGACCTCACACCAAAACTCATCCAAGAAAACTACTAACTTCAGTTTCCCAGCTGTCAGCATACACTTGCTTTCTGTATTAATTCTTCACGGAAAAAA
>VRYO01001269.1:1497296-1517293 GCA_009812075.1 Sialia sialis | reverse complement strand
TCTTGCAACAAAAAGTGCCTTATAGGCCGGTGTGCCTTGTAAGTGTGAAATTACTTTACATGAGGGTCTTACTTTATATGCTGTGGCTACCAGCACAGTAACCCCAAAATGGTTCTCCTTTAGAAGCCAGATGGCTACAGCTCTGCGAAGTACTGCATTACCAGTGGCATCAGGGAATACTTAAGTATAGCCTTAGTCCTCAGATTATGGCCAGTCCTAAACTTGGAATACTTGTCATCTGGTGCAAATGTTTTTCATTTCATCCCAGGTGTGACACCATGAGGTGATGCTGAAGTGTATGTAGGGCTCTGGATCACCTCCCTCCATCTGGAAACTTGGCACCACTGCATCTTCCCTTCCCCCGCTACATCATTGTCTTCTCACCTTTCCCACAAACCAGAAATGAGGATTTCCCAGATGTATAAAATACATACATCTGTGATGAAAATGGGCGTAGGAGATCACAGGTTCTCACATTGCTGTTTATGAAATGGGCTCATAGCAATTTCTGTAATTTGGTATGTTCTTGTATGTTGTGATTCATACCCTCACCCCTTCCCCTATGTAGACAGTTAATAGATATAAACACATCACAGTGCCTTCCCAACAGAAATCCTGCCACTTTATCAGTCTAATCTGTAGCTGCATTTCAACAGTGCCTGGGTTCAAAGCAAGGCCAAGCTTACCACTGGATCACTGTGCTCCATGCAGAGACTCCAAAGCACTGTTTGTTATTAATGCCATTATTTTTCCAGTATTGAGTCAAAGGGACAGAAGTATAGCAAACTGTATTTCTGTTATTCAAAACCCAGGAGTAACATAGAAGTTTCAACATCCAAAAGGGTGAAAAAAACCCCAAATCTTCCAAAAATGATACAAGGATAAACAGAAAACCTCAGACCAAGTTGTTTGTACTGAGGAGCCTCAGTCAGCCCACTGAGTCAATATTCAATTATTTGAGCAAAAGTTGGACTTTTCACAATAACTGAGGATACCAGGATTCAGGGTCCTTATTCCACTGCCTAAAACTAGGTTCCAGTCTAGAACACCTGAAGGTTCCTTGTATTGAAAGCTTGTGCTCCATGCAAAACTATTAAAATGTCAAGAAATTAATGTTTTTCTGTCCATCAGTCAATTACAGATAGAATTAAAGAAAAAATAATCAGAAATACCAAGCAGTGACTTTTAAAGAAGCTGTTTTTCATTAATGACAGTTCTTCTATACAACCACATTGAACATATTAGTTGTATGTGGCTTCTGGAAATAGTAATTTAAAAAATTGATCAAATGTTTTAATGAAGAAATCAATCTCAAGTCAGGGAAATAGCTTCTGTATCAAAGGAAAACCGGAGTTGTAGATCCAGTACTAGGCTCTGTGAATAAAATTTATAATTAATAGAACTGTCAGAGTTCAAATTGGTCTTTGGAGATCTTTAGTTAAATTGCCACTGTATTGAAAGCCAGCATTTGTAGTCCATGCTTGTACACACTCAGTACTACAGTACTACAGAAACTAGCACTTACTTTCCTGAAGTCTGAAATTTTGAGACCATGGAAAAGGAATCAGAAGTGAATGATATTCTTCTGAAGTACCTTTTTGCATTTATGCATGTGCATTTCTCTCAAATATTCTGAAAAATGCTATATTAAATATTCAATGTCAGAACTGCAGTATTAGATAAAAGATGACCAATCTTTTCATTACTAAAATAAAACAGAAACTCATAGATTAAAGCCCATTATTCACTTTTTTATTCCTTTTGCCCTTAGCCAAAGAGACTTCTGCATATAAAAATATGTACATACATATATTATAACTATGACTAATGTCACTGTTTCAAAAGTGTTATAACACCACAGCAGCACTTACTACAGTGGCACTGCAGTAACCTCTTTTTCTTAGAGGTTATTTTTAATACAGCATTAATAAATATATATTTTTATAGCATCCCCAGGAAACAGATCACTTCCTCCCCCGCAAAGCAGATGTGAACTGCCATCTGCTGCTGGGGCTCAGCACGTTGCTCTGGAAGGGCTGTCCCCATGGCAGTGTGCAAATCCTCCCGGCAAGAGAGGGAATGCACCCCCCTTCTCCCTGCATTCTCAAAAGGCAAGGCAGAAGCTGTAGGTAGCTGTTAACCTGCCAGTCTGCCAGGACAGCTGCCAGCAGATCCTTCTTTAAGGGACAGCTATTTTCAGTGTGAAGGGAGGGCCCACACCCTCCCATCTGTGCACCATCAGGCACAGGTCAGAAGAGCCAGAGCCTAACCATTGGCTAAGAAAGGGCTCCTAGCAGTTTCAGAAAAATAAAACAAACACTTCCCTATATAGTGATTTACCCTGCACAAAATTGGAAGAAGTTGAACATACTGAAAACTACAGAAAAAAGCTTCTGACAACTAAAGAGAGAAGCCCAAACAGCAGTATTTTGGGGAAAAAATTATTAAAGAGCTAAGAATAACATCAATGTATCTCAATAAATCAGCTTTTGCTAGTACTGATCTGGTAGCAGATCAGTATATAGATTAATAAATTAATATAGATTAATATAACTGAAGCACCACCTACGTTTTATAATTACAGTAATTTCATGATTATAAGCCGCACCTTTTTCATTGAAGAATCCAGCCTACCCCAGTACTGCGGCTTATATTCAGGTGCGGCTTATCTATGGACAAATCCCGTGGTCTACCTGGCTACTGGGAGGTGTGGCTTATAATCAGGTGCAGCTTATAATCATGAAATTACTGTAAATTCTATATAAGCCTATCACATTTTCTCTCTAATGTTTTTTGTGGATTAATTGTTAATTGCTATTTTTTCATCTAAAACGTGCAAAAGTAAGGTATTTTCCATTTAATCAACATCAGAAGAGTCTTCTTAAGTCACTCGTAACACGTCACCATAACATGTAAGGTGTTATGGACAGCCTTACAAGATTTCTTGCTCCACAGTGTTTAGCCTCTAAGTGCTAAGAATCCTCTTCACATCATCTTCCCTAGCTAGTTTGTTCTCATTTGCTTCAGTGCCAACGCCACTTAGCCTCATTTAGATGCTTCATACTCCTCTCATGTTTACAAGGATTGTATATCATTTTTAAAGTTTCCTATTCCTCCCAGGAAATGCTGCAGAGATTTCCAGTGCCACACTGCCATGCAGTCACCTTGGCACTGACTGGGTGTAAGCTGCAGGCTGAGTTTGCTGTCATTACTCGGGATTACAAGAGTATCAGCCTCAGCCTATGAGGAACCTAAGTAGAGTCTCTGCTTTAGTACACAATGAGGTTTCACTTGCCCTGTTGACCAGCCCCAGCTAGTTTCACTGGGCATGGCAGCCTCCATTCTGGGTACATAAAGCAACCAGTGGAGCACAAACACCACCATTCCACAAGGAAAGGAGAATCTGCAGGCTTACAAATCTAAAGGTGAGACGACACTCTTGACAAGATGATGATGCTGATAATGGGGACAAGATGTCTCATGTTGTGCCTGACCAACTCATGCACAATGGAGATGCAGCTCTGATCAAGTACTACCCCAGCTCTTTGTCCTCCCCAAATGTCCAGTCATTTCCATACTCAGTCTTGCTCTTGCATTCCTGAAAATTATTTTATTTTTTTACTGAAGGGTTTCCAAGCCTCACTTTTAATCAAACTTTGCCTATGTCATGCAACTCTTCACACTGAGTAGAGGTAGTGCGTGAACCATTCTAAAGTTTTCTGTTAACAAATCCAGTAACACTTAGTGAAGCCTCAGTTATTTCATCAGCTAGTTCTTCCAGAATTCTGGTCCACTCCTCCATACCCTTCCACCAGCAAGTATTTGCCATCATTTCCATACTTTCATTTCCACAGCTAATTTGACCTTTGCCATCCATGATGCATGAATATCACATATTTGCCATGACGAATATCACATTCCTGTTGAAGACTGAGGTAAAATATGACTTGCAGCTATTGATTTTTTGTAAGTGGATATCCATCACTGCTCTGATTGACACTGCATGTTAAATCATATTCTATGGTTGGTTTATGGCTCTTGAAATACATTTTTCAAACTGTATAATAAATTAGTGCACAAGTTGGAATCTGCAGAGAAAATGTAATTTTAAATGCTCTTTCTCCCTCAGTCCTCTCTTTTGGTTTACTATAGTAAGCTGACAGGCAGCTGGAATAAACTGGAGCCCTGCTTCCCCGAGAGTAAGAGCCTTGTCCATTTGAGTCATTTTTCTAGTTCACTGGAGCACAGTTGGCAAGAAGAACAAGAATGACAGAAAAGGCACTCCTCCACAAAACTAGGATTTGATCAGAATACGCAAACTGGGAAGTTACTGCTCTCTGAGTAAAGAGCTGAAATGCAGAGTAGCAGCTTCCACTTTTCAAGGAAGAGATTTTCATGGCATAAGAACTTCAGCAACAGCATGTGTTTGGTGGGGAAGGTGGGAATTCTGGAATTTAAGTGAGCTGCTGAGTCTGAGGTGAGATACTAACATTTCCTACCAGCTATTGCATTAAAAATCCATGGATTTATCTTCACGAAAGTACTCAGATATAAATCTTGTATTAAATCAAATGTAATCCATATGGCTGAAAGACCACACCTACTCACACCACATAACCTAAATTGTTGAAGCTTAGGCATTGATTCTGCAGGAAATGAGGTGAGTTTGGATGGCCAAGCTAAAGCTACCTCATTATCTTCCAGAGATCACCAGCTGTTCATACTATCATATCACAATTTTAAAGGAAATTAAGTTTGATGTGTCAATTACTTTAATAGATCTGACAGCATTTCATACCGTTTTATAATTTATATCAGAACCAGTTATTTCTGGCAACTGTAACCTACCAAGTTGTGGCTAGGCATTCAATTAATATGACAAAGCATCATCACAGACTGCATTTTTGTCATAGCATTTCATAGCCCTCTGGTAAATCTTTGGGTCCGTGACCCTCACAGTACCACCTGTTCCAATACTAGTGTGGCTATCACTTTTTCAAATGGCCATAAATTAAAAACCAGACAGAATCCCAAAGAAGCTATTGTCAGCTGTCAGGACAAGCTGTAACAAGGATCATGGAAAAATGGTAATTGAAATGGCTTTGCAGCTGATAGAGGTTCACCTGCTCATCTTTTGAACATTTGTAAACACGTGACAATATCTGCCTTGATTTATTACTTGCACTCATTTAGAAGAAAAATAAGGTTGTTTTTGAATGAGTGGATATACTTTTAAAACTGTGTCTTTATTTTAAAATACTTATTTTAAGGGAACAAAACCCACTTACCATCAGGGACATTTTAATTGCAAAGCCAGGGTAAATCCTTTCTTTTAGTAGGTCAGATCACTTCTGACAGATGGCAAGTATTCTTAGATGGCAAGTATTCTTTCAAAGTGCTACCTAGCACCACCTTTATGCATGAAGATTTAGAGTTTAGAAACCATTTTCACACTGTATATTGTACTGAAGAAATTTTGAATCCACGTGATTTTTTTTTTATTTCTATAGCCCTTTACAGATAAGGTCTTTATATCACTCACAATTCACTATTTCATCTAAACATATTATGCTATGCAGGAATAAGCTAACGAAGCTAATGTAGCACAATACATCATGTTATGTTCTAGAATAAGTTTGAACAGTCAACTTTTAACAGCACTGACCAAAGTGAAGCCTGGTTTGGTTTTCTAATGACTGTGTCTTACCTCGCTGCAGCAGAGAATTTAAAAACGCTCACTCTTGTGCATTTGCTGATACCTAATAAAAATCTGAAATAATGAAAAAGTCTTGGTAGTCTTTCCTCCTGCCTGTATTTTTGTAATATTTGCACAAGCCTTTTTTTTTTTTTCATCATTCCCTCTTCTGCCCAGATGAAACAAAGGTGTTAAAGAATGATTTCATATGCCTGATTTCCTAAGGATATTGGCTTTAAGTAGTAAGTTCAATGTGTGAGATGTAAATAGTGTATTAGTAATAGCTGAGGAAGATTGAACACACTGAGTTGCAACGAATCATTTCACCAGCATCAGTGGTTAAAGACTAATTAATTAGAACTCAGAAAAAAAATAGAACTCACATGTTAATTTGAGATACATCCATCAAAGAAGCATTTATAAATTCACTTACAAAGTTTAGTTCCTGGAATAACAGGAAAGTATTTTAAAACTTCTGGATTTTTCATCAAAATATTTAGAAAAAAAAAGTAGAAATAATCAAATGTCTGCATCCTAATGGGCCTACTAAAGCACACTATATTGCTCAAGTGGTTTTGGGTAGTGTCTTTCCTTGTAGGGCTTAGCTTTCAACAGTGTGAATAACGTTCATGCTTTCGTATTTCTGCCAACTAAGTGCTTTGCTAATGAATTGCTTTGCTTTGTTCATCTGCGCAGTACTAAAAGACTGAAGATTTCTTTCAGGTCAAATGCTTTATGTATAGATACGTGGCACTTGAATATGAGCGCTCCATTTTAACTCAGTGTTTCTCTAATTTTTCCTTCAATGCTATACCAGCTCTTAAGAAAGAAAAGCTGTTCCTAAAACCAACTTCAAATCTAATTTAAGGGCTATTTCTTGAAAGCTGGCTTCCTTGAAGCATCATGCCAGCATCTACCAAAACACAGGATTTCTCAGATTAGTGTGAAAATGCCACGCGTGTATAAACTACGCATCAGAGATTATCAGAAAGAAGCTGTAATGCAGTGTGATGCAGAAAGTTCTCAATTTCCCAACACTCCAATAAGCATGCCTTAATACAAAACTACACTCAGCCTCAACATGGGGACAGTAATATATATTTACAACCATTGTGACACACTTTAAGGTATTAAGCTGCCCTCTTTTGTTTACCTCCCACTAACCACAGAACAAGAGAACAGAGTTACGGTTTGCCGTTTCTCAGCAAACTGATTTTCCTGAGAGAGTATTATCCCTCTCAGGGAAAAGCTGGCCTGAGAAGTCTGACTCAAAACAGTATTTATTGCATATAATGGTGATTACATAAGCACACAAACAACATAACAGTGAAAGAAGATTTACGACATTAGTTCTCCAAAACTGACTCTGGTTACAGACAAATAAACATTCCAGAGTTACAGTGCTCACCAATTCAAGTTAGGGACTATAATAGCCTTCAATTTCCCCAAGGACATAAAACAAGACTTAATTCTTTTTTGTTCAAACCCAGGTATTATTCTTACCTGTAGGAAGATGCACCAAAGCATAGACCTGAACAGAACACCTAAGAAAAACTAGTCACTCACTGTATAATAAAAACTGCAATCCTTATTCCTTTAGATTTCTATATCCATGTACTTAATATTTACTTCTGGTTTGAAGTGAACTTTTCTTTAATTTTATCTTACCACCAAAAAAAGTAAGATAAGAAACAAAAATTTATAGAAGTAGTTTATCACCTATAAAAGTATGTTACTAAAAAACAGTGCAATGTTTAACTGAGCTGTCAAAACCAGAACGAAAAGCAATCAGAGAAACAACGTACTGGTGCCTCAGATACTTCTGAACCAGTCTGCTATCCAAACAGACATCTCCTGCACCAAGCACCTCAGCTGCAATTGGGAAATAATATATTCATTAAGCAAATCCAAGGCAACATTGACAAATCTTCCGTAAAGGAAGGGAACTGGGAGAAAGAGAGATGCAGGTAAGTGAAGTGATATATTATTTAAGAGTATTGAAAGTGAATGATACAAGGACCTCATTTTACATGGCTGAGCTGAATGTCTATCAAGGAGCTGCCACAGATCCCTTCCCTTAAACTGCACGCAAAGGCAAGAACTATCAAATATATAATTTTTACTGATAAACGATGGAACTGATTTAATAGTCTACATTTTAATAGGAGATCCATCAGTAACAGTACTAAATTTCAATATCATAAGGGAAAGTCCTCCTAAAGTCTGCCAATCATTTGCAAGTCAAAACCCACAAAAGACACTCCACAGGCTCCTTTCAGCAGGCAGTGGCAATACTGATACTGCTGTCCTAACAAGATTGACATTGGAGATGCCTATGGGGAAAATAATTATTTCCTTCACAGTGCAAAGGCACTGGAAAGAATAATCACAGGAATTAAATGTGAGTCTCATGAGTGTGATGCTCAGAATGAGAAATTAGGAGGTTTGTACTGTATTTAAAGCCATGCACGTCACAGCACCTACACTTCAGTTTCCCATTTATTAAGGTGAATTCATGCTTCAGGGCCAAATATTTTTGAAACTTAACATGTTGAGCACTCATAATTATTATGAAAAAACACTATAGCCTTTTTAAAATATCTAAATTTTTGATTTAGAAAATGAGCAAAAAAATATTTGAGTTATTGACATAGTCTCTGACATACCAACTCTTAATTGCCATAACACTTGCAGATGCTCAGCTTAGCCAGTTATGTTTTATTCTTCCAAATTTCCTCAGATGCCTAAATATTCATGCCTAAAAATATAATAACTATAACTAATGGCATTTATTTTTAAATGCCAAGAGTTGTTTGTAAAGTTAGTATTTTAACAAAACAGACTAGTCATGATTTACTGGTGAAACTAAAGAGCTCTTACCTCTTGGCTCTCTATAAAGTCCTCAAGTCCACACATACTAGTATCAAAATTTAAAAGGTGCAGATCAACATTTTACTGCTGACTGAAAAAGCGATGAAAGCCCAGAGCAGCTTTTTGTTTTCAAGTTTATCATTACTTAGTCTCATTCCATGATGTATTTTTCCACCCATCTCAGCTGAACCAGGTTGTTTACAGCGATAGAAATAGCATTAAAAGCAATAACAACTCTAAATCTGCAGTCAGTTTTAGTCAGAGAAGACACTGGCCTTTTCCAGTGTGATGAAGTACACAAAGTGGCCAGAGAGCCTCATGTCTCCTCTCCCCTACTGAGAAATCAAGAGATGGCAGCTTTCTGAATAATATCACCATATCATTTTCTTCGTGCCATTTGTTGCTACTTTTTGAAGAGAATATACTCAAATAGGAATAATAATGGAAAAATAACCATCACACCTTCAAAATAAGCACAGTTTTCAGAGATGCACAAAACCCACTTCAGATTTTCCCACAAAAAAACTGAAAAAACTGCTTTCTCTGTTATTAATTTGTTCATCTAGATTAAAAAAATAACTTGACATAAAAAATAGCCCAGTACTAACCTTAAAGGCCAATTCTCTAACTCCATCCAACACAAGTTTGCTACCAGAAAACAGAGTCTATTTTTAAAGAAATCTTATCTTGGGGAAAATACATTATGCTATTCACATACAGTAAGTTGGTTGAATTCTTCCAAAGTGCAAGGTGTAACTCATCTTTAAACAGTAGACTCAAGAACAGGGGAATTACTGCTAAGTATAAAACTGGCTAGCAGAGAAGCTAAGCTTCAGCAAACGGAAAAGAGGTCTTCAAATAAAATTTAAAATGAGATGAGCTGAAGAGGGAGAGAGAAACATAAGAAGACTAATCCAGACTGGGGATTTGCAGAAAAAACTCTGAACCAGAGTAGACAACTTATCTGGGGAATACAGCTGTTTGACATAGCCCTGCAAAAGCGAGCATTAAAATTATTTCCTGGGGGACATTTGCTTCCAGATCTCTAGTTTTACATTAAGGTAGGCTACTTTCTGCTTGATAAGGATAAGATAAAGCACAGTTTTTAAGAACAAGTTGTTTATAGTTCCTAGTCAGAAAAAAAGAATTATAATTGATTAGGTAACTTCTGGTCCTCTCAAGAGCAGTCTGTTTTCTCAGGAAATAGCTTCTGCCAAAGCAAGTAAAGCTCCCCGTGACAAATATAAAGCAAAACGCAAAAGATCATTTAACCAGTGCATAGAAATGCACATGAAAACTGTATGAGATTTATAGCAAAATACACGCACTGATAACACCTGCACCATTTTATAATAATAGGTTATTCTAAGAGAGACTGAGAAGGAGTCAGGGCTCAGACACCTGGTGATGATGCTGCAAGTTTCTCACACACATTTACTCACTACCTCAACTAAGCCACATGGAATGGTTACAGATTGCTGTTGATGGTAGGATTTAGTTATATTTCACCAATTTACAAAGTTATGCAGCACAAGAAAAGGAAAGAAAAAAAAGATGTGTAGATGATTGCAGGCTTCAAATGTCTTGTCGTTAAAGAGTTCTCACCTACAGAATTCTACAACGGAACTTTTCTCAGAAGGGAAAAAATCTCTTGTTCATTTAAAGCTGAGTATGGCTACTCTATCAAAGCTTTTTTCACATTCTTTATATTTACCTCTCTCCCAATCCTTAGAAATATTTCTTTATTAATTATATGAAAATCAATTGCAAGTGATTAGATGCGAGATGTTACTTACAAGCAAAGCATACCAGGTGCTACATAGCTTTTATTGCTGTGTAAGTTCTCAGCCCCAGCTATACTTTAATAAATTCAATGAGCACAAAAATGGCCAGGGAAGCAAAATAATCACAATTAGCTCAGTGCATACTTCAGCAGAATGACCTAATTTAAAAAGTGTTTTGCAAAGCAATTCTCATACTGAAAGGCAATTACACAGAGCAAAATAAAGACAGAACTTTTGAGATCCATGCAAAAAAGAACCACCAAGTATCCATGACAGAGACTACAGAGGATAGCAGGGAAGAGCACACATTTTCAATTTTTTCCCATGCCTTCTCTCTTTTCCTTTTTGTTCTTTTTTTGAAAATAAGGAGAACTTAAATATCAAGAACAACTATTAGCACTTTACTTACCCAAGGCCTCCTGGCCATTTCCTGAATTACTAAGACTGCTGACATTTTCCTTCTATTAAATTAGTCATCCTTGTTAATATTTTTTTATTTGTATAAATGTGTATGTTTTACATTCTGTTTTAGGCAGCCAGTTGCCCAGAAAAGGCACAGAGGAAAAGGGATGTCAACAAACCCCAACTGTCAATGACTTTAATGCAGTCAGCCCTTCAGAGGGTAAAAGGCATAAGATGATGGAAAGACTCTGGAAAGACTTTTAATAGGAATTACCCTTTCTAAAATCTACCCAAAAAAAGCCTGAAAAAGGACATTTTTCATTATGCTGTGATTAGAAGCTTTTACAATCTTGATGGCTCTTCATCATCTCTGCTTAGTACTATGAAAGAGATACTTCCCATGTAAACAACGGTAAAGAGTAATAAACACTTCATTTTCTTTAAATAATATTAGATACAGCTCTGTCTATGGAAGCCTCAGTGCAGATCATTATGGTATACTTGAACTTTAAGAAAACCATTGTGAGAGACACAAGCACAAAAGCCTAATTTCTGATGATCCCAACTGAGGCTTTTCAGTTGCACTGCTTTGCCACTGACACTTCTGTATGCAAAGACACTAAGATGTAACCAAAATATTAAGGCAGATTTGTAGGACAGAATATAGATACATACATGTATGTATATACATATATTTTATATGCACGTAGTTGAGTGAGGTCAGTTCAGAAAGGTAGCAATCTCTTGCACCTTCCTTCCATAATTGCTATGAGTTATGTACCATGGAAACAAGAGAAGAAAGAGCAAAATCTGTGCTGTCGAAATTTTTACCACTAGTAAAAATAAAGAAAGTCTTGTATAACAGGAAAATGCAACAAGACTTTGTCCACAGACAAGTGTTCCCATCATGCTTGAAACACTAATCTAAAAGAAATTAGGGTTTTAGTAAAAGTTAGAAGAAACTGGGCTTGAGATAGTTACCTGAAACTTAAATAACTGATTGCCTGTCAATTTATGTTTGCTCAGCTGTGCTTGAAATGGGAAAGGATGAAACCAGTGGGTAGGTCCAACGAACACAAACAATTGCAACCAGAAACTCATTCTTTGCAAAACTGGAGGTGCCCCAAAAGCCATTTGTATTGCCATTAACAGAAAAGGTCAGGGCGAGGAAGACTCGTCTTACTTCCTCCTTTTCAGACCACTCCCCACAAAAACGACCCCAGACTTAATTTAAGAAGCCAACCACGCATGCTTAATAGCCATTCGAGCTAATTACCATAGGAAGCAGGGGATGGGAGGGGCTGGTATTATGCATATGTGTTTGTTTGAACCTTTTGTCAATAAATAGACTCTGTGACCACCTGTAATTTTGCAGAGTGCATTAGGGGGCTACCCCACGCTGCTGCCCAGCGCTGAATAAACATACCCTTTCTAACTTTAAATTGTTAAGAGAGTATTTTGTCCATCACAGTTGAGTATCGGTGTTAGACCAATACTCATATTTTGGTAAATCAATGCTTCCTAACACAAATCATTACCTCATCTACAAAGCTGGCCTTGCTTGCATTCCCAAAATCGCAGGATGATGGAAGTAGGAAGGGAACTTAAGATTCTCTACAGCCAAACTTGAAGAAGAGTTGCCTACAGTGGGTTGCCAAGGGCTGTCAGATTCTGAGCATCTCCAAGGATGTGAGACCCCCACAAACTCTTGGTAAGTGGATGCTTCTTATATGTACATTTAAAATACTGTTACCATCACACAACTGCAATCACATCATACTCCTGTTCCTGCCATTAACTGAAACAGTGTGGGGCAGGCAATCCTGCCTCAGATGCTTTGTTATGATGTCTAGAAAACCAAAGCCCTGTTCCAGACTGGGCCATTGTGATCCTTGGATTTTTCCCTTAACATGAAACAATATGTGGTTGCTACTTCCCAAATTACAATATTTGATCCATAGTTGCTGTATATGAAATGCATTACTAATAGCTCTGTTTTGGTAACAGAACCCAATTCAAAGATTTTATCCTATAAAATATGAATCAAAGCCTGAGATGAACACTACTTGTATTTCAAAAAATGAAAACAAAGATTCTTAAAATATTCCAAGCAAAGAGAAGGAACTTTGGAGTAATACTGCATGTTGTAGACTGACCTGCTTCCACAGTGAATTGTCATGAATTATCGGATGGGTGAAATTTTATCAGTTCCACACAATACAATAAAAACAGTGGAATGATTCGTGACCTGCCAAATAAAGAGCAGTAACTCTAGCCAAAGCATCCCTTCCTTCTGCCAGCATCTGCCACTAATTAATTTTCCACTTTTTAAAATGGGAACAAACAGAAGTGATAAAATGGTTTCTGGCAAGCTGTGCCTGAATAGATAAACTATGGAAAAATCTATCACACAGATAACATGAAAACAGAAATTTAAAGCTGAGATTGCAGGCAAAAATCCTTATGCTGAAAAAACTCCACAATGAAAATGAAACAAAAAACCTCAAACAACCAACCCCCAAAGTTAAAAAAATACCCACCCCAGCTTTCTGAGTCTTTAAGTGTTTTGGGTTTGTTTTTTGGTTTTTTTGTCTACTTTTAAATTAACTTTGCTGGGATTTCTATTTGAAAGAGTTTATCTCTGTATTCAGAAAGCTGCCTTTAAACATTGCTATTAGATTCTCAATAAACAGTACACCTCAACAGCTTCCTTTCTCCATATAAGTCCAGTTCCATTCAATTCAGCCACTGTGCATGTTACACAAAATCAGATTGCCTTTTGCATCTTCAGCTACTCAGATTGTCCAAACCAAACCAGCACTGAAGCGAGCTGCAGAATTCCTCTTGGAATGGCTGACAGCTGACGACAGCACCAATGAGTTGAAGAGACCTTAGCGAGCCTGCTCTCATCTCACAGGGTGAAAAGAATCCAAGAAAGGAGGTATTTTCTTGTTGAAAGGTCTGCTCCTGTCACAGCTGCTTTAAGCCATTTGGAGTAAATACAGAGTAATGTGAAAAGAAAGTCTATTATGAAGCAGGACCTGTAATACCCATCAGCCCCACAATTCCACTTACAGAACAACAGTTCTCAGGGAATCAACAGTCTTGCCTGAGTAAACAGTAGCTCACTGCTTCAAGCTATAAACAAAATTAGTGCTGCAAATTCCTACAGTAATTTTCTGTTTCCAAAAGAGCAACTAGGTTCCAGTTTAAACTCAAAGTTTTAGCATTTATTTTTGTCAAATACTGAACATATATAGATCTGCTTTAAAAGAGTACTGTGAAATTCAGATAAAGCATCTAGGCATTAAGAAGTTCTACTAATCTTCCTCCAAGTCAGTATGAAGTGGTTAACTGCTGTGCTGTATTAAAAATAATGAAATAAGGTAACTTTGAATCAAACAGGGAGAATAACTTCCCTAACTTTTCACCTTAATTTCCACTGTATTATACTTCAAGCGTTAATGACCATGCAAGTTGATTTTATGTAATATTTTACCGCACCAAGCACTGATGGTTTTCTCTTGTAAGGCTGAAAGGGGAAATAATATTTTCATGACAGGAAAGAATATAGCCTTTTTGTGCCTCACAGCAGATGAAGTATTTAATATGTATCAAAATGGTACTTGAGTCACTTGAACTCATGGTTTCCAGGTTTAAATGCAAGCAGAATGGCCATTGTTTTTTCAGGGTACAGAATGCAATCACTTGAAATATTTAGATGTTTACATGTGGTCAAATCACAGAAAAATGCCTTCTATAAAGAGCAGTGAGTTTTCAGTCAAACATGTATTTCACTCTCTGCATTCTGTGAAATAATCTTGAAGTTTCTGAAGGACAAACCCATAACATTTTACTAACAAATTTAATAAAACCAATGACTTTTATTTCTCCATTCTTCAACCACCCTGAGCATAAGGATGCACTTAGAGAGTGAGTCAAATGAACACTGAGATTTGGCATCAGCGTTTAGCTTTGTGGGAATCAGCTGCAACCCAAACCACCCATGAGAAGCAGCGCAATGTGCTTAGGACAAACCTACGTGGCCTAAACCAACAATTTTACCATGCAGGGGCCTGAGGATGAAAATCAAATTAATTACAGTAATTTCACGATTATAAGCCGCACCTTTTTCATTGAAGAATCCAGCCTACCCCAGCAGTGCGGCTTATATTCAGGTGTGGCTTATCTATGGACAAATCCCAGTGAAATGCCAACCCAGAAGTGAGAACCAGCCAGGAAGGGCGCCTGGGGCTGCCTTTAAAGGCTTCCCTGGTCTGTGAAAACTGTTTGCAACTTGAGCACCTGACACCAAACCCAGCTGGCAGCGATTCTGTAACTAATTTGTTACTTTGTTACACATGGATCCTCACTTAAAAAAAAAAAAAAAAAAAGCGGCTTATATTCAGGTGTGGCTTACATATATATGGACAAATCCCGTGGTCTTCCTGGCTACCGGGAGGTGCGGCTTATAATCGTGAAATTACTGTACTTAATGTTCCCCAGAACTGAATTACTGAAAGAAAAAAGTTAGGTGGGTGACTGTGTTTAGAGTTTCTCTTCCTTAACTCCCATGATCTCTCTTCAAACAGGGTCTGAATTCATATTTTAAAATCTTCTATGTGTTTCCTTTCTTTCAATCAACTCAACATCTGTGACAGGCTCATAAGCACACACGGCCCATACACACTGCCAGACTTCTTTCTGGCAGTGTCTTTGGTCTGAAAAAAGAATATAAGAAATCAGTATAATACAGTAAGAAATAAAAACCAATATATTTATAACTGAGCAATAAAGCACACATAGTTAATCTAATCCGTAAGAGATTTGGTTTAGCTATGCATAATTATAGGAAACTAGCAGGTATCTAAGTGGCAAGTAGGAAATGTAACTCCCTAAGATAGTGCTTTTTAAAAACTAATTTCTACATGAGTAAATTGTTCAAGTCATTTCTCCCTTTCTGTTTTAGTTTTCTGCTCTTAGAACCTGAGTTACTAATAGCATTAACTGGCAAGTGCTATGATAAATTACTTGATATTCAGAAAATACTGCACTCTTCTGAGAGAAAACAGCATACAAATGCTGGACACCTATTTCCTCTCAAAGGTACATTTAAGTAGGAAATTTTCAGCCTAAAACTGAATACATAGATTTGTTTCCTGGACAATGGATTGAAATATTCATTGCCATTTCAGGCATTACTGAATGATGGCCTGTTTCAGGACTTTTTAGACGTCAGCAGTAAGGGCTACTTTCCACAACAGCACTCTGACTGCAGAAGATAAAAGAATGTTTATTCTTTTTTTTCACAGGGGAGGAACACAATGACAAAAGCAGGAAGGCAGCAGTAATGCAGAAATCTGGAGGTGGTGATAAAGGTTAGGGAGAATGGAGAAAGTTGTATAAATAAATCCATTCTGGCCAAAATCAGGCAGGTGATAACCATAGGTATATGACACTGAAGTGTAAATCATCTTTTTAAAATAAAGTAATGAAAGAAAATTTTAAATTTCATTGGGTGTGAGAAAAAATTATTTGAAGTACAGAAAAGAAACCAAAGCATTTCAAACCTTTAGAACACAAGTTCACAGTGTTTTTTCTGCATGCACTATACAAACCTTAAAAAGAAGAAAGGACACTACATTTGTTCAAAAGAATTGCTGGTGCATTCTGTAAAGTACACCTAATTAATTCTGACATGTTATTGCTTCCCTCTTGACATCTTGTGAACAGTCAGAGCTAGTCAAATAGCAAGCTGGCATAACCTCTGGCTTGGAGAAAATTTCAGTGACAAACAGTAAAAAATAGTACCTGACAACAAGGCAGAGCTTAAAATGAGCATTGCTTAACAAAATAAAGTGAACAAATGTATGGATTAAAACAGGGAATAATAATTTAGTTTCACAAGAAAATTCAGTTAATTTATAAAGCATTTCTCTTTGAAAAAAATTCGTTTTGTGATTGGCTGATTTAACTAATAAGCCCCCCAACATCTTAGAAGGGGCAGAAATAGCAGCGAGCAGAACACAAAAACATGCTGCCCCTGCAGCCAACTCTGTGGGAATAGCTCCCATCTTAGGTAATGCAACAGTGTGATCCAAGCAGTTCCATTTCCCAAGTTTAGTTGAGCAGACGACAGTAAATCATTTTTCATTTACTCATGGATCAAGTCTCCAATATTTGGTGTTATGTTGTCTTAGGCATTTTATTAGTAAGGTAAAAACCTTCCCTGTCAAATTCTCACACTTATGATTATCATTTTGTTGGCAAAGAGATCTCTTTCATCACTCTTAACTGCTCCAATTTTCAAACCTCCCAGCATCAAGACCTCAAAGTTTTCATTTTAGTAAATCCACTAAAACAGGAGTAAATCTGTGCAGACCTTGGAGACAGCAGCAAAATGAGTAAGAATTTGTTTCTTTAAAAATGTGCAATTTTGCAAAAATGATGATGCCAGCCAATAAAAAGTAATTTCATTCAGATAATACACTAGACTTGTGCAGAGTCTTCATGGTTACACTAATAGAATGTGGAGTCTGCATGAGAGACAAATGCAAGAGTCTTTTTGCAGAAACTCCAAAGCACAGAACATGGTATTAATCAGGAAGACGTACAACACTTCTGAAGCCACAAAACTAACCTTTCTGGTCTTTACTCACACATTTCCCCAGTAATTTAAATTAACAAGGTTGTTTCTCTGTAGAAGCAGTAGATCATATTCAGGAATAGGTACTTAGAGAGACTTAAAAAATATGGTATGAAATTTTATATGAAAAATTGTAAATTTTTCAAAGTTTAGTTTTTCATCCTTCTTAACAGAGTGATGTAACATCATTAAAAGGATGGATTACAAAAGGAGAAAACTCCTATTCCCAATATGCTATTGCTGTCCATACAAATTGAAACAAACTTTTTATTTAGCTTTTTTTTTTCCCTTGGACAGCTACAAAGACTCTCACAAATCAAAGATTCAAATTTCCAAACTATTAGCATCAGGAAATTTTACTGAGTCTCAGATGCCACTTATTTTAAAATTTTAATAAAAACAAACAAAAGTCTTTCCAAACTGATTTCAGCTTCAACTATTTCAAGTAATTTTACTTAGAGAAGCAGACCTGGATACAGATGCTAGAACTCATGCCATCCTTAAATCTTACTTGTTTTTTGTTGCATTTTATACATAAAGTTACTATGATCTATACTCAGTATTTGCCCCTCAAAAGGAAATTCACCAAAACTTATTTAATAAATATAGGCTCTAACGTAGCTTTTATGAGGAAACAGCTGGCTTTGATATTACTTTCTAAGCATTACCAGAAAGCCATATCAAATATTTTTAAAATATCAAAATAATCACAGAAAATAAGGGGTTTTTTTCACAGAACTTTCATTGATAAACCAACTGTCAGCTTAGAATTGTGAATACAAATATTGAAAGTTAATGTTTCAGCTGTTGTCATAGAGGCTGGTGCCTCCACATTCTGTTGCTATAGCTCCCCTGCCACTGAGACCATATCTCTTTATAATAAATAGGTAAATATACACAGAGTGTTTGGATGTACAGATACTCATCTAGACTCCCAGACAAGAGTAAAGACTGCAAGCTTCCTCATTAAAATACTTTTCACAATAGTCAAAAGGTCAAGAAGGATACAGACTCTTGTACTTTCTCCTATAATTACACAGACAAATGTTTTTAAACATATGTCTTGAATACTTGTATTTAAGCAGCATAAATCTCTCAGATTCTACTCAAAGCAACACCCTAGTACAGAAAAGGTGTAGAACAGTAGAAAAAGCCATTAAAAACAAAATTTTAAATTATAAGAATCCTTAAAAAGGACTGTCCAATCCAATGAAATGAACAGTTACCTTCAAGCTAGGACTCAAACAGCAAAATCTCATAAAAAGAAAACCTGGATTTTTATCTCACATGCCTCTTAGACAGCTAATTTCTCAGTGATTCTGAAGAGCACTGTGCATTTACAGACTATTTATTCAAAGGAGAACTCAGAAGAGGGGCGAAAAGACACCCAGCAAAACATGAGCTTTCATTTTCACTGAGTTGCACTGCTTTAGATTGACTGCCTGCTTCTTCAGGAAAGGGAACCTTTTGGCATTTGTCAGCAGGCTCAAATATCCTGAAATGCTGAAAAGGTGAAACAAAAAACTTTCCCTGTGCTGCCTTCCTATCTGATCTTTTGTCTCATATGTTTCCCTCAGGGATGCACAAGAAATTTCTCTGAATAATTCATAAGTACCTAGGCAGAAACCAGCTTCCACTTCTGAACAAAAAGATTGGATAAGAAGCTGATTTCATATGTTCTATTCTGCTCTATCTGGAAGAAAACTGGATTAAAAGAAAATGTTCCTAACATAGTAAGCACACAATATATACAAGTATTTATCTATGAAGTATATAAGCAAACATATTTTTGTACTGGGGAAGGTACCTTTGTACTTAAAGCTATACATTCATTAGAGGGCAGAAGTGATTCTCTACCTTTCAAAAACATAGCACAAAAGTAAGCAATAAACATGCAGAATGCAGGAAACTCTGCACTGGGGTGGCCTCAAATCTTGTGTGCAGTTTTGGGCACCACAATTTAAGAAGGATATAGAGGTACTGGAAGGCATCCAAAGGAGGCAGTGAGGATGGTGAAGACCCTGGAGGAGAAGCTGTGTGAGGAATGGCTGAATTCTCTTGATCTGTTCAGCCTGGAGGAGACTGAGGGGAGACCTCACTGCAGTTCCTGTGAGAGGAACAGGAGGGCCAGGCACTGAGCTCCTCTGTTTTGTGACTCAGGGAATGCACTGAAGTTGTGTCAGGGGCAGTTTAGGTTGGATATCAGGAAAATCCAGAGGTGGTTGGCCACTGGAAAAGCTTCCCCAGGGAAGTGGTCACAGCACCAGCCTGAGACAGCTCAAGAAGTGTTTGGACAATGCCCTCAGGCACATGGTGTGACTCTTGGGGTGTCTTGTGCAGGGCCAGGAGTTGAACTTAATTATCTTTGTAGGTCTCTTCAAACTTAGAATATTCTATGTTTTTATGAATTTAACTTTTCCTTCAGAATACCAAAATGACTGGTCTTTCTTGTACATTATCCAACTACAGTATCCAACTCTTCTCTTGGCCGCCAGCATTTCCCAATGGCATGGATATTAGGCAGATGCAAATTGCTTCTTCTTCTACAGCTTCTATTAGGATTTACAGTAATTTCACGATTATAAGCTGCACCTTTTTC
>VRYO01001269.1:1459793-1496296 GCA_009812075.1 Sialia sialis | reverse complement strand
TCTTATGGCCTGCTAATCCCTTTTATGTCCCAACACACAAAAGACAGAATAAATGCCAACAAAGACTGTTTCCAAAGCATTTTGTAGTAAGAATATAAATCCCAAACTCACGAGTTGCAGGTTACCCACATCAAGTCAAGACTTCACGGTACAGTATCACCAGTTGAGATGTCACTGCTTATGAACATGGGCTCAAGACTTACCAGCCTCTGCATGCTTTTCACATGGGTAGGACTAATGGATAAGGCCTCTTCATACCAGCGTTTGGCTTCATCGAGATTTCCGCGGAGTTCAGCCACCTGGCCCCTCATGTAGAGAACATAATGTGACATGGGAAAGAGATTAGCTGCTTCCTGGGTGCATGCTGTGGCCTCAGCAGGCTTCCCAATTCCTATGTAGACTTCAGCTGTGGAAGGAATGTCAGGACCAATTAATGATTCTTCCTTCATTATAACATGACTCGATGTTGTCACATGTGCCGTATTTGTAAATAGTTTCACTTCAGATAAAGACTATTTTCTAAAAAAATGTTGTATCTTAAAAGAGAAAATCATTACCTAAAGTATTTTACATTAATTATTCTTTCAGGAAAGTTGCTTTTCTAAGTGTATCAAGAGTTCTAACTTCTAAAAGGCTGTTTGAAACTCCAGAATATTCTTTCTAGTTTGCTATTTTTTCTTAAGTCTTGGATATTTTCATTTTAATTTTATTTTTAAGATGTGAGCATGTGAGTATTCCAGGAGTCTTTAAATCACTTGAGTAGCTTGACACACACTTTTATAAATTAGATTGACTATAGGGGGCAAAATTTTCATTCACTGAGTAATTAACAACTAACAATAGAGGTATTTGCCTTCAGTAGCTCTTGCAACACTCTTACACTCTTCAACACTGCTATTTCACTATCGTGCTGGTTCATCCTAATCTCTTGCTGAATGATGGGAAAGGAGAGGAATAAAGAGATAATAAATGCAAGAAAAAGCTGTTAAGGTTCTGAGTTGGGTCATCTTTTTCTTTGTGTTGGTATAGACCAAATAAAAATAGAGCTTTAAAGTAATTGTATGACTGCATTCTCTTGTGTCACACTGTACAAGAGGTTTATAGATTAAGGTTTAAATCAAGCTGCATCAAAACAGCAAGTGATCTGCCACCGCTCAAGACACGCTTCTCACTGTACTATACAGGCCACCCATCTTTGGGATTAAAGGCTCTCAGATCAGGAACTCCTACTACAGCAGTGGATTTGGGATTATGCCTAAAACTCTGAATCAGACTGATATTTGAGTGCCTTTAAAGGAGTTGCTTATGAAAAAATGGCATTCAACAGCTTTATCTCTGTGTTCTTCCCATGTCAGAATATTTTAAAGTTATTTTTAAGAGTAGAAATTGGCCTGAGTAGCATGTTGTAGCAGCAGACCACCAGTGTGCATGGAAATGTGACTAAGTTGTGAACTAATAAGGAATCAGTAAATATGTCCACACTCCTCCTTTGTGGGCAAAACAGTAGCAGTCCCTTGCATTAATTGAATAACCAGCAACAGCAAATGACCCACAATTTTTTTTTTAACCCCCCAAAAAAACTCCACCAAATAGAAAATAAGTAGTGGAACAAGCTGCCACAGAAGGCTGAGAAATTACGAGCACTGAAGATGCTAAAAGTTATTGTACATGGCAGTCATCAATGGCAGTTTCTAAATATTTAAAGTCAATGATGCCCAATGCAGAGCAGGCAACTACACTCCCCCCTATTGGACCTTGCCCTGTTCTAATCTGTGCTGCTTTTGAACAGCCCAAATGAGATCACTATTATTCATCACTGTAATTGCTTTCTTTCCAATCTTCTGGGCTTTTCCTCTAAAGCACTAAACCATTTATTACTGGGAGCCATCACCCTGCAATGACTTTCACACCATAAAAATGTAGATATAAATAGGTAAGTTGAAATGCTACATAAATGCTAAATAAAGCACTGTTTTGTTGAAAACTTGAATGAAAAAAATTTATGTTACTGAAAAATGCTCTGAAAGCAGAACAAAGCATAACAATTGCTGGCTGATTTCTAAATTACATCTTTCTGATCCAGCTATCAATAAAAACAATTGTATATTATACATTTTTAACTGTACAAAAATACACTGGGTTGTCATTTTCTGGTTAAAATTTTATGTAACAGCCACTTGTGATATTGCAGTTAGCTTGAGGCTTGAAGCATCATAACAATACTAAATCCACTCAAGATGACTCCACATGTAGACAAACGACCCTGAGTCTTTCACATTAATGAAAGCAGAAGGAAAAGAATGGAATTCAGGCTCATTATCACAACTGCAAAGGACAGGTTGCTCGATAGTACGGTTTCTTTCTCTGCATATGCAGAGTCATTTATTTTTTATTACAAAATTTTGTAGTTCCAGGAACTCTATACAAAAATCGTACAAACATTTTTCCATTCAGTGGAATCCGTAATCTGCTATTAGCTCAGTTAGTTGGAGCATGGTGCTAATTATGCCAAGGTCACAGGCTCCATCCCCTCATGGATCATTCACTTAAGAGTTGGATTTCATGATCCTTGTGAGTGCCTTCCAAATCAGAATCTTCTGTGACTCTGCAAGAACACCTAGATTTCCAAGCAGGAAGATACTCTAGATACTTCAGAAACCAAGGGATAAGGGAGAGTGTGCTGCATTTGTTCTACAGAAGACTCCACTGGTAACAGCTACATTCTAAAACTACTGCCTCATCTTTCATAAATGATCTTACAGAACAACTTAGTGTGCTTTTTATTTCTTGGCTTGTTTCGATGCTACACACATGGATAAAATATGATCTGATAAATGGTAACAGATTCTGAATGAAACAAACAGATTTTGGTAAGTCCTTAAGCTAGCAATAAAGGACAGGGCATAGAAAAATAAATTTTATTATCACAATACCTGCATGAAGCCATATTTGAGCCAGAGTCATCCAAGGATGCAGGGGACCTTGTTTAGGGGCACTGCTTTGCAAAGAAGAAGCAACCTCGGACAATGCTTGCTCCACTCTGGAAGCTGCTATTGATGTGGCATGGACTGAACCTGAAGAAGTAATAAAAATAATTTACCAGCACAGACATAATGAAGGCTATATACATTGCATAAAACACTTAATTGCAGCCCTTTTCATAAGAGGCTTTATCCCAAACCTAATATTTAAGTTACATTTACCATTTTGGATAATTTCTTTTAAATGCCAGATACATTTTCTTATGAAAGCTTTCATATTGGTCTGAAAGTCTATATGAAAAACACACTAAATTTTGGTAACTGTACCTGACATTTTTTTGAGTTGCTTCTATGAATACTCTCTATTAAACATGACACCTCTTTTCTGGCAATGTGCAATCCAAAAAAGGTTTGTGATAGTATCATGTACTGCAGTCTTCAGGTTGCTGCATTCGCTTCGATGTTAGTATTAGTGATGTCTTTCCACGGAGTGCAATTAGAGGGTTATTTTACAACTAATAACAGAACAAAGAGAACTAAAATACACAGCGATCACTACATACGCTATCACAAATACACTGTTAAACTGCACTGAATATAAAAGTTGCCTAATCAAGAAGGATGACTTACAGTACCTTATGGCACAAAAAGTCCACAAAGTTTTTTTTGCGTAAAAAGGCATTCCCAGAGCATACTAAGGATAATTCTCATAAAATGTATCATTTCCAAGTCAGATTAGAATCTCTTTTGCAAATAATACCCTTTTCAAAGTACTGGAATTTTAAAAGCTTCTATGATTCTATGACAAGAGAATATCTAATGGCAACTGTACTTTGGATAGTCAATTACTGCCAGCATATTTAGTCATGATTTTTTTTTTTTAAATCAAGACCATGAATATTTTAAACTACACTCCTTCTTGTCATCTAAGCCTCAGCATATCTCTAGTTGTTTTATAATTACAAATTAAAAAATCACATACTGATTAGGCCTGATTAAAAAATAAAGGCAGTAAAATATTCCATACTGGATCAGATGAGAAATTGTCCAATTCCATCACCATATCCATAATGATAAACAATGGCAGATATTACAAAATAAAGTATTGAATCCTGGACAAGTTGAACTTCACCCCAAAAGCTCATCATTACAAGTTAAGAAATAAAGAAAACCTTCAGTCTCAATATTGCAGGTTTTCTCAGAATTTTAATGAGAAGGGATCTGTCACATGGAATACACATTTTAAAGTGTGACAAGATAAATCAGCAAACCAGAAAGCACCAGAAATTCCCAGTACACAGATCAGTAAGAAGTTAGTTTGAAAGTATGCATCATAGTTCCCTTAACTGAAAGAAACAAAGGAAAAGCAGCACAGGACATAATCAGCATTTCATATCATTAAAAACAAGGAATTGCCCTGAAGATCTGAAACAGTGTCTGGAAGGAGCATTTGCTTTCCTTTTTACTGGCTGATTAAACAACCCAAAGTCCAGCCTGCACAGCTGAACATTCACTGTAGTTTTTGTGTATCTTATTTTACAGCTTAAATTCTGAAGAAATTTAAAAGGAAAGTCTAAGCAAGAAGCACATGTTTTATTATAAGAAAAATACTAGCAAGTGTACCAAAAATAAGCATTAGTAATGAGTAACCCTCTTCTTGTCTTACAGCAATTTCAGTAAAGCGCTTCACTACAGCTTGGCACTTTTTAACCTTCCAGGGACTAACAGTGAAATTGCCTTCTCTCCTGAACAATATGTAAAGAAAAGGTGTAATTCACTGTCACAAAGGAGATTATCTTACCTCTTCCTTCAGAAAAACAAGTATGCAATTAAGTATTAAACAGGGCCCATATTTTCTATTATTTAAAGCAAGGACTCTGGCTGCTAGCCAGGCTACAAGTAATTTCATATAGAAAGTATACTGTTAGATTTTAAGCCTCCAGAACTTAACCATAAAGCACATACATTATTAAAAGTTTTTTTACATAAATCTATTTATAAAAAAGAACTATACTGCATAAGATTCTTATGAGTTTCTCTTTCATCTCTATTAAAATTAAACAGAGTGAATACTGAGTGCTTTCTACCATGGAGGGGTACAAAATGACAAAAAAAAGAAAACCCCAACCTTAAAGTATTTCTAAAATTTTTCTTTGAAATGGTATTATTGAATTGTTTCTATTTCCCCTTTGGGAAAAAGGTATCCCTTACCATATTGCAGCAATTAGTTCTCTGCAGAAAACACACACATATACAAAGGAATGGCTAATCAGGCGTCTTTCATGGACGCTGCACTGATGCTAATATTCTAACACATAAACCCTTAAACACTTCTTTACTATTGCCACAATTAGCTGTCATCTTACTCGTTTCTGGCTCTTTCTGTTAAAACACACTTAGTAAACTTTGCATTTCATAAACTAAAAATCATTTGAAGATCTTGCATACTAAAAAGGTTTTTCCTACTTTACTTCAAATTTTAGCCAAGTATTTTCATATTAGAATTAACTCATCTGTACCCTTGTCCTAACAGGCTAAGATCTTTATTATTCACATAACAATTCTGAAACCTGCAGTAATTTCAAGTAGAGCTGGTAGAGATACAAAGGGGCTTGTGAGAAACTGAGGGTAGCCAGTTTATTCGGAGCTTCCCTGCTGGTTTTGTCACCAGCTCTGCTCTCTCATCTTGGTTTTGTCTGTATTTGGCTTTCTTTGGTCTGAGGTCAGGACCCAACAGCCAAACACAAACATATCCTCACTTTCACTGACAATTCACTGTGTTGTAGCTTCCTTCAAATGCTCAGATAGAGTTGCAGCAATTTCTCATTTAAAATTTTACCATATCTTTCATGCACAAAAATACATTTGTTCTTCTCAGACAATTTTCTATACCTGCTGCTACAGCATGACACTTAAGAAAAAAATTCCTTCCAAATACCACAAGCAGCAAAGAGTATCTATTTTGAAATAGAAATAATGAGGCCTGGAAAATTAATATATCACAAAAACAGATCCTGGCTACTCACTTTCATTTGTTTAGCTTTGTTCTGAAGCTTGTTTATACTAAAAAGGCCAAGTGTGAAATAGGGACTGTCTTTGCAAGACCTAGAATTCACTACTTAAATTGATTAACTTCCAGAATCACAATCACATTTCAAAGTGTGATAGAAGGTCTTAACCATGACAAAATGTTCCTAAACCAAAAAGGTATAACCTCCTACTTAAGTTTCCTATAATGGCACTTGCCCAGAATCTAGTTTCTACTTATCACACTAACATCCTATCTTCAACAGCCATGTTGCAGATTCAATGTTTCAATTAATCTCAAATAGAAAACCTGCCAAGAGCCTTGAACAGACAATTTACCCAAGAAGTTCATCTCACAGAAACCAATTTTTTTCCAAGTCACACCTACAGCTAAACTTCTCTGAATTAAGAATTCAGTTTATTCTCTTCAGGTTTTTCTTAAATGTTACAGGAGAGTCCACATGAACTCATGCATTAATACCATTTATAAATACCATACACCCTATGTAATTGAGTGTGTTATGCCTTCTTCAGTTCTTTCCTTGGTCATTTCCACATAAATTCTTCACAATGCAGTGTAATCGACATAAACTAATACATGGACTCTATCAGGATCTAGATGGCAGGACGGCTTTGAGAAAAACAAAATCACTTTGCTATGTACATTGATTTCCCTTCTGAAAACGAGTAATAGAATGGACTGTCATTCTCCATGGAACATGGTCATATCAACTCACAAAACCACTGTGGCAGGATTAATTTTTATACTATAAAAGAGAATTTTACTCAATAGTTTTACATTCATCCCATTTTAAACATTTCAATATTTACATAAAGAAAAAAATGCTTTAACTGCAATGCTCATGCAGGAGAAAAGAGGAAAACCTCCACGACTCAACTTGACATGCACACAAAGAGCTGGAAGTAAGAACGTTAGTGGTGAAACACACGGAGAACTCTTAGAAAAGCAATTACATAATACAAAGAGGCAGCACCTTCTGCAGGACTAATACACCCCTGAAGTGATGCATTTGGTAAGACACATTGGCAGATTTAGCCAAAATTCACAATTTTTCTCACTTAAAATTCATTAAGAGTGTGAGACAGCTTGGTAATTTGTGATTGTGAAAGGTTATCTTATCTTCTACTAAAAAGTTGTGCATGCAGATGATAGTAGTCAGGTAAGGATAGCATCATTCATAGAGCCTCCTCTTAGCTCTTTTTCAAAGATTTTCTGTGCTTAGTCACTGTCAAACGTGTTGGCTTATGTATCTTCTTACTTTTCTCTCCTTCAGCAAACTGATTTCCTGTGCTACCACAAAAATATCTATGGAAAGGTAATCAATGGAAAAAAATACAATTGGGTAACTGGTTAGAGAAAAAGAATATTCTTTAATGTCCTATTAAAACAGCAGTGATTTTTATTAATCTATATTCTTCATTCTTTCTTATTCAGCTTGCTTTCATAATTTCATTATTCTAAAGTGTATTCTTCGTTTATTTTACAAGCAAAACTTGCACCACAAAAGAAAGCAATAGCTTATCATGAGTCATGACAGTAGTTGCAATATTGTACTCTGGATCAGCAGGGGTATAATACAGAATACTGGCAGGTGGCCATTGTGTTACACAAGACCTGCCTAATATATCTTTATTTGCAGTCCTCTAGAAATGAATACTGCCTCTTTAATTATTAAATGCAAGTGTTAGTTGAGTGCATTCAGGTCTCGTAAGATTAGAGCCCTTAGGGTGACTGAATGGGCAAAGAGCATCAGCCTTGCTTTACATACGATCAAGCTTCAACTACTGATGGACAAAACATGTACGTCTTGTGGGAAAGGAAAAGGTGAATTTAGTCCTTCAGGAATTAATAGAACTGCACAATGAATACTACTTACAAACTGAAAAAAGGGAGTAAACCCCATGAAAGTAAGCATCTGATGGATTGCCTTTGGATAGATCAAACCACAAATTAAAATCCGAAGTAAGAAGAAAATGAATGTTATATAGATATTTAAAAGCCAAAAATTCTAAGAAAGCCAAAGGATTTCTGATAACCTTCAAACTGTAAATCAGGTTTACTGGATTTCAAAAAATAAAAAGATTAAATAAGATGCTACACCTCTAAAATCACATTCCTGTTCAACAGAAATTGGAAGTCAAGTCAATAATACAAAATGTCCTTGGCTTCTTTCACTGGAAAAAAAATTGAATTGAGAAAGATATAGAACACAAGATTTTTCAGTCCCTGAAATTATATTAACATACTATAGGCATCTAGGGAAACTGCTCCTTACTCAGGTAGCTTTAATTTTCATTAATTATTGACACCATACAAAGGACTCCAATATCTTTTTTATTTTTTTTAAGGGTTCTGCTGCTTCTCATGCACATGGTAGAAGCTCCTTTCCCTGAGGATACAGTAGCTTGGAAATGGAAAACTTGCACTTCCCATAATGGAATGTGTCCTTTGGCTTCATCATTCTTTCAGTTTGCCTCCATTCTTGAGTAGTTTCTTACTAACTTGCAGCTTTGAAAAAAACCAGAACAAGTAACTTAACGTTAACTGTTCACAGAATAGGTCTGAAGAAGTCAACTCACTGACACCCAGACCTGTAACAGCAGCCAATCAGCTGTCAAACAATTTAAGAAAGTCAGATTTCAGTTCCTGCAGGACACAGGTTTCCTGGCACTTTCAGTTACGTATGAGCCAGTTTTTTCAAAACCCTAGTCTTATGTCAGTTATTTAAAAAATGAATTTTGCCAATGCACAAAGATTAATTTTTACCTTTTGACTGGAATTAATATATTTAATATGAAATCAATCTAAAGACTAGGTGTCAAAATTAATTTCTTAAGATCAGATTATAGTAAATTCAGTGACAAAAACAGTGCTGTGTATAAAGGTACAAGTGAAGGACAATTTAAGAGAAATTAAAAGGAGTTAAAAGGAAATGGCTGAAAAACTTTGTTGATTTTGCCCTGTCACCTGAACTACTCCGGCAGCATTACTGCACATTTTGTATTCAAACAGCATGGAGATTGGTTTTATAGCTGATTTAAATTGGCATCATTTCAGTTAACAGAAAGGCTCTAGAAACAGCAGAATGCTGATTTTCACTGCTTTTATGCCTCCTCCAAATCAGTCCAATATGTCCTAGCTGCATCATGAGACACACAGCTACTTAGGCAATGGTTTACTTCATGTGAATTTTCAGGGAATGTTTGAAATGTAATTAGTTAAAGGCCTTCTGAAATTAAGTTGCAGTATTTTCACGAATATAAGCCACACCTTTTTCATTGAAGAATCCAGCCTACCCCAGTAGTGCGGCTTATATTCAGGTGCGGCTTATCTATGGACAAATCCCAGTGAAATGCCAACCCTGAAGTGAGAGCCGGCTGGGGAGGGCACCTGGGGCTGCGTTTAAAGGCTTTACTGGTCTATGAAAACTGTTTGCAAATTGAGCACCTGACACCAAACCCAGCTGGCAGTGATTCTGTTACTAATTTGTTACTTTGTTACACACGGTTCCTCACTTTAAAAAAAAAAAAAAAAGGTGCAGCTTATATTCAGGTGCAGCTTATATATGGACAAATCCCGTGGTCTGCCCGGCTACCGGGAGGTGCGGCTTATAATCAGGTGCGGCTTATAATAGTGAAATTACTGTATTAAAAACTGTCCAGATAAAAGGAGATTCTGTGGCAGAGACAGACTTCTTAGGCAAAAGACAACAGCACTGGAAATAATTTACATTCAGTAAATGCTACAAAGTAGCCTTGACCAATAATCTCTTTTCACTGAACACCTATAATTCTCTGTAACACTCATGAGAACAGAGTATTAAATATGTCTGTAGCTTTACATCTTTTGAGATGAATAAAAGAGTCTTCTCTGATGAAACTCTTCTCAAGTATTTAATGAAAATCAGCCGAAAGGCCAAATTTCACTGACACCGTTGAAACCGTGGTTTATCAGCTATGAAGATTATCAGAAAAATACAGCACCAACACGCTCATCAGAAACGGAAAAGCCAATTTACAGTGAATAGGTGAACAGGGCTCAGGAACTCGGTCACAGTTTGGAGAGGCTGCAGGGGGCCAGACAAAGATATCTGGTTTAGGATGAGGATGAGGAAGATGAGAAGATACAAACAGTTGGAGAGGAGACTCTGTTCTTGAGAGAGAAGATGAGGAAGTATCAGAGGCTAAAAAGCGAAACAAAGAGAATGGTAAGGGGGTGTGGGAGGGGGACAGGAATGAAAAAAGATCCAACAGGGTTTCATGGACTCATGGACGCCCAGCATTTGTTTCACTATTCAGTGAGATCGAAATGGCTCCCATAGAAAATAAGTATCACTTCTGAGAGCAACAACAAAAAATATCCCTTTATGTGCTCTCCTTTCATACTAAATTAGATTTTAAAAGCAAATATTTTTATTCCCCTATGTTCCAATGCATAAATTAAGAAAACATATTTAAGAGAAAATAAAGGCCAAAATCAAAAACTCAGGTCATATTGTTTCTTCCTGATACACTCAGTGGACAGCAACCAAACTGAACACAAAGTTCTTTAAAAGACTGATCATAATTTATCTTAAGCAAATAGCAATGAGTTGTAGAGATTTATATATTTTGTCTGTCTTTGGATATGAAATGTGTCAGTCTCCCTGTGAGATTGATTCATCAAAGCTCTTTTTCCTCCCCTCTACATTTATTTCTTTCATCAATATCTACAAATATGACTGCATGCCAGTCATGGAAAGCCAACTGAAACAAACTTAAGAGTAAATTTGGCATATGTATTGATCAGGACATTAGTATCAACAGTCCAGCCTTGTAAGAAATCTGCAATACACTCATTTGATACTTCAAAGGCTACACAAATTTAAACTTGAATCACTTAATCATTATAGGATTGGTAAGAGCTCCATATAAAGCAGGTTTTCAATTCTTTTTTTTTTTTTAAATGTCAGCTTCTGCTTAATTGTTACACTTAAAAAGAAGAAGAATTTACATCCATTGCACCTGGATTTTTTTTAAAAGGATTTTACACAAACTTCAAATTTGAATGTTAGCTCTCATTTCTTGGTACTTATATGACTGAATTCAGACTAGACAAGCAAAGTGGATCATTATCATAGACGGCAAGCAAAGTTATGAAGGGGAAAATTTCCAAATGTTCACATGTATCCCAACATAAAAATATATTCACAAAGAAGCATTACATGAGGCAGTTTAAGGAGAAGGGGAGCAAACATTTCCATCCTGAGAGGATTTTTCAGCTTTCTTGTATTTTCAAAATTTTCTTGCACTTTAACATTTGTTTACTTATTTTCCAAATTCCTTCTGCATACTGTGGATTTCAGGCAAGCCTTTCAGCCCAACGATGGTCTAGCATATTGATCATCAATCTTTTTCTATCATCTACCTGTTGTGAATAATATTTTATTGACAGTCTGCTTAAGCTTCCTCAAACACTATGACAAGCTTGACTGCATTCATTCTTGTGCTAATCTTATAATCTTTTAAATTCTACAAAATGTTTACATAATATTCTGATGAAGAATTCTGGACAAATAGTGAATGTGGAGCTTTTAAATATCTATAATTACATAGATTCAGCAGATAACAAAGTCTTACTCCTTGCCAGAAATTGAGTACTGGTGTTGAAACAAGGTTTCTTCTGCTAAAATTAACAATTAAAAAAACTCGCCAAAGAAAACCAACACCAACACCCAATTAAAAAAAATAAAGCATTAGGGACATCTACCAACAATTACCTTTTACAAGATAAATAATCAAAAAAGATCCCATATTTATATTTTCCATCTTGTTCTCCTTGACAATAGAGTTAAATTCTGACAATACAGCTGAGATTCAGAAAAAAATACAATTTGGAGCTGCCAGAAAAATCAGAATATATTCAGAGATCCTATTTGGATCAGGATATTGGCTGCAGGATTTAAATCTGGGGCAAGCTTCTTGAAAAGCTCACTGTTTTGAATGAGGGTTCATCTTTACTTAAAAGCATTGAGGAATATGCAGTCTTTAAAGTGCACCAATTCACTATGCTCTCAAGTGTGGCAGATATAAAATAGGACACCCTGAAGGTATAAATCAAGAGCTGTATGTCCCCACTGGAAAAGAAACAAAAAAACCCCACCACTAACCACAAAAAACCTTTCACAACATGCATCCCCAACAAGAACTTTTCTGAAGGCATAAAACTTTATCTCTAGCCATGTCTATCTATCTATATATAACCTATAAGAAATAGTTGTGTTCTTAAAAAAGAAACAATCAGCTAGACTAGAATATAGAATGATCACCACAGCATATATATGATGTTATCTTATCCCTTTTAATTACATGAATACAAGACAGAAGATGCCATGTTAATTATGCCACATCATATTGCTGTTCTTTGAAATCAAGTGACCTGATCTTCGCAATCAAAACTGCTTCTGCTTACACTACAGCAAGCACAGAACACTGCCTTACATTTGAATTTGAGTGAATTCAAGTCAGTCAAATTTTAATTTTCAGAAGTTAAATAGCTAAATTGGATTTTTCTCTACTGCAATATTCTGATATTAGACATACAATACACATTTCAATGTGTCTTAATTTATGGGTCAAGTGTACTCAAATTCATAGGCTGACAAATTTTCCCATAAGCTGTTTGTGTCAAATAGAAATACACCCTTGAAAAGTCCCAGGAAAAGCATTCTGTCATTTTAAAACCCAGAAAAAAGAAAACTCCCAGTATTTAGAACACAAGTAAGATACAGTAAAAGTTTTTAAAATTAGCAGCACCATGATAATTCCTTCTGCAATCTCTGCAGAATGCATGGCTCATGTGCTTTTGATTGCATAACTTTAAAGGTATATTAGTTTGCATTGGGATAACTGAATATTTTAATACAGGCTAATTATATATAGTCAGTATTTACTGACATGTAACAATTTTAGCTTTCATGCAGCATATCTGTGCACCACAATTTTTTACATGTATATAAAAATATCACAGTATGTATGATTTACAACAAATAAATTTTGCTTATAACATCAAAATATGCCCGCAGTAACTCTAGCCACACATGTAATTATATTTTAACATATATTTGAGATTTTAATTAAAAATACAGTCTTTTATTTTTTTTGAGATTAGAAGTTCTCTGAATTTTTTTAAATTTATCTTTTAAACAAAAATGTGCAAATATCAAACAAACAAGAAACCACAGGACTTTGGCACGTAGGCTAATTCAACATACTAATTTTTAGCCCTTGCATAAGGAAATACTAGTAAATTCAGCAAGATCTATACCACAGACATTTTAATTTACAGAGAACACGGTCAGCAAGTATTTCATAAATTAAAAAGAAGAAAAAGAAATCTTATATCACAATTGCTATTTCCACTTACATGACACAATGAAAATATAACACCATTTTACAAAATCAAAAAAACAACTAATGCAAAATCTAGCTAAGGCCAGATCATTTAACCTATTTCATTGTTCATACAGTTCTTACCTGTTTCAGGATCACTGAAATCTGGTAATGTAATTGTATTAAGCTGTCGTCTGTCAGCAATAGCTCTGTCTAACAAGCTGCTCCCACGTCCAGAATCACTGTAATGAAGTAAAGAAATTGTAAGCTATTAAAATACAAAATTATATACTGATATACAAGTTGCATGCTGCCCTACTCCCACAAAGGTTCTTGCTATAAAAGTTTCTGCTATGACCAAAATTAGTACCAAGCACCACTAACCACTCACAGTGCATTAAGCCAGTTGCATTAAAACAAAATTAAGCTGAACAAAATTAAATCCTTATTTACTTCAACAATTCTGTTTTCATAATTAATACAACCAAAAAGGAAATAGTGGCTTTTCATTCAATTCGTCACTAACACTTCTACAGAAAGAATCTATTGTACCTTGAATATTTATATGATATCGGGTACAAGTTTCACAGAAAGCTGAAAAGTCAGGTGTAAATTTGAAAATGCACACTTTCTCCAGACTGAATAGAAACACTAAAGCCAGGACATCTAATTTTAGGTAAAGATATTATAAAGGGATTGATTTTGTGTTTTGCTTTTTTTTTTTTTTTTAAATATATGCACATATACATATTAGCTGCCTAATGTTAAACATGATTCTAACAGCAGAGCAGAAACATTTTGAACACTTCTAGCATCTCATGAGCCTAAGCAGTAGCAGTGATTTTCACTAATTGCACCTGTGGGCAAATGCACTTAACTTCTACTTCAGCAGCAAATCAGTATCTGCCCCTCAGGCTTCTTCTTGATATGCTTTCTGGAAAACTAACTGCTCCTAGATCTAATATTAAAGATTCAGCAGAAGAACAGGAACTGAAGAACTGGTTTTTTTCTCCTAAGATACGGCAAGCATTGAAACACATTGTCAGCCAAGTGTAAGGAAGCACATATGGGCATTCCTTCTTTAACATTCTCTGGTTAACACAGTAATTTTTCAATTTTAGGATTGTTAAGTCTGGTACTATTTATTATCAATAAATATTTTCTTCAAAACCTCATTAAAAAACATAATCACCCCACAAAGTTAAAAGCAATTAAGCTTTAAAGCAGTTGAACTGTTAGCCCAACTTAGCAGAGTGCGATCTTTTGTCTGATTCTCCCTGAAGAGAAAGAACTGTAGGAAAATCCTATTTTAAACTAAAGCCTGAGAAACTTTAATCTAGATTGCAGGCCTGGAATTCAGCACATCTCTCCATTTGTCTTAATTTTACAACTGCCTCCTTCTGAATTTGGATTGAACAAAGAGCAAGAAGTCTCCCAAGAGTTCTTAATAGCTGCAAAAGCCAGCGAAACAACATTCCCTCTTTTTAGAGCTGTTACTAAAATGGCAGAACTAACATTCTGCATTACCCTGACATTATTTCCTTACAAAACAACATCATTACAGAAATCCACAGGAAACAGAAGGGGACTTTCTGGGCCATGCACTATCAGCTATACCTGTTACATCACTTGGTGTAAATTTTTGTGGTAATTACTTCCTTAATCCACATACAACCACATGCCAAATATTGCTGACAAGTAGAGCCAGAACTACTCCTAATATCTTCTAAGTACTGTGCTGTGGTTTGCTCCTTTTTCAAATGCAAACCATGAAGAGAAAAGAATTCAACTATTTTCTAATATATTTTAAGCTGTAGGCTAAAGGGAAACATTTAAACCTCCCAAGCCTTGTACCACAAAATAATTCTAAAATTCTTATTAACCATCTCATGAGAAAAAAGTTTGTACATCAAGACAAAAAGTTCCATATTGGCTGAATAAAGGTAATTCACAGTATTGTATTTGGCCCTTTTTAAGGTGTAACTAGGTATTTGTGATTTATTTTTATTATTAAAATATTATTGAAGACACTGAATCTATGTTTCCACAAAATCTGATTCATTGCAGAAGAAATATTTAATAAAAATCACAGCTTATCAAAAAAGTAAATTCTTATCTCATTGTCAAAACGATACACCAAATTAGTTTTCAGTCTAAATCATAATAGAAAAGTACATTTCAAATTAGCATAAAAGATACTTAAATCTTTGAAAAACAACATTATAAAAAAGTTTAAAATTATTAAAAGACCTTTAGAAATCTTTTTAAAAAGGCTTCAATCATTTCCAGAGACAAACACAATTTTCAAATGGCGCTTTGCAACAAAATGAAGTCTGTGTTAAAACTAAAAAAAAGGTTGAAAAATTGAAGTTTTCACAATAATGCTACATCATTCTTCAGTACAAGAGGAGTGCAGCTGGGTGAATAGAACTTCCCAACCACATTTCAGGTCTCAGTGATAATTATTCCTGGATAAGAGTTGGCTGGATCTGGTCTACCATGATACAATATACAGGTACTCAGTCCTTATATTTCACACAGACCAGCCAAAGACTACAGCTCAGCATCCTTATTCACTGCTTGATGTAGCTCTGAATGTGTAATTTGGGAAATCCTGACACTTTATCCACAGTTCCTGTGCATTCCATTCTGAATTTGATCTTAATGCACCACCATGACTTCAATAAAAGGCTTAGATGTCAAGATTTAAAAAAAAAAAAAATCAGTATTAAAAAAAACCCAAAGAAAAGTAGTCCTCACTAAATTTTCCACTTAGATGTTCTTGAAGAAGAATGGTGCCAAGGAGAGTTCTCAACCACTGCTGTTTGAAGCTTCTCACATCCCTGCTGATGTCTGAAGGAGGCATTAATGTGTGTTTAACATGGCACAGTAGCTCTTAGCACAAGAACAACAACGCAGTAATGACAAGCTATGATTAGAGCCCTGATCTGTGTAAAGGATGTAACAGCAGAGATGGAAGGTGAAAAGTTGTGTTGGAGTACAAACTGGAGCGGCAAAGCCAGTCTGAAATTAGGCTTGCACAGAAGCTGTAGCTATTTTGCAATGTGAAGCACTCTGATTCTAAACTCTTAACCCTGCCTGCCCACACACACAACCAGCTAACTAAAATAAAGCACCACCCACCATGTTAGAATAGAAATTTTCTCCCTGACCCCTACTCCTCATTCAGTGACTTTGAATTGAAAAGATTCAGCTCAAAGCCTTCTGTAACCTGAACGATGCTCCCTGCTCCACAATGCAGCATCAGTCTCTCAATGTGCTCTGACTGATTCAGGTGCCTCCAAAGGCTTTTCCTGCCACACCCTCCAAACTTTGCTCCTCTGAATGCCTAAGCAGAGAAGCACTTTTCCCTCTTCTGCCATTAGGTCAACTCTTTCAATCATCCTAAAGAGATGTGTGGGTTAACGTGACTGGAATCTAAGTAGAGCAAAAACCAAATGTCCATCATCCTGCTACACAGGTAACTGATGCCACTTGGTACAAAGCTCTTCTGCTGTAGCATCTCTTCTCCAGAAGCTGCCAATCCTTCAAATAACCAGATAGCAGGGAATTCTGCTTATCTCCTTCTCCAGGTATTTGATAAACATGTTGAATACTACCAGCATAGATTTCTGCTAAGTAGCCTTCTCATTTGTTTCACAGCTTATCTAAATATATATGGCAAAGGACCTTCACAAAAGCATATTGGAAACCCAAACAAGACTATAACAACTTAAATTTATGTATTTTTTAATGCCTTTGAAGAACCTAAATAGGTTTATAAGCAAGATCTCTCTTTAAAAAAACAGTCATGCTGACTATGCAAGCACATAATTTCTATCCATGTGATCCCTGATGCTTCTATGGTTCTAATAAATGACTTGTCCTCTTTCATATTATTTAGTAAAATCCCTTGAACTAAATTCCTCCTACAGCAATCTCTCCACTAGCCAACATAAAACACTAAAACCCTAATCAGGAAACAGAACAAGACCATACTAGTACACTGAGAACTGGGTAACTCATTTGAGTCACCCAATCTGTGTAACTAGTCTTTATCATTGCAGAATTTGCAGCTTTGGCATTCCTCACTTCATATTTTCCTGGGTAGTTTCACATGACCATCAACTGGTGTCTCGGAAAGTCAGTCTCCAGATTTCCAGAGCATTAGTTTGTTCACATGAAATACCAAAACAAGTAAGTGCAAGACTGCTGTCCTTGCCCTGAAAAGCTATTGAGCAAGGTTGTGAGCAGCCCAGCACTCCACAGCATCTTACCTTGGGTTAGTTAGATTGTAGCAGGACTTCCAAATCTGGAGCATGTGTTTACAGGTAAGGAGTGCTTCATCTGGGCCTCTGCACAACGACTCCAATTTCACTTTTGTAAACAGTAATCTAGTAAAAAGAAAAGAGAAGCTAAAAGAAATTCCAATTCAAGAAAAACATTTGTAAAGATGGCATCACACCAAACTGGAGAAAACATAACTTCAAATAATTATTCAATAATTCAAGTTTAATTAAGAAATTGCTATAACTATCTAATGTCATCAAAGTAACAGTGCTTTTTACATGTTGCCTTTTTCAACTGCACAGAAGTAATAGTTGACAGAATTATTGTAATTAAAAAAGAAAGTTGTAAGACAATGTAGCTTATGGAAATTAGCACACTGCACAATTCCAGAGATATTTAAAGAACATAAATACAATGTCACAATAAAGGAGCTAGTCCATTGGTAGGCACATTTATAGGAGCCACAGCACCTAGGAACAGATAATACACTAGAAAAATACTAATTAAAAAGTATTTTTTTTAGTAAAATCACAGATTAAAGTGCACAAAGCAGGAGGAGAGCATGTATATAAAACTGTTAGCCTACTTTTTGTTTTAAAACACAGGTGTACTTTGGCATTTTATTCCACTGAAACCTTCATCATACTAAGTGAAAAATTTATATGATTGCTCATATGGTTTGCGTGGGAAGACTGAGAAGAGTGTAGAGGGGGGGTATGTGTGAAAGCTCAGAAGTTTCTTATCCCAAAGACAAACTTGGAGGCTGCTAATAGTAACTGAAAAGTGCAGAGAGTTTTCTCAAGAATAAGAAATTACATCGAGTGACAGTAGTTAAATTTTCAACATTGCACTGAACATCAGCAGAAACTACTCAGCATGTAAATCTAAAAACAAATCACACAACCTTGAGTGTACAAAGTGCGCATTGTGGGACTGAGGAAGAAACAAAAGGCAGTTTGCTGTGTTCGTTTAAGAAAATGAGCACCTTCCCAGGTACATAAAGTCATTTGAAGTCTCACTCAATACCTTGTAAAAATGTAAAGCAGAGTAATCACCCTGTAATGTAGAGCAGTTACATTAGTTTAGCTTTCTTCCTTTCAATAAATTAGATTTGAGAATACAGGGAATTATATGGATAATTTGAAGTTGTATTTCATTTGACAGAGGTGTCCTCTCTAGATATTTGTGTAACAGTGACTATATCCCTGAAAGAAAAACACGTCCAGGTCTGTCCATAATTTTACTGAAGAGAGAAGGAAATATGACAAATAACACCCTCCTTCCTTCAAACTCCTCTCATCGAGTCTACCCTTAACACATGCCTCATCCAAACAGCAAGACATAGGCATTAAAACCCGAAACCAAAATCACAGCAATCTATCTCATACAATCCCTTTCCTGCTTTGCTTCTCTGTATGTAAGATAGTACATTTGACAGTTTGAAAAGTCTTTAGAAGTTCAATTTCTTAAAATTTGTGATCATAAAGTATTTTAAAGTAGTTATGGAACATAATCAATTCAGAAGCACTGAATTTGCAAGTCATTCTAGAGTCAATAATAACAATATATACCTCATTATGTACAATTTACAGACAGACTGAATTTCCATTATTCAAGCACTTAAAGAGTTTTAGGGATTATTTTGTAGCAGAGGAAAGGCACAGGGTCAGCAAAATGCTAAGATTCAGCAAGGAAAATTTAAAAGGAAAAATGGAGCAGGGGAAATAAAGGGAGGGGATTTGGTTATTAATGAATTCTTTAAAAACACATGTACAACCTAACAGGAGTCTGTGCAAAAAAAAATGTTGGAACCTGGGCTACTAGTGTGGGATTCAATGTCAAGAGAGCAGAAGACAAATATACTTGTAAGAATGAAAGCAACATATCAGTTTGGATGCACTTAGTACACACTGCAATATCATTCCTGTTTCTTGTGCACTATGGCAGTCAACAGGACTGCGTGTTCACACATTTTCCAAAATACAAACAGCAAACAAAGTACAGTAATTTCACGATTATAAGCCGCATCTGATTATAGGCCGCACGTGTGGGTAGCCGGGCAGACACGGGATTTGTCCATAGATAAGCCGCACCTGAATATAAGCCGCACTACTGGGGTAGGCTGGATTCTTCAATCAAAAATGTGCGGCTTATATTCGTGAAATTGCTGTATATGATGGGAAAATATTCACAACTGTCATAAAGAAAGGCTAGTAAGTTCTATCTAATACACTGGTGTGGGATTATCCATACACTAAAGCAGAAATAATCTTATGAGTAGAAAAGGTTGCATTTATAAAGCCACATAGAGCAGTTTCCCTGGATCCAAGAATTATTTGGACTATGAATCTTAGAAGAACTAAGACGCCTCAGAAAAGTGCAATGTGATGTTCATAATAAAATGAAAACCTGACAACTACGCATACTTGACAAATGGGGGACAGGAAGAGAAAGGAGGCAACAGAAAGGAGAAACACCATGTGACAAATAGATCTCCTATATTTACTTAATTTTATCAAGTTACATTGAAACATGGCTGGAGGTATAGGCAGCTCAAGGACAAGTATTACCAGGAAGGTTTTAGAAACCAAGAGGTAAGTTATCTGAAAAAAGATTTTCTGAAAGGTCAACTTCAAGCATCTGTGAAAACAGTGCTTCTGGAATACAGCCTGCATTACAGACCCAGAGAATTTTAAATCTTGCAAGAAGTTTTGATACACTACTAAAATTATGAAGAATAGCTAAAACTACCAAGTGGTAGGATGATTAAAATTAAGCTGTATATTTTATAAACATCATTAATCATCAGTTTGAGTCTGTTTGACAGTCAGAAGTTTAAATTACTGCCTCATGGTGCCAGAGTAACCCTGACATGGTAGAACAGCACTCTATTAAGAAAAGAAGTACTGAGGAAAAGACAATACTCAAAAAATAAATGAAGAGTAGAATAATGTATGTCAGAGACTCTTGGAATAAATACAACAGATAAAAACAGAAGTCTGTTTGGGTCAAATCCTTTGGGAAAGGGAAGAAGGTAAAACAGGTTCTTTCAAAGACAGACTAACAGGGCATTTGCTCCAGCATCAGTGTTTTCTATGGATGCAGATCTTTAAATCATTAAAAATAAAGTGAATTGTATCATTTTAGTAGACTAATTATTCAGGCACAAAATGAAGAACAAATGAAACTCTTAAGTGGAAACACTTAGTTATTCTTGAAGCTAATAGCTGATAAATTTATGAAATATCAACTGAAGCAGCAAATTACTCCATTACTTGAAGACTATTCTCACTAACTAATGAGGGCATTATAAAGCAGCTGTTCATAACCTAATCCATATATTACTGGATTTTTCTTTAAATAAAGAATGAAAAATTCCAAACGGGTTTACATCTAGGTCTTCGAATGTCAGTGACAAATAACTTGACAGTGAAGGTTAGCAAAGACATCCAAGATGTAGCAGAAGCCTGGTATTTAACACAAGGATACTCAAACATTTAAGGATCTGTATCTCAAGTTGAATGGGTAAAACTCCACGCGTGACAAGCCAATCATTGATAATACTGTGCAAGTAAGACATCAAAAATGTGTAGAGATGCTATCAAGAAAGACAGGGGACAGGCAGGGGACAAAGGAACAACACCAAAAGCTGTATCTTATGCACATTAGTAAAAAGCAAAGGTAAACAACACCTGAATAGATTATTATACACTAAAATGACAGTCTTTTAATGCTTTTTGTACCAAAATAGGAAAAAGAGAAAATGTGTTTACTAAACAGGGATAGAAATTAAGAATATTCAGGAATGAACCCCCAACCTTCATCATAATCTATACCTATGTTGTCTGAAATATGGAGACCATGACAAATGAAGAATAGGAACACTTTAAGAATGACCAAAGTTAAGGCAGCCCAAAATAATCCATTTCCTAGAATTATGGAAATGGTTACACATAGAATTGTCCTTTCTAAAGAAAAAACTTGAAAGAAAATATCACTTCTGGAATGACTGGGGGACAGCATCTATATTGCCAATGTTTTTGTCAGGAGGGAAAGAGCATTAGAGAACACCATTAATGAATAAAAGGCTCATTGTTATAGTTTAATAAAGAGATTGTACCAAACAACCTGTGTAACCATTATTCCAAACCTGAGATGCCCAACAGATGGGCTCATCAAGTTAAGACAACTGTGAAGAGGCCAGATGCAATTCAGGGACTACTCATTGGAACAGAAGGCATAAGACACAGTGGCATTGTACAATATCCCAGTGAGACCATACCCGGAATGTTATATGTAATTCTCATTTTAACAGCTAAAAAAACCCACACACTGGAAAAATTTCAAATGGGAGCTTCTCCAGAGAAAGACTGTAAAGATGATCCATTGATTGGAAACTACAGAGATACTTCATTTAGTCAGTCTAACAGAAAAAATAAAAGCCACAAAGAGGTACAAGTTCTTTCTATAAATACAGACGAGACAAGCAGCAGGAAGGGAAAAGGACAATTTATCTAGAGGAAATTGTTTCCACAAAAACAAGTATATCTAGACTATTAAAACACTAAGGGTGGAAATTAGGTCTCCTAATTTATACTAAGGTCATAGAAAAGACTGCTTCCTCACAGCTTGTTTTGGATAGACCACAGAAGAGGTGAAGCAAATAACCTAACTTCTTAAAATAGAACTGATAAATTAATGAAAAGTATTACAGATAGGACAACTATAATAATGGAGCCTTGTGCTGTCCACAGTTCTTGCTACCGCTTTATTTCCTATTCAGTGCAAACTAATCTATTAATCCATTATTCAAAGCTTTCTCTACCAACCAGTGTAATTTGTAGCAAAGAATTTAGGAATCTCCAAAATACAATTGTTGTCCTAATTCTCATGCAGCCTGTTTCACTTTTTGAAGATGCTTCAACCACCAATTTTTTTCCATACCAACTCTCCTACAATGTCAGGAGATAAGATGAGTTAATTTGTCCAATACTGGCTTAAGATATTGAAGGTATTTCTAACCTATTGAATGAAGCAAAAATTTGAAGTATAGAAGACTGAGCTCTGCTATGTGACAAGTAACACTACTAATACTAAGAACTCTTAGCTCTTTCTGTGAACAGGTATTGCTCACCTCAAGCATCACTTTAAATTTCAACAAGTTGCTGTGCACTGTAAGAGCACAATGGCTTAGATCAGCCATACCTGAATATCTGTATGGATGAGACCTGTCTTACATTCTGTGATCCTTTCATCACATCTAGCTACATGACACACCACGATGCTTCCCCCAATCTGCCTGCTACAGCATTGTCACTCAATGCAGTAGTAATCAGGAATCTCCCTAAAGTCCCTCAGACTAAGCAACATCCTACAGGAAACTTACAGTTGCACTGGACTTCTTCTGAAGGGTCCATATCCTGATCAAAACTGATCAGAATGCTCTATTTTCAGTCAGTGTTGGAAGCAAACTCCATTATTCTCTTATACAAATAATCTGCATTTTTCAGGGCTTGAAGAAAATAAGGAAGAGCTATACATAACACTTAAAAGTATATGTATTGAAAATTATAGTATAAAGCACCAAAAGCCTTGCTGAGAAAGCTAAGAACCACCCTAGGAAAATAAAATTTAAAAGGATGCATCAAATTTGCTTGCTTAAAACGCAGTATTAAAAATGCTCCTACTCTGGTTTATGTTTAAACTACTTGAAGTAAACTCACTAAGTTTTAAGAGAACTTTTAAAATAATTTAAGCGTTTTCTAAGAGTAACTTCAGTTAACAGTATTTTTACATGACAATCAATTATTTAAAATGTTAGGAAATAATTAATATACTGTGAGTCCCATAAATATAGGTACAAGCAACAAACAAGCTACACAAAGTATCAGACAACAGCCTGATCTCCCAGAAAACCACACCAATTTCTACAAGAGCTTAACTAGAATAATAAACTTTATATATAAATTTATTCTGATACATAGCCTGTTACTTATGAGAGTATAAAAGTGACAAATAACAGTTCTGTGCAGAGTTATATAATATTTCATTTTTCACTTTTAAGTGGTTATTTGATAAATCCCACCATTTCAAATCCTTGAATACTGTAAGAATTTAAAACAAGTTGTTCTGGTTCTAAAACCATATGAAAAAAGCAAAGAAACCCCCCCCAAAAAACCAACCCCCACAAAAACTATCCAACAAACAACACCCCCACCCCCCAAAAACCCCTCACCAAGTCTCATCATAAGATTTGTAAAATCTTAGACTAAATAGTGATATCTTTGACAATAATTCTGCACTAAAAAAAAACCAAAAACACAAACCATGATGCAGAATGTAATGCTAAAGATATTGATCTTTGAAAATACACTTTTTTTTAACAGACAATGTACACTTCATTTCAGATTATCTGAATTTAGGGGAAAAAAATAAATGTGGTGATGTAGCGCTTACATTCACTGTAACAAACTGTGATAGTGTCAACTGCTTGTGCAAATTAAATCAGGTTAACTATGGGACCCTACAGAATAAATGAAGTGGGAAAGCAGTACACAGAATGCACAAAATAAGGGTGGAACAAATATTATTCAAAACTGATTATTTGCAAGAATCTAAATTTATTGACCTTTCCAGATAAAGTGTTAGCAAGTCCCCCCTTGCACTCAACAATTAGAGTAATTTCACAATTACAAGGTGCACCGGATTATAAGGCGCACTTCCGGGTTGTTGGCAGTTTTCTGAACTTTGTCCATATATAAGGCGCACTGGATTATAAGGAACACTTCTGGGTTTCGATCAAAAGTTTAGGCTTTAAGGTGCACCTTATAGTCATGAAATTACTGCACATACATAGCATGGCTTCTGACATTTGACAGGAAACATAAGAAATAAGGAAGTAGGCAGGAAGCCAAACCTTGGCACGGCCAGTTTTCTCTATGCCAGCATGTGCTGTGAGCAAGTGCCCTTCTAACAATCTTGTACTTACTCATAAATAAATACAGTAATTTCACACTCATAAGCCGCACCTGGTTATAAGCTGCCCTCCCGGGTAGCTGGGAAGACCATGGAATTTGTCCATAAATAAGCTGCACCAGGTGATACGCCACACGTTTTTTTTAAAAAACAAGGATCCATGTGCAACAAAGTAATGAGTTAGTAACAGAATCACCCGATCGCGGGGTTTGCTGTCAGGTGCTCAATTTGCAAACAGTTTTCACAGACCAGCGAAGCCTTTAAATGCAGCCCCAGGTGCCCTCCCCGTGCCGCGGGCCCCGGCACTCCCAGCCCCGGCTGCCGTGGCTCCCTGCGTGCTTGGCAGCGGCAGTGGCTCCCTGCGCTGCTCAAAAGTGGCGGCTCAGCGGGCTGGCCATGCGAACACAGTGAAGCAGGCTGCCCGCATGAAGCCAGTGGCGGCTCGCCATCCACTTGCCAGTAGCTCTGGCTCGCCACCCACCCGGCAGCAGCTCTGCGGCAGCTCCTTCCCTGGCTGGCTCGCACTTCAGGGTTGGCATTTCACCGGAATTTTTTCCAGAAATAAGCCGCACCTGGTGATTAGCCACACTTCCGGGATCGGCTCAATTCCTCAGTGAAATTGGTGTGGCTTATCAGTGTAAAATTACTCTAGTTTGGAAGAAAAAGGCTAATATTGAAGAAAATCCTGAAGTTCCCAGTATTTACCTCATTCACAATCGAGATTTTGACAATAGGTTACTGTCTGCAAGTTGGTAGCTTCTGGTAGAACAAGGTAGAGCTGACTGCCTTAAAATCCTTCACTTCAGAATTTCAATTGAATCCAACAGGACTCTTAATTTACATGTAATATACCCCCCTAGTGAAAAGATCCTTATAAAACACAGTAGGAAACTTCATCTAGAAACTGTTCAGGAGCACAGCTTAACAGCTGTCAGGCCAAATTTCTTTCTAAAAATGAAATATATAGCTATTGGAACAAATACAGCCTTTGCCATCTATATGTGGAAACACATCATAAAAATAACTAACCAAGAGGCAAATAAGAATGCCAGCAAACAGGTAGTTGAATCAAAGTCCCCAGTGAAGCAATTATGCTCAAAATAATCAGCACAACCCTTTCCAAGAGATGTGATGCAGGTGCTTCTCTGTTTAATGATGTAATAAGTGTTATTGAAATACTTTGTGTAGTTCTGGCTCATATGTGATGAAAACTGAACACGGTGCAAGGAATAACTGAAAGACTGGAGAACACACTCTTACTGCCAGCAAGCACCATGACATTCTTACCAGAAAGGACATTGAAAAGTGGTCTTACTACAGAAGCCACCATCAAGAGAATAAAGCCATCAGGATTGCAGAGGGATTAGCAAATTATGATATAAATGTCAATGGCTGGAAAGAAACCAGCAAGAAATCAATTCAGATCAAAACAAAAATGCAGCCTTTATGAAGAGTGCAACTCCAACACTGAAGCAAGCTATCACATGATACAATGGTTTCTCCCGGTTTTGATGTGTTCTTACCAAGACTGAAGTCCTCTGGAAGGTATACTTTAGCTAAACCTACATGAATATAAAATCTAAAGTAAATTTAGGAACTTCTATATATATAGACAGTCATAGGGTTTAAGATTTGACCATCCTTACTTCAAACTATTAATTCAAGCATCCAGTTTTGACAGTTGTCCCTTTCACACTTGCAGTAGAAAGTTTATAGCTAGCTTCACATTACCCAACTCCCAAATACCTGCCGTATCACCAAAACACAAAATGATGCAATTGTAAAAACTTAACCTACAGGGAGAATGACAACATGAAACTGGACAGACTATGAGACATATAGTTTTATAAAGGGTGTATTTACACATTCAGTGATCTTAGCTGTAACCATGCAATTGCAAAGTGAACGTCTGCACAGCCATCTTCAAGGTATTCAAGGAGAGTTATATTATCAGGAAAGACATTAGTATCAAGAGTTAATTATAAAACATGAAAAATCATCATTTGTAAGCACCTTGAAATCACTAAATGCCCAACCTAGCAACAGGAGGTCAAGCAAACAAATCTAGTTTTTATAAGAACTCCAGGAAAAGATTTAACAAAAGAATAAACTGTTTCTCATTTAATCACCAAAGCTTCAACATTGGCAACACAGATCCCAAGTACTGGGAAGCATATATGCACATGGAAACATGGATGAAGTAAAAATAGGCTGTTCAGATTGCTATTTGAAGCATGACTCTCAAAAAAGCAAAAGAAGCAACAAAACCAGCCCTCATGCTCCAAAATAACACAGTTTTGTGAAAACCATGAATAGGTAAATTTGGTATCCATTGGATAGTCTTCATTGCACCCTATTATTCCCCATATATTTGTTTACAAAGCAGTCAGACCTGTGATTTTTGGTGCAGTGCATGTATGTTGTATTCCATATTATGAAGTCAATGTCCTTAAGAAAATGTAGAACTTTAAACTATAATGAAGATAGTTTCTGACTAAAGCCAGAACAAATTAGTCATACTTGAAAACATTTTGTTTGCCTGTCGTGTATTCCCTGCAGCAGCCAGTTCATGACCCAAACTGGGATTCTTTCAATCAAGTTTCAAAGAATCTACAGCCTAGCAAACATAATTCAGGGGTAAGACCCTAAGGCCAATGACCAATTTGTTATATAAAGTAATATCTACCTATCAACAACGCTTTTTTAATGAACCATTCAGCAAAAGAATATAACAACAACGAAAGGGGAAGAGGATGGGGGAGTGAGGTAGAAAAGCCCAGAGAATAAAAAGAAAAAACACAAGCAAATGATACTTTACAGAAAAATCATTCCTGAGAACTAATTCATTTAGCTCTCAATATAAACAGGATCAAAATGGAATGGATTTGAAAATTCATGTTGTCAAATATTGACAAGAATGCATACACAAACCTGAAAAACATGATTTTGGGAAGCACAGCACATCACTACTTCTTGTCCAATGTTAAAAGGCCCTGTGATTCTGGGAAATCTAATGTAGCTCAAAAGGGGCCTTGAGGGTCAGGAAGGAAAAGATTTAATAGTTTTCAGAGGAATGACATATTGCCCTGATGCTTCTGTGAAATATTCTTGGAAGAAAAAAAAATTTCCATAACACTTCAAGAAATGTAAATGTTTAATCTGTGAACTAAGTCTTCAGTTGTCTTCAAACCTGTTACCATATGCCTTTCCTTTTTGAGTGTACTTAACATTAAAATAACATGCTAGCACTCCTCAAATAACCCATCTGCTGTTCCCTACTTCTACTACTTTAAAAGCTTGTCAGCTGCTGTCCATTGCAGTTTCAATTTTCAGCACAAAATTAGCAATTTACTATTTATTTTGCCTAATTACACTAATTGTAGGCATTATATTTGTCATTAAGTGCCCGGCATTTGAAATAATAAGGAACCCCAAATAGTTAAGATTAAGAAAATATCCTAAATACTTCGCTAAATACCTGACTCTGTCCCCCTTGACTGAGAATCTACTTTTAACTACAGTAATTTCACACTCATAAGCCGCACCTGGTTATAAGCCACCCTTCTGGGTAGCTGGAAAGACCATGGAATTTGTCCATAAATAAGCTGCACCAGGTGATAAGCCGCATTAAAAAAACAAAACCAAACAAAAAACCCACGAAGATCCATGTGCAACAAAGTAACGAGTTAGTAACAGAATCGCCCGATCGCAGGGTTTGCTGTCAGGTGCTCAATTTGCAAACAGTTTTCACAGACCGGTGAAGCCTTTAAACGCAGCCCCAGGTGCCCTCCTCGTGCCTTGGGCCCTGGCACTCCTGCCCCTGGTGCTGGCTGCCGCGGCTCCCTGCCTGCTCCGCAGCAGTTGTGGCTCATCCCCTCGCCACGTGAAGCCGGCGGCAGTTCGCCGCCTGCTCGCCGGTGTCTCCAACTCGCTGCCCACCCAGCAGTGGCTCCGCGGCTGCTCCCCATCCGTCCCCCGCCCGCCTGGCCACGCTCTGAGGCAGCTCCCTCCCCAGCCGGCTCACACTTCCAGGTTGGCATTTCACCAGAATTTGTCCATAAATAAGCTGCACCTGGTGATCAGCCGCACTTCTGGGATTGGCTCGATTCTTCAGTGAAAGAGGTGTGGCTAATCAGTGTGAAATTACTGTAATCCTGAATTAAAAACAGACCGAAGTGGTGTTTCAAGATTTCACATCATTCAATACACCACTAAGATATAAATTCCTTGTAAGAAGAAGATTTAAAAAACAGGGAATATTGTAAATAAGGTTGTTCAGGTAATTGCACATGTACTATATATATCATACGAGAAATACAAGCCTGATATGAACCAATGCAAAGCAATCACCACTATCCTGCATCCCCCTGAACACACCCTCAGATTGCAATGCACACTTCTGAGACTGCTTACATATTCAGAGTGGGAAATAACTGGATTAATAGAAATAAAATTCAAGGAAAACCCAAGCAACTGAGACCTGAAGCCCCACTCATGGCTAAGTACTTTAGCAATTTAGGATATATTGTGGCTCCTTCCTGCCTAATCTCACATTCAGGGCAGCACATCCTTGCTTCTGTTTCAGGAAGAGAAAGGGATCATCTTACCCAGCTTCCCACATAGTTTGATGGTTAGGACTCTGAGCTGCATCATTTGTGGGTTAAAATCCTGTCAAGATGGAGAACAACAGAACTTCACCTTTCTACTACTGGGACAAGCTCTCTAATGAAAGGAGAAAACCCTTAACTTTCAATTAATTCAAACACAGTAGCACCTAATTGGGATTACCTATTCAGGTTTATTAGTTCTGGCACCTTATTGCAACTCATCTCAGTACTGAGACTGAGTACAGTTCATAATCTTTTCAGTATCTTAACCTGTTCAGTAATCTTTTGTCTAGAGATCTTTTGTCCCTAGATTAAAGCATGCTCAGATTGCAGGAGGCTTCAAAGATTAGCCAGCATTTAAAAGGAGATTGTATTCACGCAGCTGATTTCTTTAGAGCGACTACAATCTAGCAATTTAAGCCTATAAAAAGTTTGAAAAAATAGTGCTATAAATATTCAGCAAATAACTTTCTTTTTATTATCTCTGAAAAAACAATACTACTTATCTATTTCATTTTCACATGTTTCTTAGATTTTTGCCAATAGTTTTCCCAATACCTAGTCAGATCTCAGAAGAAACTGCACATTTATGCTGCAATTATAATGAATACAGGAGGAACAATCAACTCCATTCAAAGGAAAAGCTATACCTTGCTGCTCACAGCCATGGGGGTTAGCTCATTCCTTCCATTCCTTTAGATAATGATGGGGCAGAATTCTTTAGCTCTGAGAAATTTCTTTCTACTTATTGGCCTAAGATGCTCAGGGCAAAACCATGATCTGATTGGCCAACTCTCCAGCTTTTTAGTGCAGGAAGGCTAATATTAATTGCAGATCCAAAGGTATGCTTGCTGTACACTTCAAATATTGAACACAAACTCCCGGAATGCCCCAGGTTTTCAAATGTCAAAAACTGACAGACAACATATTTACTAATTGATTACAACAGAAGAGTGCTGAAAAGTAGCCACTTCTCTGCATGATTCACGGTGTATCCTCTGAGTTCCTTGCAACCTCTGGCATTTTACAAAGATGTGGTATTAAACTTCTGAAAGTGTAGATTCTTTTTAAAGAAAAGCAAAACAAAAAGAACATACAGCTGTGAAGAGAGCAAGAACAGCACTCAGTGCAGCAATGCAATTACAGCATATAGAGGTATGCAGATAGGAATAATGCATGAGAAATTAAAGAAATAAGGAATAATATAAATCAAAAGCACTACACTATAATATTTACAAGTATAGAGATTTATTACTCTGCAAAGCCATCACAGTATCAATTTGCATAAAGCTGAGGTAAAGGATCCTGACAGAAACAGAGAGAATACCAAGAGAACTCCTGTAGCATTTACCTTACTAGACTGCAGATATAAGTGAAAGACAAAGCATAAAGACATCCAAAGTGTTTACAAAACCCAATAAAGCATCACAGGTGAATAATGAAATGTTTCATTAGCAAGCTGTAGAGGAACACAAGAGGACCTCTTTCCAATCTACCAGGAAATACTATGAGATTATATTGTTTATAGAAGTTGCAAAATAAGAACGTGGATTTAGCAATACACTAAGCAGCTGTGTTTTGTATTTCATATACATATGCACATACACATTGTCAACCACTTCAAGAGCACCACAGTGTTTTCAAAAGCTGATAAATCTTGCAAAAATAACCCAGTTATATGATAGAATCAATTCAAATTTATATTATTGACCAGATGTGCCTGTCTGGCTGTCAGTATCAATTGCAGAGAGCAGACAAGAAATCTCAGTCATATTTTTGACTTCTCTGGGAAATTGACAGCACTAAAAAGGAGACTCTAAAGACTTTCTAGAGATACATTTAAGTGTTTCACCTTGGATTCTTCAGCATTTGTTGCTGCATCTGATGGTGATTCCTACTGCCAAGATTTGCCTCTGAAATTACCTGATTTGTACCAGTACATGGTAATACAGTACAGTGTATTACCACAGAGTCTGTACTGTACAACAGGACCAACATTTTAGAACCACTATTATGACCTGTATACTTAGTATATGTACAAACATTAATGCAAAGATGAGTCTTGCAATCAACAACTCAGACATGTTTTACCACAGCTGCAGCATAAACTACTCTGGAAAAGCCATGAATTACATTTGAAAAACCCATAAATGCCTTTTGAATGCTCACAAGAATATTTTAAAATGTTTTCCTGAATGAACGTTGTTCTCTCATTACAACAGGGATTATAATATAATACGGCGCTCTCTTATAACAATAGGGAGTTCTGAAACTACAGTTTTAGAAATACTTCTGGACTATTATTACTCTGAGACACATAACAGTTGCAGCTATGTTATTTACATTGCCACTATGTGGCAGAAGATGAAATGAGAACAGACAGAAGACGAAGTCAAAGTACTTTGAACATATTTGTCTTTAACAATAATAGGGTATAAAATCAGGAAGCTGCTGCTTCAATTGCCTCTCAAACCTTCACTTACTGACAAGTCCCTCTATCCTGAGGAAAACACAAACAGATTTGAAAGAGAAAGAGCTACATAGTTCTGAAATTGTGAAAAATGTAGAGAAGCCCCCTGATAAGAACCCAGACAATTCACAGGTGTGTAGATAAACCAGGAAGGCAACAAAAGCTGTCACACGAACTGGCTGTGAGCCACAGAAGTTCTGACCAGAGGTGATATCAACAGAGGTCCTGCTCAGATTTGTGAGCCAAATGGAGACATGAAATGTCAAGAAATAGGAAGGAAAACCACTACAGTTTCTATTTTCAAATGAATAATACTTAAAGAAATAATGTTTTTCTGGTAGGCTGATATAATAACAATTTATGATATAGGTCATTCATCTAGATGTTAAGAATGAGATAATTCTAAAAATTGTCCAAATAAACATGTAGGATATGTGTAAATTATGGATTACATATTAGTGACAGCTGGTAAAGCATGAAAGTGGAAGATTGGAAGTTAATGGAAGCTGTCCCTGAGATATTGCCCTATAAAGAATTTTGTTAGATTTTCGTAGGAAAATGAATTTTAAAAACATACCAACCAGCAAGAAAAAAAATTTAAAAAAAAAAAACAAAAAAACAAAAAAACAAAAAACCCCATCAAAAAAAATCACCCCACCAACAAAGCTCCTTACAAAAGAACAAAATCCTAATGAGTCTTGAGATGTACTTAACATGAACACTAAGCAGAAAGAATGATATCTTTCTTAAACAAGAGAACATTTAGCAAACATCCTTCTTTCCTTATTTAGTTGACCAACAGCCAAATTCAGATGTAAAAAATGAGGAGATTCTCTGTTTTATGATGTATTTTACAAAATAGATTCCATACAATATCCATGGAGTTACCTGTAGGATCGGATAAATCTATCCTAGCTAATAGTAAAGTCCTATTTATCCTTCTTGCAATACTGCATAAAAATAGAAACACAAACATACTACAAAGCATACAAGAGGGAGAATTTATCTACATGGATGATGTAGAAAGAAACACAATAAGATAACTTTCCAGTTCTAACCTCCCTACCAAAACAAATCCTTTATCACTGTTCAACAAGCCTTTAATAAGCAGACTTGCAAAAAATGGGTGGGAAAGAAGACTGCTGGGAAAAAAAAATTGACCGATCTTCAAAGCCATCCCCTCTTGAAATGAAAGAGATGAGAATCCGGGAAAAATAAATACGAGAGAAAGCATAGAAAGGCAACATGACATTCACTCACATAAAATTTTCTGGATATTCACTCAAGGCCATATCAATGATATTCAAAGCATCATGATAGTGTTTCTGGGCTGATAGCAAGAGTGCAAGGAGATGAAGAGAGTTGGCATCATCTCCTTGTAGCTGCAGAGCCTGACGAACATAACCCAAAGCTTCTGGTATCTGATTTAAAAAAAAAAAAAAAAAAGGCAGAAAAAGAAAGCACCACTATTAGAAGTATTGTCTTTTACTTGATTGAAATCCATAAAATTTTCAAAATGCTCACCCAGGTAACATGGAGAATTCTATACACTCCTGTAAGACTACTCAGAAGTTTAAAATGATGCTCTACAGTGAACACTGAAAATTAAATAATATATTAACCCTGGAAAGTAAGATGTATGTTTTTATAAAACAGTTACCTTTATCCCTATAAAATATTCTATTTCTAGTCCTGGCTGTATTTCTATATGATTTTGGAAATACTTTAATCACATTGCTTAACTGAAATGTGCAGACAGCAACAGTAGCTTTCCTTTATGTAGAATTTTATTATCTCCTCAGCTGCCTGTATTTTTTGTTCAAATTAAGTAACTATTAAAATCAAGAAATTTAATTAGGCAACACAAGAATTTTGGAATTCAGAACATAGAGTCATAGCCTCCACCTCAAAAATATTTTGTGCAAGTAAAGTGACAATCCATTCCACTCTAACATGACATAGTCCAAGTTCTGTGCTACTCATTAGCAATGAAAAGTAATCACTAGAGAATGTAAACAACTGAGCTCAGAGCTACTTTGTGAAACAAACATGGCATAGGAAGGGGCTTACCATGATATACAGAAAGCAGTTCCACATTATATAAATTCATGAGATGCATGGCAGAATGCCTTAAATGTAACAGCTGTACAAGCTGGACTAAGCTCTGATCTCTCACATAGCAATAAAATATTTTCCAGTTTTCTAAACATTTTTTTTGTAATTTTGTTCACAATGACCAAGCATCACACAGTTATTCAGGATGGGCACAGATTAACAGGCACTCAAGATTTAAGCACTGTGACATCATTAAAAAGTAGATTCAAGAGCTCTCCTCTCCAAGATCTGAGCAGAGATTACACCTTAAAAACTGAATTTTTTTCTCTCCGTCTGGCAACATAAATGCTGAAGTATGTGGAATTACTTCTGTCTTATTTCTCATCCCAGAGCAGGAAATAGTGGCAGAACCCAGGAGAACTGCATAAGACTGAAGGTATTTGGAGAGAGTATTTCAAGGCTTTTTCCATATATATGAATATATGCACAAGGAAAACCAGGTTTTTATTGAAGAAATCTTCATCTCTATTCATCAACAGATAAAAATTCTAATCTTTGTATGACAGCACAATGTTGTACTTTCAAAGCATAACTAACCTGTCTGGATATGGCAAGCTGCAGTGCCAAGTAAAATGCTGCCAAGTGATCCATCGGAGACAAACTGTGAGCCCTAAAAACAAAGACACAAATCAAAAAAAAGTTAATTTCCCCCCTGTTCAGACAGGTTAGACATACCCATAAATGCATATATATTCATTCATTCATATTCAGATCTCTTCACTACATATATACTCATATTTTGATATAAGTGGTGCTCATTTCAGCAACTTTTCTTATGCTTCTCAATCATCTTTGATTTAAAGGAAGCACCTTGGGAAAGGAAAAGTCATTTTTAACAGAAAATAATAATGCAATTTCCTCTTAGATCTTTAATACAAAATGATTCTTCAAATAAATTATGCTCCTAAACAAACACTGGATGTCATTACTTAGAATACTTGTAAGGAAAAAAAAATATAAATCACTAAATGAAGTTTCCTTACAGAAAAACGGGGGAAAAATCCAAACATTAATTCCCCAGAACACCATGCCTTTAAAGAGATTAATTACATCAACTTTTTTCCACCTTCTAAAAAATATATATTTGTTCTCTTCTTTTTAAGGTCAAATGCACCCTCTAAATCTTAGTCATTTTACTATCCCATGGAAATTGTTCTTGTAATACACTGTACTATTTCCCCCTGTAATAAAGCCTTTCTTCTACAAAATAAGAGCTTTTTAGCAAGGGAGTGCTTGAGCATAAGAACAAAAAAAATTATGGCTGTACCTCAAAATGATGTGTAGCAAGTATTGGGCAGGAAGCCTGGAACTATGTTTTTATTTATATTTGTTGCATTCTTTTAACGAAGTCTCATTTAGAACTATAATGTGCAATAATTTGGAACAGCTAGTGAGTTGCTTCCATTGGGAGGAAGCATCAAAATTGACCTTTAAACCACTAAAACTCCAGAGAACCTTCTGCACCTGACCTGTGCTTTTCTGTCTTCTCAAGTCCAAACAGCTGTACAGGTCCATTAGCTCAATAACTACAGCCAACATGTGTCAAATAAGTTTTAAGTTATTAAGGGACAGCTCCATATTTTGTTAACTTTACCTGTAAATTGGAGACTAGATGCACAAGTAAAGCCTAACAGGACCATTCCTTTTTAAAATTTAAATTCACAAATTTAACAATACTGAACAAGAGATTTTTACTTCGTCAGCACTTCTTCAGTCACCCAAGCTTCAGAGAGTCAAAGAACAAAGCTGTTACTATCTATCTACCATTTGGTGCATTCTGTGAAACTTCAGTTCACACCAACCACAGGAAAAGCACTGCAAGCCTTCCAAAATTTAAAAAAAAAGTTAGTGAAACAAACACCCCCTCAGTACTGTGTGAAGAGAGCAACCTTCTTGAATGGTCACCATCACAAATTGGTAAGCTTTGGAATCTGGCTCAGGCAAGGGTCCAAAATGTAACTGTATTTCTTCAGGACCTCTACTTCTTCAGGAATTGGCCCTCTAGGTAGGTGATTTTAAAAATCCATTAAAAATTATATTAAAAAAAAAAAAAAAAGGCACATCAAAATACCAAGTCCAATACTGGCTGCTTGCTTTGCAAATGTAGAAGACAGGGAATTCAACTTCCACCTCCTGGAAAACTTTTATTTTTCAGATGTGGCAAGAGAAAGTAGACACAACTGGTATGCTGCCTGAAAGACAACTTGACATGCAACCCAGCAAAAGATTTTGAACAGAGATTAAGAAAGAGTAATCTCACAGTGGCAAGAAGCTGAATGTTGATGTGACCTGGCAATATGCTTTTAGTGCCAGAAAGCCAACCATGTGTTAGGCTGCATCAAAAGAAGTCTGAACACAGGGCAAGGAAGATAATTCTCCCCTACTACTCCACACTCATGAGACCCCACCTGGAGTGTTGTGTTCAGGTGTGGGGTCCCCAGCATAGGGAGGATGTGGACTTGTCAGAGTAAGTCCAGAGGAGGGCCACAAAAATGACCAGAGGACTAAAGAGACGAGCTGAGAGAGTTGGGTTTGTTCAGCCTGGAGAACAGAAGGCTGAGGAAGATATTACAGCACCTTCCAGTACCTAAAGGGGTCCTACAGGAGAGCTGGAGAGGAGGTTTCTACAGGTATGTATGGACAGGA
>VRYO01001269.1:1447815-1458793 GCA_009812075.1 Sialia sialis | reverse complement strand
TATGTGGGTGATGAGGCACTGGAACATGTTCAGAGTTGCGGGTGTTCCATCCCCAGCAGTGCTCTGGGTCAGGCTGAAGAGGGCTTTTAGCCATCAAAAAGCTGACTCTCAGAATTTTGAGGATCACTATCCTAAACTGGAGAATAAGGTCAGCAGACCCTGAACTGGAATGGGTTAGTTTCACACTATTTCATCCCTTGCTGTTTCTAAGAACACTTAAAAGAAAGCAATTCACTATTAAGGTCTCAAAAGTAGCAAATGCACAGAATTGGTGAAAAATGTTTAGCAACAGTGATGATAAGTCAATAGTGGTAAGAGTGATGGGTGGGTGAGGAAATGAGGTATAAACCAGGAGGTAGAAAGTTCAGTTTCAACACAGAGAAAATGATGAAGTAGTAAAAAACCAAATTTAAACCATTAAGGAACAGAAGAGCAAAGACATGTTAAAACATATTTACATACAGAGGAACTGCTAAGACAAGACAGAACAAAGAAGGACCAACACATACCAGCCGCATTCTAAAGTTACCTACAAAACACTTTTTCAACCCTATCCCCTCAAATACTAAATCACCACCAAAAAGCCCGGACTTCATTTTCACATTAATGCACAAATCTATTTGCCTTACCTCACCAAAGAGGGGTTTTCAAGGGTATACAAACATAAAGGACATATTTAGATGCTGTAGCACTTTTGCCAGCTTTGTCATCAAGATTTGTTTCTTCTATAATTAGGGTAGAAATTTTCTCACTTGCCAGTTTATTGTCCTTTCATTTGCAGAGTCCATGAGAATGAACTACTGTCATCCCTAGCAGCACTGCTTCCAATGCACTTGGAAGATGACATCTGCGCTGTCATTGACTACACTGTTACATTTCCAGTAATATACATTTCCAGAATTTTCATTTTCCCCTAGCTTACTACCTCAAAACCTGCACTTTACCCCTCAGCCCCAGCAGCACAGCCTCAGTTATTGCTCTGCTTCTGCAGAGGTAATTGCAAAGGCCTGCTATACACCACAACTTGAAACCTTACCATTGTGTGGTTTTTCCTTGTAGATCAGAGTATTTGAGCAAATATTTTATACTAGAGAGCAACACTAATATCTTTAAATAGAGGGAAATCCTTAGAAATCAATTTAGGTAGTTCTGGCAGAAAATTATGGCAATAAATGCTAAAGAAATACATTCTGTTCTCATGACAGGAGATTACCAGAGGTGAAGTTGTCATTACACTATCTTTTACAAGTCTCTCTTTTTAGTACATAATAAAAACTTTGCACTACATATAGCAGAACAAAATGGAAAGAACAACACCCACTCACCTCTGAAATGCAAGAAGAGCCTTTCTCTGCAAGATCTCTTGCATCCCTCGCAAAGATGCTAAAAAGGATATATTTAATCAGTGATAAAAATGATGATGAGATTATATTCCACACACTAATTGAAGAAGCTTTAATACATTGACTGAAAAAATGGTGGCACACAGAAGTTTTCATGTCTACCATTCTGCCAGGCATCCTTTCTTAGGCAGCATGGGAATTTCCAAATGGGAATGTTTATTCTTGACTTACCATCAGTAGCCTGCAGACTGTAAGTCAATCCAAGTGCCAAGTAGCCTTTTGCTTTGAACTCTGATGTCTTGTCCCCGAGATCAACAACTGCTTTGGCAAATCTTTCAGCTTCTTCCAACTGAAAATATTACAAAATGTCCATGTTAGTCTAAAGTTAAATCTTCCATTATAATGATTAAAATGCTCAGAATTTCACAGCCATGATTGCTTTGAAGGACTATTCCATTTTGCATTAGACTTAGTTTTCTTGCTAAATATTGAGTAAAAATCACAGATCTTAAGCTGAAATTCCTATTCCTATGATTGAGAAAAATCTGGTACAAAGCACAGCTATTCAGCTTCTGTTTTCTTCTATATTTCCTTGGGTTTTGTTTGTTTGTTTGGTTTGGTTTGGTTTTTTGGTTTGTATTTCTGTTTCGGGTTTTTGTTTTGTTTGGTGGTTTTTTTTGTTTGCTTGCTTTTGGTTTTAATAAAAAAGGTATTTCTGGTATATATGCCACCTACCATTTCTGTACATTATCCATAGAGTTCTTGACCCATGAACCATTTCTTTAGGAAAATCAATCACAAGAACTATGGCTCTAAGGCTCTAAAAAAAACAATATATCCATGCAGAACTCTGCTTTGAATGCTGCATTGCTGAATGGATGCGAACTCATAAACAGAGAAGGAAGTAAAGCATCAAGGTTTAGTTGCCATGCTAGCACACTAATTAATAATCTAGAAAGAAAAAAAAAGCCCATTTGAATCCATTCCAGTAACTGTAAATGCTAAGTACAGTAAGCTACTCCATACAGACTCAATCCATAGGGAATAATTTACAGAATGAGGATATACCTTAATTAAAGATGTATTTTGTCAGCCTCAACAAGTCGTGTTTGTACTACTATACCACTTTCTCAATTTCTATATCTGACATTTCCCTTCTCTTTTCCTCCTTTTTAAAATATACTCATTCTTCTAAAAAATACATAAGCATCTTGATGATCACTTTAATGTGTTTTGTACAGGTACATCCATTTCAAATTTATCTAAAATGCTCAACTGTCCCTGTTACAAATTCATAAACCCCAGCTGCCTGCAAACACAGTGCCACCAGAAGAGTCTCTTGATTAAAAGATATTTGTTTCATTATCTTCCAGAAAGTTATTTCCCTCTTGCAGAAAATAACAGAAGTCTAAGTTGCATTTGTGATCTGTCTTCCAATGTTTCAATTTCCATATATTTTAAGCTATGTCTTAGACCAGTATCAGAATATGCTACCTTGATAAACATAACCACTGTCAAGTATTTCAAATCAGCCGTTCAAACAGGGATGTACATGTGCATATACATATCTGTGCTGTGTTTTTACATATGTCCAAGTCCATGCAGTCACTAACTCAAGATTTTAGAACAGCTCTTGCTGAGAAGATAGGGAGCAAAGCTTACCCAGTGCAGAGAACCCATGCAGAGCTTTGCAGCAAGCAGTGGAATAGTTGCATCATCTGGTTTCAAACGTATACATTCCTTCAAGACTTTAACAGCTCGAGCAGACTGTTTAAAACATTTTCCATTTAAATTACTAAAATCATATATGTTTCACAGACAGAAGATTTCAATTTCCACCATTTACTTTATTTTTCCTTTGGGAAAGAGACATTATTACAGAACTTGCTGATAACTGGTCAAAGCCCCTCAAGCCAGTGAAAGACAAGAGTTTAGGCACTGCTATTGTTATTTAACTACCATGAAGTTTCATTAAGCATCCCCAAAGAAACATCAGCTAAGAATGTAATTCCAATGGTACACGATTCAGAAAACAGTTTTGAGATGCATTTAGAACTTTGCTAGGCCTGTAAACTCACAGCATTTGAGCCAGGCAAATTAGAGAGGAAACAGGACAGTTTTCTAAACAAGCAGTGTTTTGGTATTCTTTGGGAGTTAAAACAGCACACAGGAATAGGTCTGATATAAAATGGAATGGTACTGCTCCTCTTTATTTTTTTTTTTAACTAATTTTCCTCCATCTAATCACAGTTTGGAAGATAACTCTAAGTAAATAGAGTTGGAAGAAGCACCAAGTCTCTTCAGAACCCATGTGCTGCTAAAATATTTTCTAAGGAAAATACATTCCTTTCCCCCATTCTGAAAATAAGCAAAATACCCCCATTGAGAATGATTTTTTAGAAAATTAGTTGTTTGTATTACATAATGAATGCATTTTCTGTAACAAAAAAACAAAAAGAACTGAAAACAGAGAATTTCATCTAAAAGCTTATGCTCCTGGTTTATATAATTTTTTTAAAATCCATTAGTTACACAGAATACAGTCTCAAAGGCAGAAATACAGAAGATAAAGTCAGAAATTTCCAAAGAAAAAAAAAAGGAACAGCATCACGAATCAGCATTAATTTGTACCTAAGTATAAAATAAATTAAGTCATCAAAAGCACACTCAAACAAGTTTAACAGGATAATAAGATCTGGTATAATTCACTGCTTGTATTCCATCAGCTTATTTTAAGATCATTGGCAAGATAGTTGTTATCAACACCTAAGTTAGAAACTATTAAAATAACAACATTCTTTGTACAGCACCAGGAATAAATTCAGGACTACAGCATGCTTGGTTGATTCAAGAATTAGAATTATTTTCAAAAACACTACAAATGAAAATTATGGAAGTGCTAAATATTGTTATCAAATGTCATCAACACAAGAATTAGATGAAAAAATTTAGACTTACTTTTCCTGCTGCCATCAAGGACAATGCAAACTGATACCAGAGATGGAACTCCTCAAACGCAAACTTCATGGCTCTTTCTAAACACTAAACATGGGGGTGAAATCGCTATTTAAGGTCATGTTCTTCAATTATTGAAAAGATATACTGGTATTACGATTTTTTATAGACTCTTACCTAACATGCAAGGAATAAAAAAATTAAATTGTTCAAACACATTAAAATAGCTGCCAGATTCTGTACTGAAAATAATTTAACAGAATAACAGGTTTCCTGTTTACTATGTTTGTTTAAATACTACTGCTGGTACTGTATTAGGTAGTCTGAAAGAAGGAATGATGAATATGAGCTTACTGAAGATACCATCTGTAAAAATTAGGAGATAAGTCTTAAGTGAAAAGGAAAATTGCACACACTCTCTTCCAAAGTTGTAAATACTGAATAAGCAGTGGTACCACAAGCACTTACAAGTACCATTTCAAAAGAGGGGTGGTATATAAAGATTCACCTTGAAGTATTATTTCTACTTCTAACAATTTCAACTTCACACTCCCTATTCTGCTGAGACTTAAAGTAAACTAACTGAAGGCCAAAAAGGAAACTCATTATTTATACACTGAGATTAAATAATGAAATTAGCATTATATACTAATTTTGAATGCTTCTTATCTGCTGTTGTCAATAAGAATTGTTTCATTTTGCTATGTTAATTTCAACCAATCGGGCCAGTTCTATGTAATAGAAAGTTGAAACACTTATCTGGAAAAAAACGGATTTAGGAATTAAATTTCTAGTCTGCGGATTCCAATTACATGAAGCAGCTTTCTGCTCTGACAGCTACAGTGTATATGCTAAACCATAAAAACATGAATTATTTTTCCCTCACAAACTCAGCCTTAACATTACAGAAAACACAACCAGGTGTGCAGTGTTTCCACACTACACCAGAATCTGAAGCAAAGAACATTTAAGAGGAAACAAAACAGAAGTGCATTATCTGCTACATGTAACTAATGCATACTAGAATTTAACCTACTACACAATGTCCAGTATCAAGAGGTTTCCAATATAGGACCAATTTAGGATTATTACCTAGTAGAATTTTTATAACATTACTGTAAAGAACTTATTTTCTTTGTGATGTTACATGATTTTAGAAATACTTTCTAATATTGCTGTTAAAGGTTCATCATCAGATTGCATGTGAAGTAAGTTAATTAAATGTCTGCCCCAAAAAACAAGACAGAATTTATTTTCCCATTGGAGTTTTCATAAGCGGAAACAAAAAGAGCACAGAAAGAATCAAAAAATGATTGCTTCTATTATCGTATATACTTCAAGGAAGTGCATACATAAGGCCCACTGTACTGTAAAAAATGTAAAAATTCTCTTCTAGACCTTGCTCAATTAAAAATTAATTACCAATTCTAACTGCAGAAAATTAGGTTCAAGAAATTGATACTTCAGGGCTTCATAGTTTTGCAATTCTAAGGGCACAGGACACAACCGTAGATTATTCAAAAAGGCTTGAGTTTCAACATACTAATAATGTATCTACCATTCCTTCTGCTTAACTTCAAGTTCTACTTACTTGGCTCTGCTCAGTAAGAAGAGTGACAAGTTACGTGACTTTTCTTTTTTTTGTAAGATGACAGAAGTGGCCATTAGTGTGTGTGGGGGTAGGAGATGAAAGGATGGATGGGTTTGCAACTTACACAACAATACAAACACCTCTTAAGCTGGGCTCTTCTGAACCAAGTCACAACAAGGAATTTCAAAGACCTACAGGCTCTAACAAGAAATACATAACAAACAATAGTCGCCAGGCAGGCTGGAAGTTAAGATAGCGCTCAAGGTAATGGCAACTGACTTAACTACACACTCAGCACAATCACTCTCCTACAGACAATCCCATTGTTGACATCGCCTTGAAAATAATCACAAATCACTACACGAATACATTACTGAATTTAGTTGTTTGTCACTATTGTCTCCTGAAAAGTATACGCTTGAAGTTAGAGAGCTGAAAGATGACGTTATGAAAATGTAGGAAAATTTCTGATCTGGAAGACATTTCTTCTAGTGGGACACTTAGAAGCTCAATATCATGCATCCTGCAAAGCTTAAAAACTAACTTGATTACACCCAGAGTACAGTAATTTCACGCATATAAGGCGCACCCTTTTGACTAAAATTTTGATCAAAACCCGAAAGTGCACCTTATAGTCTGGTGCGCCTTATAGTCGTGAAATTACTGTACTTTTGTTTAGGAAAGAATTGACAGTATAAAGTTTTTTCATCTAGTTGAAGCTACCCTAAGAAATTGAAAGCCCATTATATACAAACTCAATAAAAACACGAGCTCTTTTCAGTTATGAACGTGACTTGGCACTAGAACAGTTTAACAAGGATGAGATAGATTTTTGATCATTTAATAATCTTATATAACAACCAAATACTTCTGCAAGTTATCAGCTATAGCTAAATCAGAAGGCAGCAATAAGATATTGGTGCGTGACTACCATTTCTACAGTTAGAATAATTTCCCAATTTCTGATTTAATCTACAACAGCTCCACTAGAGCAATCAAAATCAGCTCAAAGAGAATGAAGCCCTAAAAAATTAAATGCCTATTATATAACTGAATAGAATGTTTTAACATTTCTGAATATGTGTTTATTATAATACTTCAAATTATAAAAGTTATACACTATCAGTAGCAGGATTTGAGGGCAGACATCTTCTACTCACTAAACTGTAAGAGCTTCTTAAAGTCTGTTTTGCACTGTGCTTTGGATGACAAGGATAAGAGGAAATGAGATGTTCTAATAATTTCCTGATAAGATCCTGCTGCAGCTGTGTATCTAGAATATCTGTATTCTAAAATAAGTATTATTATGACATGTCTTCCATGAGACAATTTTTTTCGTATTCAGAAAAGATACTTCATGTACATATGACAAATACATTTTAATTATTCTGTAATGAAAGTATTTTTCAAAGACAGTTGAATGATTTTCTTTTTTTCCAGAAGAACATTTCAAAAGAATATACATACAATTTTGCTGGACTATTACTACAAAGATGCTAGACTAAAAGATGCTAGTTAAAAATCCCAAAACAAACAACAAAAAACCTCACCCTCCAGAAACAACAACAGCAAAACGAAAACATGCCCGCCCCACCCCCAAAAAAAGAAAAAAAAAAAAAAAATCAAAGATCTAAGTCAAGTAGAACAGCTTTCACTATGTATAACATTTGACTTCTGTGCTCATAGCACAGAAAGAAAAGGAACAAGTAGGAAGGAGCCCTCCAGCTACAGGGTGGCAAACAAGTGCTATGCTTTTGTCTGTGTGACGGGACAGTAAATTTTTCTTTCTATCCTTCATGGTAATGTCTTACACTTCAAGACACTTGGCTAAGAACATGGCTAAGAGAAACCTCTAGCTTTCTGATGAAGCCAAAAACCCTCCCTATTAAGAAAGGTAAGAAGAACTACAAGTAAGAAATTGCATCTATTGTGACATAAATATTATCCTAAGTGTCGCAAAGGAGACAGTAGAGAATTCCAGGAACCTGCAATGTTTCCATAAATATAGTGGTTCTTTAACATTCTAAAAGAGATAAAAAACTCAGCAACAAAACCAACATGACACCAGACAAAATGTGAGAACCAGATTTGGAACCCAGGGCTGCTCTATCCCTGCCTAGTTGTTAGTCTACCATATAAAATTGAAAGGTTGCCAATCATAAAAAAAATAAAAAGAACTCAAAGTTTTCAAGGTTTTTTTTGTTTTTTAAATACTTGTTAATGTCTCTTGTTCCAGAAGTTCTAGACTGAAATATGCAGAGGGCCACCACTTGCACCTTTGTTGCAGCCACTTAAAACTACATGAAGTTGAGTGTCTTTAGTGGCAAGTAAATGGAAATATTCCTGATTAGATTATGTTGTAGAGCTGGTCTTGTGTGAGCTTCGTACACTTTCATTCTCTGAAACACCTTCCATCGTACTGATTTAAACTGATTTGTATCCCAACTGGCAGCTATGATGCACTTTCAAGAAAAAGAATATCCAAACTGAGGCATTAACATCACATGAGATGCAGAACATCAACATATACCAGAGAAGAAGTAAGCACTTTTTTTCCATTTTTTTCTTATATCTTATTCTATTATGGTGGAGAGAAACCATTTCTCAATTCCTGGATATGCCTTAATATTCTTTCTGGAGACTAATAATTAGTTGTGGCTGGCAACAGTACCCTGCTGCTGGGCACTGTTTGAGCAGCAGAAAGATCTCCTCTGCCCAAAGAGCTGTGGCTGTTTCCCAGGTAAAAAGCTATTAACAATACTAGGCAGTTTCCTGAAGAAGTTGCCACAATCCAACAAAACCCAAGCTACCTAATGAAACACCAGACACTGAGGTAAGTACATTTCCCAAAGACCTGAATTTTTTAAAATTAACTTTATTTCCTTTTTGTTAACTTCAAAACGATTACAAACTATAAGGACTATGGATCAGCTCAAATATTAAGAAGTGTAAAAGAGTTTTCTTCTGAAATCCTTTTTCACTCATTACAAGTATTTTTTCTAGGAAATTATAGCTATCATTTCTATATCCAGAACAGCTTTTATTTTTTGCCATTCCTTCTTGCTCTCCCTATTTAATGTGTACCCTTTCAAGCAGATCCATGCATCCTCACCTAAAAATCATATGAATTTCTGTGGTATTAAACATCTACCACACTTTCCATGCAACTTTTCCTGTTTGGCCACTTCAAGTCACAAGTATAAAGTCACACAGTAAACATTTTGAGGTGGAAACTATCTCTTGTACTTATAAAGCAGACAGAATAACACTGTCCTATATTTGTTTCAGCCACTTCTTACTACCACAATTAACGTGATTAACAGAAAACAGCAACAATGACACAGATGAATATTCACTCCAATCAACAAACCTCTGAAAGCATTTCATATTGGCCTCTTCTTCCCAAGGCTATGGTAAGTAAATCGTAGACTACAGATGCACTTTGCAAACTGATGATACGATCGTTCTTGTGTTCTGGTATTCTGCTCAGTACAGCATCCCGGTTAGCCTGAAACATACCACAAAGAAAGAAACTGAGTCAATCATTATAATTCCAGCCATATTTTCACTCAAGTAACTCCCATTCTACTCAACCTCACAGTCAGTAGTTGCTATAAGGGATACAAAGAGATCTGATACTAATTTATAGATAGAAAGAACAAGATTGATGTTTCTACATGGACCTATTTTTAATTACTTAATTTGAATTCCATAATCTAACTAATGTATTTTAAATTACTGACGAGTTCTCGGAAAAAAAAGAAGGTATATTTTCAATACAACAGATATCAACCTACTACAATTTCTTTTTATTTTAGTATGCAAGTAAAACATATAAGGATCTTCAAATCCTCTATCCTAGCATTCATAAAATAAGGCAATCAACTTCTCTTCACAGCATTATGAAACTATCATCTCACTTGTGAATGGTAACACACTCAGGATAACCCACAATCACCTTCAGGAGTTACTACTGAGGAGTGAAAACTGATCCTCTTTCTAGGCACAGCTTTGCAATCAGGCCGTGTTTGCAGTAAGGGTTTGCACTTTCAAACCTGTTTTGTGAAAGGCACATTGCAAACCTTATTCTTTAAGTAAAGTGTTCCTTTTAGGAAAGAAGAAAACTGAGCTAGAAATGGATTAAATCAATTGACCATGTTCACAGAGCAAATAACAAAATTCAAGTCTCAGACTAGTTAGTACCTCACTGAACTACCCAGCACTTCTCCCACTTTACCATCAAGCTTCTGAAAACACATTATCTTGCTCTCCCATTTCTAGTTTTCTTGGTGTTTAATATTCCCATTGGTACAAATGCTAGTGTGTCTGGTAGTCTACAATCAGAAGTCAAAGATACTTCTCTCCCCTCATCCCCCTTTTATTTGTAATTTCACAGAGCATGGCCCTCTCGGCATATTTACTTAAAAACACTAAGCAGTTTATTTTCCCCTCTTTCAGATGCAAAAAATGACACATAATAAGGCATAATGATTTTTTTTTTCCAATTTAACAGGGTAACACTTTAAGCTCTGAACAAACCAATAGATCCTTAAAATCAGAATAATTAAATACTGAAAATTTTTCAAAGATATCCACGAAGTGTGAAATGCACAGACATCTCAGGAATTATTAACTGAATTATCCACACCTTGGTTTGAAACAACCCCACATATGCACACATACACCCCCAGACATTTTGATTTCTTTTGATCAAGAAGCCTGGCTTTTACACTGCTTAAATATTAAGTCAACTTCAAGAACTTCTTTTTAAGTGTACCTCTAATCACTATTTGACTCAGCTCCTTGCAAGTTTTGAACAAGCCTTCTACCAGCACTTCTTATGAAACAGTGGTTGACCACGCCAAAGCACAAGGATGTCTCATAATTATTACAGATATCTTCTGTATTTGAACAATCATTTTCTTGAAAATTATAAAACAGAAAGTATATAGGAACTTAAGAGCTCAGTATTTCAGAACTGCCATGGTCTCAGACACTCCAAAGTGACAGTTAAACTGCAATGTGCCATCTGGCCACACTTACAGTAATTTCACGATTATAAGCCACACCTTTTTCATTGAAGAATCCA
>VRYO01001269.1:1432279-1446815 GCA_009812075.1 Sialia sialis | reverse complement strand
CAATTGAGCAGTGTAACTCAGTGCAGCCTCAGCAGAAGGAAGGATATGCTCAGCCATTTTTCCACTGCTTAAGAATCTCACACAAACCTGAGCCCAGGAGGTGGTGATCAGTGACACAAAGTCTAGCAGGAGGACAGTAACTAGCGGTGTGTCCCAGAGATTGGTATTAGGCCTGATCCCATTCACGATCTGGATATACCCCAGGCATGTTTGCTGAACTGATATGCCAAAGGGCTATGCTGCCATCCAGAGGGACCTCAACAGGCTGGAGGAATGAGCTGACAGGAACTCCATCTGGAAAGGGAACAAACCCAGGCACCATACATGATGGGGCCCCCCCAGTTCAAAGGCAGCTTGACAGGAAAGCACCCGAGGGTTCTGGTAGACACTCAGGGTGAGCAGAAGGCAGCAAAGTGCCCCAGCTGGAAAAAAGGCTATGGAGATCCCAGGCTGCATCAGCAGAGCTGCCAGCAGGTCAAGGGCAATGACCCTTCCCTCTGTTCAGCACTGCTGAGGCCACAGATGCAGTACTGGGTCCAGTTCTGGACTCCATGGTACAAGAGACATGGAGCTACTGGAGAGAGTCCAGCCAATGGCCACCAGAATGTATTAGACACCGGAGCATCTCTTTCATGAGAAAAGGCTGAGAGAGCTGACTGGAAAAGAATGCTCAGGAAGGGTGCCTTATCAATTTTAGAAATATCTGCAGGGAGGATACAAGGAAAAGGGAGCCATGATCTTTCCAGTGCTGTCCAGTGACAGGACTAGAAAGGAACCTTTTATTTTTATTTTTTTTTGCGTTAAGAGTTAATGAGCAGTGAGACAGGCTGTCCAGGGGCGCTGTGGAATCTATCTCCTTTGAAGTACTCAAAACACAGAGATGCAGCCTACTCCAGATGGCCATGCAAGGGTGCAGGACAAACTGACCTCCAGAAATCCCTTCCAAACATAATCATTCTGTGATTGTGATACCACAGCTCAGCTGACGTGCAACAACACATCCATGCAGTGTAACATGAGGATGTAGATCACAGAACAACAGGATGGTTTAGGTTGGAAGGGACCTTTTAAAGATCATCCTGTCATGGGTGGGGACACCTTCCATCAGACCAGATTGCTCAGTCTGTCCAACCTGGCCTTGATTGGGCTGTTTTCATCTAATTCCCAGACAATGAAACTAAGGGATCATAGTACTTTAACAACACAGTAGCATATCAACACCAACTGTTAGTCTTCTCTAAGTGTTATTTCTTTCCCAAATACTGGTTTCAGAATCATAAATCATACAACTTCACAACTACTACAGCTAGAAAGTTAACATGCACTGAAGCTGAAATAGCAGGTCTCAACTCTCAGAAAGGTAAGTTTGTAATGATGAATATTTTTATGCTCAGTCTTCCCCCTTCCCCCCCAACAAAACTAATTTGAACAATTGACTTAGCCAAAGTAAGTCAATCATGTCAAAGATTTTATACTCCCCCGAAACAAACTCTTTTGCCTGAAATAATCGGCAATAATTACTGTAAAAAAAAATTGAAAGCTTGCTAAAGGTATATGCTCTACAGTGACAGCATCTGATATAATTAGGCAGATCTAATTCACAAAGGAAAAGCTGAAAGTAACCTGAAATGACACTTAACAAGGCAGTACTTTTTGGCTTGTTAATGATGACATTAAGGAACATGCAAACACAGCAATCAGTAGTGAGATCTTGCAGAACTGAGACTGCTTTCATTTCACACCAAGACCACAGTTCACATCAGAATTCTCTACATCTTCACTGCTGCTCAGGCACATTACAGAGACACCGGCAGCACCTCTCAGTGGTAAGCATGTATATACTGCAGGAAAACCACCGTATGATATGCGGAAATGTTGGCTCAGCCAATTTTTCTGTATTATGAGAATCAGAATCTAGACAGAATTTCTAGATTCTGTCATGAATATTGCGAGGCAGATCACTATGAATGAGGAAAGCAGTTAGCACTACAATGTAAATATCTGCCATTTTAAAACAGTTAAACTAAGACAATGTTCACTAAAATGTTCTGGTCCTATTTAAGTGTAGCTAAATAGAAACTGGGCCAAAACATGCAAGCATTTGAATCACCTGTAGAACTTAAAAGAATTCATCTCATTGATGTGCAGTGAGACAAACTGCATGATGCCTGAGACTGCAGAAGTTTCATCCCTCCACTTAAAAAAAAAAAACAGCGAAAGCTCCAGCATTTCATTTTATCTGAAAACATAAAACTGACATGGTATGAGAATGTCAGTATGTGGCAGTTCATTGATGACTAGAAGAAAATATGGAAGGTTGATAAAGGGCACAAGTAGACCATGGAAAGGAATAATTTACTGAGGAAATGGAGACTTTAAAAAAAAATCCAGTACCAAAGACTGAATGTCAGCATCATCAAAAATAATTTACAAGTTTGAGTGACTGAAGTTTAATGCACAATGGAAAGTACTTTCTGGCAATGTTTATTATGCTCTCTGAGTAGATTTTTATTAGCTTTTTACAACAAAAATAACTTAGATTTTGTGTCTGAATAGCAATCATAGCTGGTTCAAACTGGTAAGTAATGTCAAATGAAGGACCTGGCTTGTTCACCTGCCTATGGCTGGAAGGTACAGCCAGACCAAAGGAGAAGAACTCTGTAACACCTGCAGACCTCATCTTGCTGGCTCAGAGGAACAAAAATTTGAGTTTCAGAAATAACTGACTGCTTTCCTAAAAGAAAACAAAGGACAAGGCAAAAGTATGGGGGGAAAAAGAAAAGAGCCCTATTTTAAGTTTACAAAAGAAAAGAAAAATGGGGGAAAAAACAAAACAAGGAAAACACACACATACAGCAAATGCACATTCACTCTATTTTACCTACCATAGATTCACTAATAAGCAGCAACAGTAAGGCTTCTTCTGTATTTTCTTGAGGACAGAAGATGCTGTTCAAAATGAGAATTTAATTATTTAAGCAGAACACATTGCTTTGATAAGTAGTTCACACACATATATCTTCAAAGCACTGTAAAAACTGGAAAATGTCCAAAAAAGAAAACAAAAAGTAACTTGCATAGAAAAATCAATTTGTTAAAATGCATTTCTTTGCAATGCTCTATATTTGCATTTCAGAAAAGTTGGCTGAATACAATAAAAGAACAAAACTACCACAGCTGACAGAGTTGAACTCATTCAAATATCCCAAAATTGAACATAATTTGACAACTGTAAACACTAAACCCATAGTTTAACTAGCCTCTTTCGCTGTCTGAGCTGAATCTATATCACTGCTTCAAGTGTTGGCAAGAGGAATCTCTCACAAAAGGACAGGAGAACTTTTGTATTTTAGGTAATATGTGGAGAAATACTTCTATCAATCTTTCATGAGAATTTTTTCATGATGCATTCAATAGCTATGAATATTTTTAAATAGATCCATGACAATCTCCACCTGTTTGCCATAACTACTCTTAGTTTCAAGTAGTAGAATTATTTGATTGTGATGAACTACACTTCCTTCTAACTTAATGCTGAAAGGTTGCATAGCACTAGTTTCCAGACTTTACTGCTTTCTCTGAATACTGGACGCTTTCTGAACACTTCTATGCTGGTGGACAGACAACAGTAATCTGCATTGTGTACTGGCAGGAATTCATTCATCCATTCTCATACACACAAAAAAATCCCCCAAATCAGTGGCTATGTCTTATCTCTTCAGATTTCTTCCTCTGAATTAGCATAAGTACTATTTCCTGTTAATTCAGTCCATTGGTTCCACAATTACCTATTTAAATGTAGAAAATCATCTCTTGTTAATAATCAATGCCCACGTTCACAAGGGTGTTTAAACTACAATACATTATAGACAGGAAACAAAACTTGTCTGACATTAAAACATCTTTTCAGGTCGTTTTAAAGCACTAGAAATATAAGCATCATTTAAAGAAAGAAATAAAATAGAAACTAAAAGACATCTGAATTCCTGGCAGTTTGAAAGCACCATTGTGAACATATTGTAGTAATATACAGCCACTAAGACCCCAGGGCAGCTGTCCTGTGGTTGTATTTTTATTTTTTAATCAATGCAACTGCTCACAAGATTTTTTAGAGTATTCTAAATCTTAGAATACATTTTTATTACATAACAAAGAAATTTCAAAACACAGTTAGTCATGAGTAAGAACCACCCACGATAAGGAATGAGGAGTGATGAGGAAGCATCAGAGTGCTCCTTATTTAACAATCCACTTCTTTATGCAGAATTTAACAACCTGGAAGAATATTTAACTTGACCAACTGACAATGGCACTCAGAAAGCAGAAAAATGACTAGAAAGAACTGCTGGAGAAATTACTCTCTCATAAAAAGAAAGGATGCTGCCCCCAAGAGAAATACTAAGAAGTCACTTATCAAAACAAAAGCAAACATTATTTTCTCTTGAAATTTCAAGCATACTTTTGTAGATATGTTGATGTTTGTCTCAAACAAGATCTCTGTGCAGAAATTAGTGAGAAATTTCTTTGACTTGTCTAAGCAAAAAGTTCAGTTGACTTTTTCTGTTTCTCCTGATGGAGGCATACGAATAAAACAATTTCAGTGTAACAGGGCAAAAGAGGCAACTGAAAGCAAGAAATGGCTATCAACCAAAGGCAAACCATTCAAGTTACACTGAGTTGAAGAACTGGTTAAAGAAAACAGAACAGGCAATAACAGAGATCCAAAAAATCACAAATGCTATTAGCCAAATTACACCCATAATGCTCAAAAGAACACAATGCAGTTATCTAATGTCAGACAACATACTTAGAAAAAACTGTGCATTGCAGACTCAGAATTGTTAGTCAGAAGAACACCTAGGAAGAAATTTCCTAGCTATCATTGTCTTTGATACTTGCTTTCAGTCACTGCCGGACAGGAAATACTCAGCTGGACATATTTTATGTGGTGTGGTATGGTAATAACCAGTCTGACATGATAAAAGGACTTAATTATATGCTCTGGTAAAATTGTGGAACTCCTCACCTGTATGTGCCAAGAACAAGAGAACTAAACAACAAAGCCTCACTTGTGCAGGAAGCATGTTGCTATGAAGGATGAGTGGAGAATGGAGAACATAAGATGGAAAGACTGAGGCTGAGAAATCTGCTGCAACTATTCTGGATGCAGGAAGGAGAATTGCTAGAAATCTTTGAAGATAAAGTAGCCATTCTACTTAATAATAGTAAAGGCACCATAATTACGTGGGCTTGCTGCTGTGTAAAAGATTCATTAATGGAACTCTGCAACAAATACAGCTAAACAACTCAAATGGTGCCATACTGCAGGCATTTATGTTACAATATAATGATACTGTCAACTCTAAAACAAAACATACCTCCATTATGTAAGTAAGGCAACTTCTATAACAAAGATACTCACTTCTAAGAAAAATTCCAAATTTAAGGAAATAGCTATCTATATTTAATACTAACCCTAATGGTAATTAGTTTGGAAAAAAAGAGTTACTTTTCAAGAAGCAACAAAGATACCATAGCTACTCTAGAATTCAACATGAGATATACCAGACAAATCCAAACCAAAAAAGTATTACTTACCTGACTGAATGAAAAATTAAAACTGTACAAAAAGGTGACATCATAAAGAAATGCCACAAAACTCATCTAAGAATGATTAGCTAAAAGCTGCCTTGGGAAATAAACTACCTTTGAAATTGCTAGATAAATTTCTAGATATGTTTTCTTTTTTCATAATGCTTCCTGGACCAACTTGAATCTCCATATTTTTGAATCTTTCCTTTCTATGGTAAAGCAGAACAGATGTCTAGAAGCAGCATACAACTTTTAAAATGTGCAATATCTGATTTGCTACCCAGTTCATGTTTTCTTTTGCATCCCACATACAATAAGATATATTGATACACCAGGATAGAAAAAAATTATTTCTGCAATTGAGAACAAAAGGTTTAATGCATACAGCGCAAACATCCGCTTGGAGGAACATGTTTCTTCCCTAGTTCTCCTCAGGGAATCTGTCTATCTACACACTTCCAAATTCCTTCTACATTTTCAAAAATGTAAACTAAATTGCCCAGCGCACTGGGTAACAACTGCAATTATAGAAATAAAAGAGGTATCAACTCAGCCATACTTTTCTCCAGTGTATACCCGTGGTCTTCTACTGAGTGCATAGTTCTTAGTATTTGAACCTTTTCGAAGTGGATCATCAAGGGGTGATTGGTGAGGAGGATCTTCCAGTGGATTCCAGTAACTCTGTTCACACATACCTCGTAACAAAATTTCTGCAAGTTGTCTTGCTATTGTCTGTAAAAGCAAAAGATAAATATTTTCCCTAGAAATGCTGGATACAAACTCAGGTTTTTTCTAATGAAGACTACTTATATATATTTTTTAATTCCGCAACATCCAAAAAACCAGGCATGATACTGTTTAAAAGGTCAAAGTACAATTCTCTAAACACAAAGAAAAATAACAGCAACAACAAACGATTTTTCAATTTTATCAGTTATATCCAGATACTTCTGAAGGATAAACAACCCAGCTGCTACTCCTAAGATTATCAATAACCTCTACTGCCTCTCCACACCTAGAGCAGCTATTTGCATGGGAGAAACCACAGTGGAGCAGTTGTCCAAACTGCAGCCTGCAAAGAGAACCATGGTGAAAAACAGGATGATATTCCCTGAAGGAGGGACTCCATGATGGGGCAGGGGAAAAATCTGAGGAGTAAGGAGCAGCAGAGAGGAATTCACGACAACCCTCCACCCCTCATGCACCACTCAGGGAATGTGAGGGTAGGGAGAGGAGGTGGAAGTCAAAGACTAAAGTTGAACCTGATAAAAAGGGGTGGAAGGACAGTGTTTCAGTCTTTGTTTCTCACCATCTCACTCTCTTTTAAGTGACAATGAATTACAGTAATTTCACGATTATAAGCCGCACCTTTTTCATTGAAGAATCCAGCCTACCCCAGTGGTGCGGCTTATATTCAGGTGCGGCTTATCTATGGACAAATCCCGTGGTCTTCCCAGCTACCCGGAAGTGCGGCTTATAATCGTGAAATTACTGTAATTTCCTCCAAGAACAGCCTGTTTTGCCTGTGACAGTAAGTGGTAAGCAAACTCCCTGCCTTTATCTCAGATGTGTCTCAGACTTGTTCTAACTTATTGCCTCCCCGTGTGTTAAGAAAGGGGAGTTTGAGAGTGAGCATCTGGAAGACAGACAAGGTCAACCCAACACAGACAGTTATGGTCTGTGGGCAGAATGGGGCATCTAACAACTTGTTCTTGGAGGTGCTGGTGGTTAGCTACTGTTATAGCACAGCAAGAGTGAAACAAGGTTGAAAATCAGCATGAAAAGGTTTATTTGACCAATTATTATTGTCACCATCTATTTAACTCTAGAAATACTTACATAAATATTATTTAATTAAATAATACTAATTTAAAGCTTTTAAATCATCCTATAATCCATAACTATCAGGTTAATCTCCTCATTAATGTTTCACACACATGCATACATCCTGCCCAACTACATATCACAATGACGGAAAAACAAAGATTTTTCTACCAGGGCAGTAGAAAGAAGGCAAGATCTAAATTTACATCAGAATTGGCAGCATTTCCCAATAACCTTTCCCAAAAACAGATGTGTAATGTTTAAGTCACAGACAGCACCATGTGATCCGCATCTTCCACCTTAATTCCTATACCATAAGAAGTCCTTCATCTTTCCTATAAAAATTTGCAATATTATCCCTCTCCATTGAAAGTTTATCACTAAATTATTTTAATATATTTACTAGGAATCAGTTACTGAATGTTATCTTCCTTACTATCCATTTGGAAATTTTAAAGGCCCAGTACTAGGAAACTAATCTAGGATATTTTTGAAAATAATTACATGATGTAATAGATATAAGCCTCTACTTTTTATTATATAAAAGATTCAAGCTTCTGACAACTAAGTAACAAATCTTCATGATTTTGCTTGTATGGTTTTTCTTTAAGAGACTTCATTACCTCATAGCCTTCAACTCAATAGAAACCACACAAAAGCTACTCACCCTGTTGTCACCTCCACTACCTTACAAAAACATGAAACCACAATGACTCATAAACAGGGCAATTATAATTCAGATTGAAAGTATGATCAAGTGGAGACCATTCAGTTTCTAATTACAACCACAAACTAGAAAAAGGAATGAGGGGAGACTGGGTACCAAACAGTCCTTACTTTAATCATTCACTTAAATCAGAAAACGTAACACTTATAAAGTGTTGGATAACAGGTCCTTATCAATATGCTACGTATGCAATTATTTGTCTCTCACTAACTTTATGCTTTCCCTGCCTACTGAAATTCAGATGCTACAATAGGAAAGTGATTTAATGTAACTTACCATTCGCAGGTTTTGTGTAGTTCTTGTTTCAACAGCTCTTAGTAACTCTCTAAATCTACCAACTCCTCTTGTCAAGTTCCTGTAGATAAACATAGAATTTGACAGTATTCCAACTTGGATGAAATAACACCTTAAAATATTACTCAATAAAGTTGTTAAAATTCATGTTACTTTTTTCCCACCCCTCTTTAATAGCCTTTCTGTGAGATACATAAATAGATAGATTGATTCATCTGGGAACCTCACCATTGATTACTATAACATCATTCCCTGACAGTTTATTGAAAAAAGAAACACTTTCAGGATTAGTAGATAGCTCAAGGGAAAGCAAGGAAAAAGGTAAGAAGCAACCATCTCAAAAACAAAAACGACAAAACAAAGCTGCTCTCATTGCAACAGTAGTTTCAGTTTTCAACTAATTAGACTACAAGTATAAACTTTGCCAAAAAAAATCCATTTTAGCTGCCTCTTGACACTTTAAAACAGGGAAACTAAAAATGAGTAAATCTTGTAACCCTGAAAGCAATACAAAGGTAAAATTTTGAACTCTTTTTCAGAAGGGAAAGAGCACAAACACATTAAGGCCCACTCTGTGGCCAGAAGAGGGCTGGGGGATCAGTGTTCTCTTCTTGACTGACTGGCTTTTCATGTGACATCTGCAAACCAACTTTCTCCATCTACACTTCTTCCACATCTGCTGCCTAAACAGCTTTTGCAAAGATTCAAGGTGAACTCGTAAGGACTGGGTTAGCTTTTTGAACAAGTGAATTCTGCAACATGAACACAATCAATAGGACAACAAATTTCACTATTTCAAGTTTAGTTACAAAACAAAATGATTTATTCAAAAGTGGATTTTGTGACAAATCATTGCTGTTACATCATATTTTGTCTTAAGATGTGATGTTATGTTCAAGTTGCATAGCATTTATCTAAGAGCCAAAAGGGACAAGAAGTATTACATATTGTGCAAGCTTTCTAAATAAAAGCACTATTGCGCTGCACTACAAATCAGATGTTAAAACTGCCTTCTTTAGTCTGCTGTCTTACTGACTTTTGAATCACAACTCTGTACAAATTTAAAAAAAAAATAGCATTTTGATACAGATACTTTCTTTCAATTCAGTTTCAGAATATCTGAACCTAGTGTTTGATGCAAGAGCTCTTGCTAGAGGATTCCTATCACTTTACCTAGAGACCTACTCATTTATTTTACTCTTCAGGTTACATGACAGCACTCATCTCTGTTCTGTTTCACATAATAGAGGATTATCAGGATATTTCAGAAACTTTAGATGCCATACATCTTTCATTAGCAAAGACATCATCTTTCATCAGCACAAGTTCACCTTCTAAAATACTTTAATATAAAAGCTCATTATAAAAGAAGTACCATTTCCAAATAACAAAACCAATATGAATGGTTGAAAGTTACGCCATCAGTTGGCTAAAAAGAAATAATCAGTCAGACAAAAAATAAAAATTGTTTGTGAAAAGCCCATGTGCTGCAGCAGAGCTTGACCTTAAAGTGACCAGCTAGTACATACTAAAGAAAATTAATTTCATGCAAAAATCTGCATGGAAAGAACTGTATGAAAAAATCATATTAATTTATACACTTTTAAACAGGCAGCCTCAATAGCTGATGACTATTACACAACTTCATACACTACGGAAGGACAGAAAGTCATCAGGTCAGATTTCAAGAAAACTTCCAAACTCAATTGAAACCGGATATATTTAGCACTTTTGGAAAGCTAAAATACATATCATTTAGCAATAGAACATTCCAAATATTTTAGAGAACCAAAACCAGTCCACTGGAATTCCAGTTTTAAGTCCTCTGGTCTAAGAGGGTATTTCTCATGAAAGGAAATGTGTCCTTATAACAAGATTCAAACAAACAAACAAAAAAAACAACAAAAACAAAAAATACACTAAAAACCCCAAAACACGACAAGAAAACCAACCAAACAAACAAAAACCGAAAAAACCCCAAAACAACCAAAAAATCAAACCAAACTAAATAAAGCAAGAAAACAGACTTGCCAGAAAACTAAAATGCTCCCTGCAAAATTGTTGAATAAGAGTTATGAGTAAGAACTTGTCAGCTAGAAATTTTAATTTCCCAGTGCAGATGAAACACATACAATGCAGTAGTTAGGAACTGGCATTTTTTCCATACGTTTTTCTTCTTTTGATGTGTTACAAGGACAATAACGAAACACTTTATGAAAAGGCATGCAACTTTCACAAGCCCTTGAACACTTCATGACAGGTTGTTTTTAATTACCCATTACACTTTTTCAAGCATCTGCAAGGAATTGAAACTTGTGACTGAAGTTCTACTGTATCATGGAAAAAGCAGTAAGACTGTACAAGTTAAAATACAGAATTAGCTTTTGCTTCATAAAGCATTTAACATATCCACTGCACACATCAACACAAACACAAAACAGATTTGTCAAGCATTTTCTACATGAATTTACTAAAAACAGACCTCAAAACTACAATCTAAATCACCCTAAAATTCAGTTAAATGCTTTTAGAGACAAGAAATGAAGCAAAATATACCATAAATAATATGGTAGATGTCCACACCACACTGCTTTTAGCAAAGTACATTTCCTGTATTTGTTCAGAGTTTGTAACATTGAGAAGAGTGGTGGCTTTTCTGGCACATGGTTTTCCTTCCCAGCCTGGGACACACACACAGCTTTTACCTGCTTTCCATGGCAGCAGTTCTCGCTGTGCTGATTGAATGCCAGAGCAAAAGGGCACATTAACTTAGACAGCAATGTCCCACAGTGTCTGTAAAGGACTTTGAGATCCTTCTTCTCGGGGGACAAGGAATTTTGAGGTGCATTAACACTGATTTCAGACAAGACAAAGACAGCCCACAGATGGACACTGATAGTTACGTGCATGTGCGTTTATTTGACTGCCTCCTGTCAGAGAATGCTCAAATCAACTCCTGTGAATTGTAATCTTCCTCATTTTTAAACGCACACAAACAGTAGAAAAGAATGAAACAAACAGCCCAACAAGTAGCAGTCAATGAATTATATTAGGATAAAAACCCCAAACGCTATTCCTTATAACAAAATTAGTGAGATCTAATAATGATATACTCAAAACAGACTGAAAAATGAATGTTTTAAAATTACCCTTAGAACAGTTGATAAGATTAATTTACTCTGTACTTACAGCATGTTTTGGTAATAGCTTCTCCATTAGTGAGAAGGGCTTTGTCAGGCATTTCCTATATGTTTCTCAATCAAAATCCCCAAATATTTAGTCTACCACTGCCTTTCAATAATTAAAATTTAATTAAAAGAAATTTTGCGTACTGAGCTACACCAAACCTCACCTGCCCTGCAATTTGGTGGCTAAATTTTTAATACTTCTCTCACTTAAGAGAGAAAAGCATATCCAGAACCATGCTGGTGAATAGGCTGAACTACTTACACTACCCTATTACTTCATTGCTGAAACTTACTCTATCAATATTAAAAATATTCATCTTTTAAAAGGCGAGAACCCAATAACAATGAAATCTAAAGGCTTGGCCAAAGTGATGAATGAAACAAAATTTGGTTTTGGAATTGAGCTACCTTCACCTTCTCTTGTGCTTTCTCTCTCTTTCTGTCTATAATTATGAACAGAAAAAGAAATGCAATGTTTGTAAACTCATAGGTGCACAGCAAGTTTTAAAGTTTGGTTTTTTTCTTCCAAAAATTCAAAAATTATAGGAAAGAAAGGAATTATTTTAAAGATAAAGGTGAAACTCTTAACATGCATTCCAATAAGAACAGCGACATTTCAGTAAATTCAGTACAACCGGCATGTTTACAAAAAAATATTACTATTAAAATCCATACACTCTAATTACTTTTAGCCAATTAAGAGTCATTTACACAGTATTTAGGCCAAAAACAATTTCACATTAAAAGAAGTTACTACATAAACAAAAAGCAAGAAATGTGACAAATCAAGAGTTTAAGTCTTTAGCAGTAACAGAACATCCTAATACCAAGGTATGCCATTTACCATACTGCTTTATATACCCCTACAAAGATGAAATTACCAAAAAAAATTAAAAAGTATTGCAATTCTACGGCTTTCATAACTTTATTAAAGGTCTGACCAAACGGACAAGATTACACACTCTGCACAATGGATGGTGCTTTGGGTGGTTGTGACAAATGTCTGTGTCTGTTTTCCATCAGGTTTAAGAGGGTGGAGAAGTATAACTTACTCCACAATTAGAAAAAACATCCTGGTAATTGTTTGGATATCCATCTACAAGAGGCAACACAGTTGCAACTTCAGACAGATCTGATTCCCCTCTCTTCTTTTCACACTTACACTTTCAGTATATCCACAATACTACATAATTTTCACAAAACATTAATTAACCTTTGGCATTACTTTCTGAATAAAATGTAGAAAAACCCTAATTTCCTGCCAGAATCTAAATGACTCTTATTTTTTCTCCTTTTTTAAAGTCTACTTTAAAAAGTTATCATGGAATACTTCTCATTTTATCCATTATTACCTCATGTAGATATCTCAAATTTGCTACAGAAGATCATGTTTGCTTGATGCTTGAAAGTTCTTAACAGATGTTTGAGCTTATAAATAAAACATCTTCAGTGTGCCATTAGAGCTACACAAGCCTAAGTATTTTAAAGAGCCCAATCAAGCAGCAATTCTGGCATTCATGCATTTCAAATGAAAACGCTTGCTGCCTAGACTGCAGTTCCACTGGTAGTTAGTCCAACTCATGGTTCACGACCTGAAGAGGAAGATCTCATCCTCCCCATTCTCATCTCTTAGTGTTTGTTCCCTTTTTCCACCAAACTTCCTTCTTACTATCCTCCTACTCTCAATTGCACGATCCTCTCTTTTCTGACAGCCACACCAGCCATTATCACACCTTCTAGTGAATCAATTCTTCTCACCAGGACAAAAATCTATGATTTCTTTGACAACGAAACAACTCCACAGATGAACCAAAAAAGCACCTGAAGCAGCAAAAGACAAACAAGGAGGACAGGTGTGGGGAAAATGACAGCAGCAACTCCTCTGTACAGCAGAAAAACAAGAGCATTAAGCAGAGCAGTAAAGCGAGCATTTTGAGGAGAGCAGGGGAAGGGTATGAAATATGAACTCCTCTATTTGAGAATCCAAGACCATTTTGTTTGCTAGCCATCACAGCTCAACATAAAAACAAAACCTTCAAATGCAATCAACAGCCACTGCCAGCAAGACATTTAGTGCATGGGCTAAAACACGCTGAGTATCTTCTTGGAAAAAGTGAGCTGGAGTCAGAATTCCAACTACATATTATTAAGTGTATCAGTCTTGAACATCAACTCAGATACTAATATTACTCTTTCACTGTTCTTTGCATAACTAGTTATTACAAAAATTGATTAGATTTTGAATAAAAGTGATTCCTTCATGTTTATATTCAGCTTCGTCTTCCACATAGCACTGCCAGGTTTCCTACCTGTAACTTCACAATGAACACTTATTTTAAACTCTTGAAGTTAAGACACAATTCTGAGCAATACACATACAGTAAGGTTTGAAAGAGAAAACATTCATTATGGATGATTTTATCTTGAATATCTGAGGGAATTATAATTGTCTCCAATGTTCAAATGAAATTTTTTCAATTAAAACTAACAGGTAAGAACAGTATTGGAAATGAGGATGAGAAAAGCATCTGATATGACAGACAATAAAGTATCCTTTGAAAACTTATTTTTGCTAGAAATTATTTCTGTTCCCATCTTGAATATATTCTTGCCTTAGCCTCCTAACCACACAAACATGAAAGCAGGTGTATAGAAAACAAAGCTGTGTTGAAAACTGCAACAGAAGTGATTTTGTTTGCTTTCCAATATATGGGAGTGATATTTTACATATAAGAAATGTGACACTTTGTAGGATTTCAACGTTTTCATCTTACTTTCTATTTTTTACTTAAACACCAACTTGTTTTGAGACTGATGTAGGATGTGCAACAGGATCTCAAGAGATGCAGAGTGATGAGCATCTAGCACTATATTCTAATACAGCAGAGAGCTGATCTTAGGGGATCTTCAT
>VRYO01001269.1:1416798-1431279 GCA_009812075.1 Sialia sialis | reverse complement strand
TCCATTTGGAACAGAAGCACCTACAGACTGCCTCCCATCCACTGCTCCTCTCTTACCAGAAAGACAGCAATATTCTTATGTTATTTCTGTTATATGCTATTTCTGTTATATGCTATAGTGAAAAGAGAAAAACACATTAAAGAAATTCTACACAGGTAAGTCACATACCCTAAGGAGAGCATTTGTTGTGCTTTTCAAACATTTAGAGTCAATACAAATCAATTATCTCAATTCTATGAAAAAAATGAGAAAAATAGGTTGATTTTTTTTCAGGGCTAATTTTCTATAGAGAAGAAGCCACTCTATAGGAAACAACCTGCCAGAGGAGACTAGGAATGTCTTGCTTCACTGTGACTGCCAGCGCAGGTAATGGCCCCAGTTCATCTATGGGATCCTCAGGGTTAGACTGAGTATGTGAACCACGACAGAAACTAGACCAAACTGCAGTCTGGATCCTGAGCAATATCTTTGGAAGGGGTGAAAAATAAAGGAGAAGCCACAAAATAGTTCTGAAAACTAGGTTTATCTGTTTTTCACATGGTGGCCTCCTGATTTGAGACTTCAACCAGAATGCCATTTTGCTTCAAGAGCATACATTTCCAGTATATCTGTGAACATTACTACCTCAAAAATAAAAACCATAAATCAGACAAAATGAACTTGTAAATCTCACAATACAGTAAATACTAGGATAGAAGAAACACTGGGTACCTAAACAGTTGTCCTTTCTCAGGGGCATTCTTTCAAAATAGCTATGTTAAATACCAGTGTCAAAGTTCCTGTGCTCATAGCTTTTCTTGGGAAAACATCAAGACTTTGAACTCCTTCAATATGAAATTACAAAGCAACTACTATACAAGTTATGTAATCAGCCTGAAGCATGTAAAGTTACATGTTTCAGAACGCTTTTTAAAAAAACACAAACCCTACTTTAAGTTTTAAAACAACTTCCTCAACTTCTTTGTTACACATTCGCAAGCTGAAATGTTCCTCATCTCCCAAGTGAAAAATGGGCATGTAGTTTGCTTCTTTAACAAAATTCTGTGCACTTCAGAAGAAACCATTAATTTCAGTTTTGTGTCTTATTAGCACTAAAGTAACACTTTTCTGGTTTAGACTATTTCCACTCCAGCTTTTTTTTTTTTCTTTTTTTTTTAGCTAATTGCATTTCCATGTATTTCCAAAATACCACCACTTAGCAGAAAGGCTAAGTTAAGTTTCAGGCACTTCCTAGTATTTTATACAAGATAATGCATACCTGAAAGATAATCACTTAATCCTCTACAAAATCTTGATTACTTGACTTAAAAGAAAATCTCTGTACAGTTAACATAAAAAAGGGAAATTTGAAGTAGATCAACCAACTTTATGGGTAGACAACAATACTGCCCATGTTACTGCTAAAATTATGGTCTTCCAGCTCATAAAAGTTATCTTACTCTCTTTTCTGGTTTGAACCTGACACATATGTTCAAAAATTATTTTATATTACATTCAAACTTGAAGTATGTTGCCAAGCTTACTGGAAAGATCTCAAAGTTACTTTCTATAAACCCAACATTTAAAAGGAAACAAAACATCCTTTAAACAGATTTATTAAAAAGCAGACCATAATCTATCCCTATTAGAAAAAGTACATATTTGAAGTTCTCTTCATTTCTGGTAAACTCAAGTTTAAAAATGAAAAAAATTAAAAAGCAATCCCTAAAAGCAGCCACATAACAAGCAGCCTGGAACAATGATCATATTAGGAAATACTGAAAGAAGTCTGACTCTGAATTAAAGAAGGAAACTAAAGGATATAACAGCAGGAATATGTAAAATAATAATTGTCACTGAGCTATTTTTCCTAACACCTTGCTTCCTATCATACCACAAAAAAAGTACCACTGGCCAACGGAACTAGAAGAAGAAATTCAAAATTCTATATATAATGTGTGTTTAGCTTATAAACTGCAAGTGATCACTCTATTAAAGACTGAAAAAATAAAAAAAGTCTGTGTAGGAGTTAACAAGATCACCAACAACTTCACTGTGAAGAATTAAAATGCACATAATGCACACAAAATCACTTTTCAAAGCTCACACCAAACCAGCTGATATGGTCTAGGAAGAACACTCCTGTCTGGATATTCCTTAACAATCCACTGCATGACATTTTTATGCAGCTGCTTTTTGTTTTTTTCATTAATTGCAGTCTGTTATGTCTACTGCTGGCTGCTTTTACACAAAACATGTCAGATTAAATGTACCATTTCCATCCCAGGCCTTCAATGAAAATTCTTCAAAATGTGGACTTCTTAGCTTATTCTTAACCATGACGGCCACTGGGATTTTTTCAGTAACTGTATTTTATTTATTTTTTGTGCAGACATGAAAACAGAGATCTTATTTTTAGCTCTGGTAAATGAACAAATGTAGCTTCCAGAACATTCCATTCCTCCTGCAATTAAATTATGAAAACAGAACTAAAGTGTAACTCTCAGATCATGTTATTGTACCACTGCTTCAATACTTCAAGAAAGATTTCAAAAGTGTAGTGAACATTTCCATGCTGAAATTCCTGAACAGCGTAAAACGCAGATTGCCTTTTTGTATCCAACCTTCAGCACATTAAAATCTTGAACTCTTTACAGACACTGCATGATTTCCTTCATCTCCAGTTTATGTATTTGAAAGAATATTTTTGTACAAAACAGTAGTCCTATCAAGAGTTCCAGTATTTCAATAAAATCCCATTTTCCTAATGAAATAAGAAGCGCCAGAAACAAGTTTTTAAACCATGTGATTTCAACAAATGTCAGAAATGTACTCAAAACCCATTTGTGCCGAGTTTTGAAGTTTTTAAAATTGGAGAGTTGTATTCTTTTTCTCGTTCTGCGTGGCAACTGAATTTATTTTTAGGCTTTTAAGCAAAGCCTTATTAAAATAAATTATAAAGGAAGTCCCATGCAGAATCTAAAGGGATCTACAGAGCAGTTACAATAAAGATTGTATACTTGTATACATACTGTTGATCTTCATGCACATTTATCCTGCAGCATAATGTTAAAATAAGTGATAACTGAAGAGATTTGGAAAAAAATTACATAATCAAAATTATAAAAATCAAGAGTTTCAGTATGTTGACAATCACTTTTTAACAGTGCTCAATAATAAATTTCAAATTGTTAAAGCTTAAGGTACTTCAGTTCTTACTTTTAGTAAGCAAAACTATAAAATGCTTTCTGCTTACTATACCTTGACTAAACAATTTTCCAATATGTAAATAAATATAATATGGGCAGCCTTACTATTTTAATCGAAATGTTACTATTTTATTAAAAAGACCTCACAATTACAAGAATCCACAATTGCTAAAAATGATGTCCAATTAAATCACAAATGCAAAACCTAAACACAAAAGCAAACACAACAAAAGAAGACTCAAATCTCACCCATTCTTGAAATATAAAACATGTGCTCTTTGAAGTCCTGTTTCCAGGAAAAAACCAAGCTCTTGTTCATGTGCAGTGGGCCCTGGCTTAGGGCTTCTGTTTTGTATGTTGGCATTAATTACCTAAGAGAACAAAAGAAGAGTTGGAAAAAAGTGTATTTAGAAAAAAAAGAAAAAAAAAAAAACAACTTAAAATCAAGGTTTGTGTACATTTACCTAGAAGCTAATATATAATGTTGGAGACATCTCTGCCATTTGTAGGTGGTGGCTAGTAGATCATTTCTAGCTTTACCTCCACTGCCACCCAAATATAAACCTTTTTCCTCTTGGCTATACACTTAGAGACAATTTATTTACCAAGTAGAAATACCACTAATCAAAATTTTGTAATATTTTTTCAGAAATTTCTGTGAAGAACGGCATACAAAAAAGAATATGAAAAAGCATATTTGCAACCTTGTTCAGGTTGATGATGGTATTCAAAAATCTAAAACTCCTGTTAGGTTAGAAAAGACTACTGAAGAGAGCAGTAAGAAGATTAAAAGCTATCTCCAGAGTGATTTCCAAAAAACAATTTGGAAATAATTGTACGTTTTCACAGCATTTTTAATGCTGATGTAATAATCAGCTTTCAGTGCACATAGTCTACCAGCCACTACAAGACAGTAATAAAACAGCAAAGAGCCTCAGAAAATAAAAACCTGTATATATTATGACAACAGTGTGAATTACTTTTTCCCCCATCATATAGGTTTTCTTTCCCCTTTCTTCTGATCTTCATGACCCTAACTGTCTTAGAACTCCTTCAAAGGCAACTGTAAAGTGACAGGCCTAAGGCTTGCAAGGAAAGGGTCTGAAAAAAAAAAGATCAGATGGATATTGCCAGCTCACTTCACTCTAACAGCATTCACAAGCCAAAGAACAGAGCCTCAGGTGTATTGCATTTTGCCCAAATGCACCTCAAAGTCTAAATAAAAAGCAATAGTGTATAACTCTTAGAAATAAATAAATAAATAAATGAAAAAAATAAAAATAAAAATAAAAATAAATTAAAAATAAATTTTAAAATACATTTATATAAATCTTTAAATCTTCAATGTACAAAATCAGCCCAGCTTACCCTTTCTATCTCTTGAAGGTACAGGAGAGCAATATCCCCGGCTTTCTCATAGCATGTAACAATTTCTTGTTCACGATCCACATGGAGATTGCTCGCTGAGGAAGATATTGGCAGCTTCTCAAGACAGAGACCTTGGGAAGCAAAAAAAAATTCGAATGAAGCATTAAAAACTAATGTCATATAATATTAAGAGCTAAAACATAGTCCAGGTTAAGCCCCTTTAGTCAGGAAGAGAAACAAAGGAAATGAAGGTACGGTCCCTTAAAATCCAGAAGGAGCAATTTTTAATGCAATTTTGAGGTAAAAGACATTATGACAATCTACCATGAAAAATATATAGTGTATTTCTATACCAGTTTTACATTACTATGTCTTCACTTTTCCAGAATGATCACAGAAACCAAGGCACAGTGACAGAAGGCACTCAAGGTAATATTAACCTAGTCATTGTGCAAGACAAAATCATCTATAAAAACAAATACTTTTAAAATAAACAATGTGTTAGGAAGTGCATTTTTTGTATTTAAATTTAGAAGAGATAGTTCACTCTCATCAAGACCATATACGTCTTTTCTGCTCAGGATTTACCCAACAAATATATTAAATGGTGCTTCAAGCAAAAAAAAACCAAAAAAAACCCAACACAACAAAATCTTCGCTTATCTCAGCTTGTCTCAATTAAAAATCCAACAACTCTTACTAACCAATAATAACTCCTACACAAGTCACTTCTATTAGAGTTATTTTCAAGAAAATTAAAGTGCTGGAAAGGACCTCTAGAATATAAATCGATTTATCTGATGCAGGAATCAACCAACCTCTGACACTTGTCTAACCTGTTCTTAAAAGCTTCTGACAATAGGGATGTCCTGGCCTTCATATGCAAATTACCATAGAGCTCAACTATTCTCATAAATAATATTTCTCCTAGTTGTTAAATCTCCGTCTCTAGACTAATTGCTCTGATCCATCCTCACAGAGAGGTTATTAACTCTGAACATGGTGCCAATAATGCCAAGGTCATGGATTTCCCTATGGGCCACTCGTGTACGAGTTGGACTCCATGATCCTTCTGGGTCCCTTCCAACTCAGAATATTCTTTGATTCATCTAGAGAAAGAGACATGCTCACAACAAGAAAGTAAATTCTCATCACTTGCTTTTCCCATGCTTCCTTGACAGCTAATAATTTTTCACTCTCCAACAGGTTACCTCTGCTTTGACTCACTGTGCCAAAATGGGATACATGGCTTCACTTAGAGACCTCAACAGCACTGAGCAGAGAAGATTAAAGACTTCTTGGTTTTCATAAGAGATACTTTAAAAAAAAAGTATTAAGGATCAGCTAACTTAGGTGCCTTTCCTTACATCTTAGTAAAAATTATCTTCCATTTATGATCTGCAACAGACCACCAACTCATATCCTTCAAGCCAACTATTTCATCTTATGTTTCTTTGAATAATTAATTGCATTTCTTAAGAGATTTACTTCGAGTCATTGTTCCAGCTTGTCAGCAGTATCCTAAAGTGCCTTCAACTGCTCCCACATTAATAGGATCCACAATTTAAATTACTGTATTCTCTATTCATCATCAAAAGTTTTGAGAATCCATTGCTGGAGAAACTAAAACCAAAAAACAACAATAAAACACAAAGTTATATATTGGGCATATGTCTGTAGAATGTCAAGAAGTACAAATCCAGTTTGGAGAACAGTTCAGAGGATTTTTGCCAATCAATACTGTACGGTTCGTACACCATGTATTTCATTACAATTACAAAAAAAACAACTTGGGAAGATACAGCTACATAACCTGGAGTTTATTTATTGATAAACTCAGAACTGTAAAATATCTGTGGCCTCCAGATTATTACAGAACATCTCTGTAAAAGTGTAGTTTATGTGCATTTAAAAAATCAAGCCAGGTTTCTGGCTTGAGAGGATGCCTTAAGTCTGTATCACAGTTTGTTGGTAACCTTTACCCTCCAATCCACTCTTTTACCAGTACAAACAACAGATATCTCACAGCTTTACCTGCTACACATCCAGTTAATACAAAATCCTGAATCCAGCACTGAGATCTCTGGTAAAAACAAAGTAACATCCAATAGACTTTGCAAAAAGACTACACATTCCTAAAGCACAGCAAACACACAAATTGTCTGAATCTTAAAAATCCACTAAACTTGAGTACAATAGACCCTGGGTGGTTCTGACATGTCATAGTTTTCACCTAGCATACCTCTAAAAGTTAACTGTATTTGCAAATAGTCTAGAGTAACCAACTAATCTGCTTTTTTTTTACATTTTTTCAAATCAAATCACAAACAGCCAATAAATATTTCAGTGCCAATAAGTAATAGACTCCAGAGCAGCAAGGCTTAACTACAGAAAAAAGGTCGTGTCTCCTTGTACTGTAGTAGGTTTGAAGAGACCCTCTGAAAAGAAGATCTAAATGTAAGGTTGATACTGGATAGAAAGTTTGCAGTGTCCTACACAAACACCTTCAAACTCAGAGGTGACCAAAGAATAAAATAAATGTGCTGCAATAAACACATCAAATGACTGAAAGCAGCAGGTAATTTGTGTGGATCACTCCTCCACATTCCTTCTCTCCCATTCTATGAACAGCCAATGCCCCCGAGTAACCACCTCCTACATGAAGCATATTATTCAACTGACTATTTATAGATCTGACTCAGATTTATTTCTTTCTATTTTTACAATTTATGGCCTTAACTATAATATTTAAATCTGAAAAACTCACTATAAGGACATTTTCTAATTTTAGCTGAGAATTTTCATTATGATAAGAAAACACCTCTGTGTTCAGCCAGAAATTTTAAGTAATGCAGCTGGGACGTACTAAATTATTAGTGTTCTTTGATGAAATACAGAATACTACTTTTTAGACAAATACTACTATATAACTAGCAACTATAACTAGCAACACTTTTTTTTCTGGTATGTTTATTAAGCCTAGGAAATTATACATATTTTAAGCACGTGATGCTTTGGAGAAGGAAGTTTATTTGGAGATCTGTTCCGAAACACTTAAAAGAATGTTTTGCATGCTGTATTTGTTTTGATGACACAAGTAAAAATTGCAATTTAATGCTGTATTCAAAATGAAAACATATCAGCTAGAGGAGAAACCTTTAATAAATTATGCTTTTCATAATTATGATTTCATTAAAACAAGTCACTCCAGACTACTTATTCTTTTTTCTTAAATACAGATGAAATGTAATAATAATGTATTAAAGGATATAAAAGTACTATTTAATTTTAAATAGATATACACAGCAACACAGCAATAACAATTACATAACATACTGCCCACTTCCTCATAAGAATACTGAGAGATGGTAAGTTAATTAAAATAGGGATCATTACATACAAGAAAATGGTAACATACAGAATAAACATGTAAAGTTAAAAAAAACACGTATCACCCTAAATTATCTGCTGAAGGCTTGTCATAGAATCAGACATGTCAGTTCTCCCCTTTGTGATTCTTCTCACACCTGCCAGGCAGGAATCTGCCATTCTCCCCCCAAAAGGGTGGGCATTTCTTTAACTGTTTATACACTGCTTAGAGATATTTGGAAATAAAGTAAAGGTTATTGCTATAAAATGTTACTGCATTTGTTGTAAAGGCTATAGCTACTGCTTTTTTAAACATTTGATTGTTTTGCTTTATTCTGCATTGAAGAGTATTATGACAACTGGTATGACAAGTTGACTTTGATATTCAAGGCTTTTAAGTTTAAGCCCTTCCAGTTGAAATCATCTTCAGATAAAAGCTGGCAACAAACTGGGTCAGTTTTAATTTGGGAAGACACTTATACATATCTAGTCCTGATATCAAGCAAGATGACTCCTGAGAGAAAAGAATATGAGAAGCAGTGAAACAAATACGAGTCCATACTAATTAAGTTTACATGTTTTGCAAGGTAACTCTAAAACTGCTTGTCAAAAGAGCAGAAGAGCAACAAACAGCATTTAGACAACAAAAGAATATTCCTGATATTTCAATTACCTGACAACTTGCAAAGGTTTTCCTTAAATTTTCAAAAAGTTACCCATATTTTGTAAAATATTCAGAAAGCAAACAGGAAGTAGTTCTATCACTTAGAATAAGTGGCAGCCTTGTATCTACAGTCTCAAATCAGCAGCCAAGGTTACTACCCCAAGTAAACATTTTTTACAAACAGAAGAGCAGGCCAGCTTTACCACCACATTTGCAAAAACTGACCACTACCCAAAAAAGAGGATTCCTCAGCAAGAAGAAGTAACAAGAAGTCCCCATACAAATAGTTCATCACCCATTTCATTGGTTAAAACCAATTAAAAGTTACAATAAGGTCAAAAGGGAATCTGTGGCACAGTTCAGATCTTTACCAAGTACTCTTACCGCGTAGACCACTACTGAGATCATTCAAAAAAAACCCCAACAAAACCACAAGGGTAAGGCCTATCACACTTAGAGCGTTGTGTATCTGAAGATTATCCATCATCCCAGCCAGTATCTTGTCTGTATAAATTTTAGAACCACAAATAATAATGGACCACATTGTTTATCTATCGTTTCCAGTAGACAAATCAAATGACAGAGGAAAAACAAACTACTGTTTTGTACTTAAGTCAATAAACACGCTTTTTCAAGAGAGAGAGTTGCATCAATACATAAAGATTTCTGCGTTTGCTTCCTGTTTTCCTTACATAGACATGTAAAACCCAAGTGTATTTGAGTATACAGCACTATATGACATGCAAAGTGTTGATACATGACATGATAAGTGTTCCAAATGCTGAACACAAAGAGCCCCCTTTCACCTCCTTCTAAAGAAACTTCAAGTTTAGCATATTGTTATTGCTATCAAGAAACTCCCACAGTTTATTTCTCAACTTAGAACACACACTGCTAATCCCACTGAAGGGAAGGACTAATTAAGTCCTCAAAGATTTTTCTTGCTTGCAGAGAATTTTTTTAGAAAGTGAAGCACGGGGGTGTTTTTATCTTCAATTCCCTACTGATATTTGCAAAGTAATTATTATAAAGGAAAAGAGAAAAAAAGAATAAAGACTAAGCAGATATATTTATAATAAACTGTCTTTTACAGTTACTTCAGATACACTGTAGTGATTGCCTATTGGTTTAGACAATTTAGGGAAACAAAAAAAAATTCTCTGATTTTTACAGTACTTTGTACTGCCCATCACATTATGCCAAGACTCAAGGGGGAAAAAAAGTCTACAGCAACTGTCAGAATCCAAAGTCTTCTATTTTATGGCTAGTTTCATACATGTGCTTTCCAGAAAAAGCCCCAGAAAAAAGGACAATTAGCACGCTCTCTTAGCACACTAGATTTTAAGGGAAGATCTTCAGGCTTTTTTAAACACAGACTACTTAGAGAGAATTAAATTCCATTATAGACTAAACCCAGAGTAACACAAGCACAACTTTTCAGGCAGAATAGAGCATTATATCACACATGCTTAAAACTGCAGTCATTTCATTACTACAGCTTTTCTAATGCCATAGTTATGCTAGTGCTTGTAAGAGTCTTGAAGTTTCTCAGAGTTAAAAAGGGAGAAGACCCAGAAATACCCAACTCTTTTTCTAACTTGAATACCTAGCAGTCAATATAATCATAACAATATTTTGAGATTTCTTTTACCATCATCTGAGACAACTGTTGATAAACAATTGGTCACACTTTTCCTCCAAATGTAATGTATTCCAAACTTTGTATTTTCTTTAGAAACACTTTTACACTATCTTTTAAATAGAAGAGATTGGTATTTTTCTGCACACACATTTATTTATTAATAACCACGTGCCAGCCAATTCTTGCTACAGCATAGCCCTTTAACAGGCCAGCATCTTGTGACAGGGCTCAAAAAGTTCAGACTAAAAGCCAGAAAAAGGACTGCTTATTGTTGCACATCCAGGAGTGAGTGAACAAATTTCTGCTGAACACTCCCCCAAAGTAGAAATGCTGCACACCAGTATATGGAATGGGCATCAAGGAAGCTATTTGCTCAGTGGAAATGAAATTATTTAACTATGAAATTTACACTGTTCTGCTGTAAAGTGTCAGGATTGCTCCTACAAGGACCTCTGAGGAAAAAAGACACAGCTCCTCTGTTATACCCATTCTTCTGCAGCATAAGAATAGAAGGTCAGAATCACTACTTTTAAATTGGAGCCCAAAATTTTTTGTCTCTCTTCACTCTGCCAAAGGAAGTATTCTGAAGAAATTCTAAAGATCTGGAAGAAACTAAGAATAAGACACCACCAAACTGCTCAAGTCCTAAAGAATTCTGTTTTAAAAAGAAACACAGAATTCTCATTCAGAGTTCAGCTTTCAAATGAGAGTTAAAAGCAGTACTGAGGAAAGGAGGACAAAGGTCTGGGTTCCTCCCAGACCCTGCTCCAGCAGGGCAGATGTCATAAAAAAATTTAATGGAGAAAATTTGAACTCCCTATGGCACAGGCCTCCCAGCCATGGTCTGCAAAACACTCACTTGACATTTGCACAGCAAGACAGCAAGACAGGAGAGGGGGAAGCAAGTGAGACCTGAGTTCTTGACCCACTGCCTAATGAGTCTAGAGATCCCCAGCACAATTACTAAAGCAGCTTTCATTTAGCATTCTTCCATGAAGAGTTACCTGGTGTCTGTTGTCACAGGCTAGCAGTGCACAAGATCCCATTACAATTGCAAATGATTAAAGTTAAGTGCAGCATCTTTTCCTAACTGCAAAGTAGTACAGTAATTTCACGATTATAAGCTGCACCTGAATATAAGCCGCACTTTTAAAAAAAAAAAAAAAAGCCAGGCTCCATGTGTAACAAAGTAACAAATTAGTAACAGACACAAATTGGTGTCAGGTGCTCAAGTTGCAAACAGTTTTCATAGACCAGAGAAGCCTTTAAAGGCAGCCCCAGGCACCCTCCCCGGCTCTCACTTCTGGGTTGACATTTCACTGGGATTTGTCCATAGATAAGCCGCACCTGAATATAAGCCGCACTACTGGGGTAGGCTGGATTCTTCAATGAAAAAGGTTATAATCGTGAAATTACTGTAATCCACATACACCTGACACTGCCACCGAACGTAATGAATATGTCCATGTTTCTGTAAACAGAACTAATTAATAGCCAATCATTTAACTTGTTAAATGCAACATTAAATTTGAATATGGGTCAGCAGCACTAAAGACACTCTCACTTTTGCCGACATGTATCATCTAAATGTAAGCACGGTTATTCAAATAAAGATGTAGGCAATAAAGACGTAAAATGAGCTGGGGCAATAAGGCTAAAATTTTGTAATGTCACAATCTAACTTATAAAACAACATCCCTCACACACTTAACAAGAATTCATTACTGTAATGCAACACCGTCATCTTGACAGACACCTGAAGTAGTCTATGAATCTATACACTATGTTAATTATAAATACATTTTCTTTACTAAAATCAAGTTTAACAATTTGCAGATTTTAAGAAATGTCAGACCTGTGAATCGCTATGTTCCTCTATAAGCATTTTTAGAAAGGGTCAGCAATTTGTAATTCCAAATATTGTAAATTAGTTTTTTCAATTATGTCCTTTGACTTAGGCAGCAGTATCAGAATTATGTTACATAAAATTTCAATAAGCTTATTTCCCAGTTAAATAAATAGTTACTATTTCAGAGTTCCTGACAAGTTTCTCCTCCCCAAAATGACATCTCAATATCCCACTGTGCATGCATTTCATCTCTGCTTTCATAAGCAAACAAAATTGCTTAGAAACATAGGAGATACTGTCTGCACAGTATTTGAATAATGCCTATGCATGCTTTCCTGTATATTACCTCATTCATATACTGCTGAAAACTTGCAGAAACTTAATTGTTCTGTTCCCAGAGGCCACAACCCAAGGGGATTATTAGCTTTAGCCAATATTAAAATGGATTATAAATACATGCTTCTGTATGGCAACAGCACATTTTTTTTTTTTCTGATTAGCCTTGGAGCTAGTTGGAGCTAGTAACACAAGTTTAACATGAAAAGAAAAAGACATACATACTCTTTACTTCATGGATTCATAATTCATCTTATTTCAATTCTTCATGAGTTAAAAATCCCCCTCAATCTCAGAACTGAGTACTGCCAATTAACCTGATCTAGGGAAGAAAGTAAACAAATAGACCCTAAAAAGACAAAATTAACCTTTTGAACAAGGGAACCTTCTCTACCCATCAGAAAGGAGTCCTTCCTATAAGGAAACTTAAATACCAAGTATCTCATATATCAAGAAATGTGCAAAACACCTCTACATTTTACTCTGAGCCAAGACTTGTCACCACAATCTCAAGTCTGTCCTTCCACCCTCATCCCCCTACCCAGCCTCATTTCTCAGCTTCACTCAATCCACATGAGACATCTCTAATAACTGGTATTGATATCCAAGTTATATTTATGGCAGAAGAAAAAAAAATCTGCTTTTTTCTGCACTGCTCCTTAAAATTTCATATTAAAGGTATGACACGCTCCTGTGACCAGCAGGCAACAGCTTCAGGGAGCCAGCTCCAGCAATTTCATACATCTGCTCTCAGGCTAACACACTGCCACAACAGTCATGCAAACCTGCCCATCTCCTCAGCAATGTCATTCTTTTATGCCTATTTTTCTCTCCCTCATCACACCCTCTTGAAACAAGCTGGCAACTCCAACCATAGGCATTTTGCTACAAAAAATTGTTTTACTGGATGCTTATCTCTGCTTATGTGTCAAATGAATTTACAAGCAGATGGGGGAAAAGCTAACCAACAGATCCAAATTAGTATTCTCATGTTTTTGCAAATACTAAGTAGTCCATTTTTTTGAAAATCCTCACCTTCTCAATTTATGTTTTATATTACACTTTACAAATGTCCCACTATATGTCTTCAAGTAAGTCTTTGTATTTTAAAAAATTCTGCACTTAATACAAAAACTATGATTTTATTAACACTCTATCCCACACAACACCTTCCACATACCCATACAGAATCATTACTCAGAAGCCAAAGCATGGAAATTAGCTCCTTTCTTAAAGAAAACATTCGGCATAATCAGAACTGCATTCTATGGGCATACACACAAAAACATCAGTGTGAGGTCAAAAAGGTATGCTAGTCCATGAAGTTAACTACATAAAAGAAAATCATCTTCTACAACTCTGTTTTAAACATGGGAATTTGAGGAAAAGTGAAGAAAGGCAGGAAAATATTGGAATTATTACCAAGTTTCTGAGGCTTTGCCTCATGCATTTACATGGTTAGTCTGCTCCCTTTTGTTTTAGTGGACACAGCAGCAGATACCTTTCCATCAGATCATCCTACATCTTTTCTTCAAGTCAAGATAAAGCACAAGACATCATGGTAGAAGTTAATTTTGTTGCCAGAAGCCAGGAAAAAATTAAAACCAAACAACTTGTCCAGAGCTATTCAGTCTGATAAAATACAGCTATGCCTTTATCACTGCACTAAGAATTTTGCACACTTTCTCTAGGAGAAGCAACAGAAAGGAACCACTTTCCAGCACTTCTTGGGCACTGAGTGCCTGTGATTCCCCACACACCAGAGGTGGCAATGAAACACATGTAATGGAAATAGGAAATATTTCAAAAGGTAAGTTCATAGGATTTTCTTAAAGTTTTGTTGAAATTTTATGATGCTGCATCTTGACAAATCTAGCAAGAAACTTTCTTTGGAATAGCTGAAGCAGCATTCCACTAACTAGATATTTCCAAGAAAAGAATCACCACCATTTAATCTTCCTTGCTGGGCTTGAGAGTCTTTGAATCCTTGGTTTGACTTAATAACATTCCATATTATGCCTCTTCTCATATATAGTCTTCTAAATATGCTGTCCTCAACTAAATC
>VRYO01001269.1:1372922-1408516 GCA_009812075.1 Sialia sialis | reverse complement strand
AAATAAAACACATACTTCAACATTAGGGAAGCCACAGGATTATACACAGTTTTGAGCATTTCCACAGATTACAAAACCCCTCCGGACAACATTGCACAACATTTGACTGTTCTTCTAGAAATTTTTAGCTTGTTATCTACTCAACGTTTCACTTGTTGAAATTTTTGACTGTTGACTCTGATCAGTGTCTCCATCCACACAGTCAGCCACTTCTCATCAAGAGCTGTCTGGCTGGTTTGTCCTTGATAAACCCATGTCAACTGATCCAAATCACCTCCTTACCCTACCAGGACATACTTCCTAATCTTCTCAAGGCCTAAAGTTAGGCTGATCAACCTCCAGTCCCTGGACCCTCCCTGCAAGTGGCCATACATACTTTTTTCCAGTCCCCAAGAACCACCCTCCATCAGAGGAACCTTCAGATAAATGAGTGTCCATGCAATGGCCTTGGCCAACTCTTTCACACTCTGACACAACCCATTAGCCTATCGAAGGCTTGTGCTCCCCTTTGCACAACATAGTAGGGCATAATGCTTCATTTCATGAGACCTTTCCATCAAACAGAGTCATTTCCATCAATATCAACAAGGCCTAATACATATACTAAGAGGCAGAAATGGTACAGACAATTGTAAGTGTGATAAGTAAATTTTTCAAAAACACCCAATGTGCTACAATGTTTTTTTTAAAATTTTTAAAGATACTCAGTATGTATTTTGTTCCAGTCTGTTATCCACATTTTCTTTCTTTTCCTTCAAATAGAAATCATAGCATAATTGATAAAAATCAACCGCTTGTGTAGCTTCAGCTTCAAGCTGCAAACTAAACAAGAAATTAAAGTGACCAAATCTAAACATGGTATTTCAGTCCAAATCTTCTTTGTAGCAGACTTACTCCAAATCTCACATTTCATTAGCATAGCCACAGTATTATTACAAACAGATAGTAGAATCAGATATTATGACCAATATTACCCTGCTCAAAGATAGCTTTAGCATAACACTCTGGAGGACTGCACTTTCTGCAATTATTCCATCTTTCTGGACTTTAAACTGCATGCACAGAAAATACTTTTTACACCAATTCAGGACAGGCTAGTTTGGTTCAAGGAGTTTAACAGGGGCTGAGTGAAAGGCTCTCAGAGATCAGAGGCTTACAAAACTGAACTTCAGTTCACCGTATGTAGTTATTTGCCTTTCAAAGATTTGGTCAGTGGGGAATCCTTCCAGGACAGGTATTTTACTTACAATATTAGAAGACTCCAGGGTCTGTGTTGAGTGAACAATTCTTGTTTATGAAACTCTTTAGAAAGGGCATTAACAAACAGGAGTAGACCTTGAAAATAATACTTTCAGTCAGCATGGTAATGTCCCACTTGGGAGAAGAACAATGAAGATTAATTTTTGTTACTTGTATTTTAAAGCTAAGTGGTAACTTTTGAAAAAGAGTGAAAATATGTCAAACTGGTTACTTTATGTTTTAAGGAATTTGCAAGTTGATACTTTCTCTCTGATCTGTACTCATTGAAACCAAATTATTTCATTTAACAAGTAACATTTCTTTCCTTTTATTCAGTTTAATGTTTCACTGAGGAAGCTCTATTTCCAAAGAAGGCTGAGGAAACAAGATTGTCAAACATAGCAAGGAATTTAAATTACACTCTAAAACAAGTGCTTTGGTTCAGGAGCTGAAATACCACCAAGGCTGTTTACAAAGAAAAGAGTGAGATCTATCACTGACGTTCTTTAACACTTCAAATAGCAGAACTTCAGAAGTGCCAAAGAAGAAAGTATCACATGTATATTTCTCCCTCATAGGTCCTAAAAATTGTTCTGGTCCACATTCTTGTAACTAGCATTTCTTTAATTAAATATAGTAGATCTGTCTCTAGAAAGAGGTAGGAACAACTGTACTGCTGAGGTAAGAACAGCTGACCAACAGCACTAGCTGCCAGATAGGTTTTGTTTATATAAACTGCAAAATTCTCAAGGAACCATGTGAAACAACTAGTTTGGATTCTTACAACACATGAGGCAAAGAACAGGTCAGGCACCAAATAAAAAGAAAATAAACCTCTCACTGCCTGGTACAAAAATGCATACCTTGAGGCATGAGGATTTGTAAAACAAAGTGCTGAAATAATTTCTATTACTAATGGGGAAAAGTAACCAAACAACAGCACTGACACATGCAAGAGCAAAGTGTAGCCATATCAGCTGCACTACAGAAAGAGGACCACCAGCTTCAGAAGACCCAATTCTCACCCATTTGTGGGGCCACAATAGCACAAGACAGGGATAGACACAGATCTAGCACTCTGCAGAAAGCTTGTAAGATTATTCCTCTCTTACACACAGCAGAATTTCTCACACTGGGGAAAGGAAGAGGAGAGAAACAAGAAGCTGACTCTGGAAAGTTTAATTTATCCTCTCTCTCCCTTCCCTCTCTCGTTCTACTTTATTAAAAAAGCTTTATATGTGTCAACCATTCTGTGCCAGTAAGAACGACATTCAATGGTGCTTGTAAAATTCCAATTACATGGACATTTCTGAAGGAAACCGTTTTATGAAGCCATAGCTCTAAGAGAGTTTTCCATTAGTTATAGCTACCCCTGACATCCTGAAAAATTGTAAGAACTGTTTGAGAAGAAACTGCTTTTCTTTTTCTTCCAGCAGGGAATGAGTGATCTAGTTAGACACTTTACAGAGAGAGAATTAAACTGTGTTAAGTTGGTAACAGGAAGTTTAGTGTTCCTTCAGACAGTCTAAATAGATGTTTCAGAAAAAAAACTGTTCAAAAACAGTTTCAGTACCATGAAAACCAGTATCCCACTTCTAGAAAATTGACACAATTATGGTTCAGTATAAAATTCTTGATTAAAGGAAAGACTCCCTCTTATCTATTTCTCTGCTAAAGAATTCATCAATAGCAATTACTTAGCAGATTGAGGGGATATTTGATGACTTACATCACACTGCATTGCAGAACCATTTTGGACAAGAACAGCCTAACTTGCCCATCTGTTTCTGCAACATCACAGTATCTCTGAAACAATCCACCTGAATAATAGGATGTCCTCTACCTATAATCAAAGAGCTCTGAGCACCCTGGAACTGCAAGACAAACTCAAGGATGCTTCAGGTGAAAGGCACATTTCTCTTAGCATTCAAAGCAAAAACAAAAAAACACACTTCATGTAAGCTGCTTTCTTTCAGCTTAGAGAAATCTTAGACATTTGTACAAAATAGCTTGGGAATTGCCTTGAGTAGACATGGCTATCCCTCTTTGCAGTATGGATCAATATGAATCATCTTCAAAATAAGAATACAGGCTGGCATAAATAGGGGATAGGAAAAAGTATGACGTGCCTTTGTAAAATAGTCTCTAAAAATATCATAATGAAAGCCGCTTTGCTACTTTATTTTTAATATCTGCTTTTTGAAGCAAATTCTTCACCACAGTATCAGAATCTGGAGCAGTTACTCACAGAAAAACAGAATTAAAATAGAGAATCAGTCTTTTTTTATCCTTGGTCAAGAATGATGAAGATTACTTACAACACTAATATTTATTTAGGCAAAAAGCATGGTCTATCTTGAACCATCCACAGAATCACATGCTAAAATGGAAAATAGTCATCTTTCTGATGAATGCTGCCACAACCTCCAGGCACTAGTTGAAGACCCCAGGGTTGTTAGCAGGCTAGGTGAGAGGAATGTTTCGCTCTAAATTCCCTTCTAAAATTAAGGGTAAGGAGAAGAGAAAGAAAAGAATGGCAACACTGCATTAAAAAAAAAAAAAAAAAAGCATAGCTGAATACAGATTAGGAGATCTCTCTTGCCTTCAGAATTCATTCCAAGAAGTGATTTTTAAAGTTTATTCAATTCCAGAGTGCACCAAGATACGTTCACAGTGAATGATGACATGGAATTAATAGAACTAAGGAACCTGTTTGCTACCTGTTTTTCTTTGGGGCACCAAATAACTATTTTGGTAAAGTACTACTTTTCCTGTGGTGATTCAGATAAAAACCAAAGCAAAACACTGAAGTTTGTCTAGACCATGACGACTATATATGTAGTTTTTCAAGTGCTCCGAATATTAATGCAGAAAAATTTTTAAGGGTCTGATAATTACTTTTTTCAGAAGGAAATACTTGAAAGGCATAAGGAAAACACACCTCTTGGATAACAACACTATCACAACCAGGGCAACAACTATCAACGAGCCTGCTCTCGTTATCAAGTCTCCATGCACCAGATGTTTCTCTGCAATTAAACATCCATATCATGCTGCTGTGCTACACTGTCAAGAACACACACGATCCTGTGCTAACAACAGTTTTATGTTATTTATGGGACCTCCCTCAACAGCTCAATATCTACAGCAAGAAAGAATATGGAGAAAAGCACTCTTTCTTCCTCATATGCCACATGGCATAGATTAAAAAAACATTTTTTGTATTTCACTTCCCTTTCCTCTGAATTATACAGCTGCAAGAAAAAAAGTGCATTATTAGGATAAAATCTCCTATCACAATGATTGAAGCAAGGAGGCTCAACCTCAGACTCAGGCCCTGGGGATCTGAATTTAAATAGGATGTATTTAGGAATAGGAAATAAAGAGCAAAATACCTGATTGGCCAAACAAACTTTAATTTTTCCTTGTAAGCAAGCACATAAACTTAGAAGCATGTTATATCACACGATGTATCATTTCACACACTCTTCACCAAAGTTTTAAATATTTCAGGTAACTCATTTTAGACTCCACAACTGTACAAACGCATTGAAGTCTATATGGTTATCATCAGTCTCAAATGAAGACACTGCATGAGGCGAGATTAATTCGATAAAGCATGGAGTTGTAAGAGAAGATGATACTGCTGCTTCAACTGCTCTGTCCTAGAGTCCAGAAAGAAAAAAATAAAAAATAAAAACTCAAGTCTTATCTCAGGACTATTAAAAAAAAAAAAAAAAGTCAGGGTAGGAAAGGGGCAAGAGGTAAAGAAGATAAGTATGAGACTTCCAGAATCCCAAAGGGACCATACACTGATGTGCAGAATTCCAGGAAGTTGGGATTTACTTTGTAAACTCCCTTGTGGTGCTTCAAGCCTTCCCAGAGGGAAACTAGCTTGGCACTGAGAAAATAAACTATTCCTACTCAATCTCTAAAACTTTCTAAAGGTAAAACTGAAGGCTCAGAGTACCTGAACGGCTGCATGTTGCAGTATTTTAGGATGATGTTTCCCTCAGAAATCCAGTAACACTTCAGAATATTATGGTGCCCAAATTTAAAACAAAACAAAACAAAACAAACCCCCCCACACACACACAAAAACAAACAAACAAAAACAAAAAACAAACAACAACAACAAAAACCCTAAGGAATTTTATCAAGGAGTGGTATGCAGCAAGAAGAATCCCAAAAGGGGTCAATTGTTCTATATAGTAACCAAAGATTTCAGAGTGAGGTTTCTGTAAAACAGCTGAAACTAAGAAAAATCTTATAGCCTCCCACAGAACATTTATTAAGAAGACCATTTAAAAATCGAGCTCTCTTCCAGAGGAGGATCTGGAAATCCTGGATCTAGAACTGATTTCATATCCACCTGGCAGAAAAAGCACGAAACACATAGTTTTTACTCAGGAACAGGTTGACTGTGCACTTAAAGCAGATATTTGCTTTGTTCACAATGTATCAGTAAGAGCATTGGCTTGAAGAGGAGTATCAGTACAAGCCTCCAAGTACTCATTCAACTTTCTGCTCAGCACTCTATAAATCTTGATCAGGAACTATATAAATTCAAATAAATGCTAAAACTGTTCTTAGATTTCTACAAGGTTTATATTGAAAACAAGAAAAATAATATACATATATATGGATGTCACTTATGATTCCATCACTGATTACTTAATAGCAAGAATTCACAGCATCAGAGGATGGCTGAGGTTGGAAGGAACATCTGGAGATCATCTAGACCAACATCCCTGTCCAAGCAAGATCAACCAGAGCAGGCTGCCCAGCATCTTGTCAGAATATGTGCACTTCAACAAACACTGCCAATAGAAAGGTTGCACACTGATGCAGATGCCAAGCATGTAAAACCAGAAGCAGAAAATACAGAGTCAGCTGTTCAAAGAAATTTAGTTTTACTCACTAACACCTTTAATTATATACAGTCATTCATTTCTCTGCCTCTTAAGTATGCAGTGGGCATGGCTACGTTTTACTGTGCAGCTATATAGTATCTACACTATTTTCCTGCATGACAGACAAAACTTCCTTATAGGCTTTTCAATCTATTTATGCATAGGCAAATTTAATTTCAAAGTACCACTATTACTGAAATTTATGATGACACATATTAAGAACAGAAAACTGTTTCCAACTGTTTTTTTTACATTCAAGCTTACCAAATTTTGTGAAATGCTAAGACCATCAGATCAGTAAATAATCAAGCCAGGGCAGTCACAATGTATCCTCTAGAATATTGATAGGCTTACAATTGAATAAAACCTGCCTCATTCATTCAAATGCAATATAAAACCAAGAAATAAGAATGTGTGTCACACTCAAGACTGGGAAATACAAAATGTGGGAAACAGGACCACCAACATCTTTGAGTGTTTAAATGGAAACAGTTCTATCAATCACAATGAGGAAGAATTATCAAAATTTAGCTTCTTCCCATCTATGTTTTGTTTAGGTTATAAAGATCAAAGAATGACTGGGAGAACAGGAAAAGCATATGCTCCGATAGCTAGGAATTCATTCCAATCTTGCTTCTTGCCATGATTTATTTCTCAAAGGACAAAACAGTTTTCCTGTAGCTACTAACAACAACATCAAAATAATGGAGGCTGTTAGATGTAAGGCAAAAACCAAGCCATGCCATAAGGACAGTGGCTCTTGTCCATTCTCTACCAAACATCTATATTGCAGCACAGTGCAAATTTGAGAGACGATGACAATAGAATCAATTTATGTTGTCACAAAAAGATACAGAAAATGACTGACAAAAAATGAAATCACTAATTAATTGCCAGGTCAGAAGAGGGACATTTTTCATCTTTGGGTACCCAAAGCTCACATGAAAGCAGACAGATGAGCCTCTGTTCCCCAGAAGGCAAAATCTTGCAGTTCTCTACCATTTGCAATCTTCTAGCTTTCCAGGCCCAGCTGGGGAACCTCAAGTAAATTCTTGAAAGATAGTACCCTACATCTGTCAGTCTCAGAGACAAATGCCTCAGGTACATAACTACCAGTGTTAAGACAGAAAGTATCTTTTGACAACCTGATGGATTAGTGTTTTGGTGGGGTTCATTTTTTGCATTTTTTGTTTGTTTTGTTTTTATTCCACCAGCTGTTCTAAAAACAACGGGTCCCTATTCTGCCTTTCCTTAAGCCCAGCTCTAATGCAGTCCCATTAAAGCCTTAATTTTCTTCTCATTAAGGTAGAGAAACTGCAATTAAATAGTAAAAAGAATAACAGAAGTGCAGATGCAAGCTAAACCCACGAAAATCTGAGTTTGAGATAAGGCACACTTAAAAGATGAGCTACAACCTGCTCATATAATTAACTGCAGAAAAATATGGGAGACCTGCAAGCTGTTGGTGTTTTCATATCTTTGTTGCCTTTGCAAAAGTTTTATGGAGATAAACCAAGTTATTGGTCTCAGGTAAGCTGCATTCAAAATGCTTTTTGTTAAAGAAGAACAGATTACAGCTCTAGATAATATGAGATTACAGTAAACTACTTCAGCTAATGTATACAAATTCTGAGTGAAATCATATAAATCACACACAGGTCATCAGTGGGGTGGGAACTTGCAGAAACTCTTGCAACACCTCCTGAAGTAACTTGATAATCTTGAGCAACTGATAACATTGCTGATCAGAGAGAACAGCTACTAAAAACTGCTCCTATGCATTCTGCCACACATTTGCTAACACCAGAGAAATGCCCAGATTCAGCATCTCCCTCCTCAGCCTGGAGCACTGATCAAATGCTCTCCAATTATTAAAGGTCTGGCTACCCACCTCGCACTATCAGCCAGACATCCTTACTTCCTCCAGTTTATCTCCACGTTCTGCCACTTTGCTTTTCACAATGTTATTATCTTCAGTCACACCTTACCAGCTCAAATTAAACAGCATTCAGTGCAGAGAAAACTGTGAAGAACTGAACCATTAAATTCTAAGACCAATTTGTGGGGAGGAGGAATGGCCTAGATTTGGTAGGAAAGGAGAATGGCTCATATTTGGTACAGTTTAGGACCTTTTGCCTCCTTCCCTACTACCATGCAAATCAAACCCAAACAAAAGTGGCATCAATGATCCTGAGTTTATGCCAATGGATTTATTTCCCTATAGAAAAGTTAATCCTAACCTTAAAGGATTAAAGTTAGTTTAAAGGAACTGAGAGCAGCTATAATACAGATATATACCAGTATCTGGTTACCATTTCGCATAACTTTTAAACAAGGCAAAAGTGCAATCAACTCAACATTACTACACGAGACATGTGATTTCTAAAATAATTACATTCATAATATATAGAAATATCCTTATAAATGTAAGCAGCTCTAAGGCCCAAATACCCAAAATACTAGTTCATTCCACTAAGACCAACTACATGCTTTCTCACAGTTCCCCTCACCTTTGCCCTCCACTGGCTGCTGCTACTGTTCATTATCCAGCAGCTGTTAAACTACTCAGACCCATGTGGGAGGCAAATGAGCCTGGCAAGCCAGCAGACACAGCAGGTCCCACAACAAGAAACACAGTTTTCTGCTGGCCAAGCACAGTAACTCCCACCTCTGGTGTTCATCAACACAAGGGAGAGGCCAGGAATGCATAACCAGGAGAAGCTGTATAGAGAATTAGCAACTTGATTAAAAGCAGGAAGAAAAAAACTACTCTGCATAATAGCAGTGAGGCATTAGACAAGCTTGGTTACCTGTGAAATCACACACCAGCATTTCCCATTCCAGATGAACATGCAGTGTGAGTACAAGCAGACGATCCACATCATCACTTACACTGCTCTAACACCCCTGGCTATCTGAAGAAACAAAGCTGTCAGTCAAAAATAAGACAACACATTTAAGTACTGTCATCACCTTTGCTCTTCATTCAGAAAAATATCTGTACTTAGTAAGCTTGTTCTGTAAACGTGACAGTGAATGCAATAGAAGGAAAACAAAGACGATAACGAAGAGAGTCCTCCACTTCTACTTTTGTGTGGACATGCAAAAATGCACGTCATATGGTCTGCAAACTTTTCTGGTAGAGATGTCAATCTCTTAGGAAAGCTTTGCATATACAAATCACACTACCAACTGCATCTATAAAAACAAATAAATTTGGTAAACACCTTCTAAGTAGGGCATGAGTCCTAAGAGGTTTAGAAATCTCTTGTTTGCTCTGAGGATAAGCTGTAACCATACATCTGAGGTCTTGTGTTTCACAAGGCTGCAAAACAGATGAAAACTGATAAGATGTTTCTATTTTTAGGTCCTACTTATATCAAGATAAGAGAGCAGCATAGAAGGCGACAAACAAAATTAGACATGTAAAATAATTCATAACCCTTTGGGTTTGCTACTCTGCTCCCAACTCCTCTCTGTTCCATTACTCTGCCAGGCTAAATGTGAGGATAGGTCTAATAGGAGACTATAGAAACAAGAGAGGAAAGGCAGTCAAAGCAGAAATGGGATAGAAAAAGTAGTAAGAAATTCAGTAGGTGAAAAAAACCCATTGTGTTACAATGTTGATGTATTTCCATGAGCAAACTTGATACCTGTAGGTAATGTTCTATTTTCATGGCAATGTCACAATGCTCTTGGTAGCATATAGATCTGTGAACTTCCTGGGCATGCATTGTCTCTCCACAGTAATGCAATATTTCACACTGGCTAAGATTTCTGCAGAACTACATCATTCTACCTGATTTACAATATAAAAATTCACCCCCTCAGTGCTTTTTCAGACAGAGCCATACATCCCACTGAACTTGAGCAAGGTCACATTCCAATTAGAGCAACAATGAATGGCCGGAAACGCCCATGGAAATTCTTGAATCCTTTATTTTATCCATACAGCTGGCTACTGAACAAACCTCAGGTTTCCTCATTTTGTTTCCAAAGGAAGGAAAGAAAACATGAGAATACTGATGTCCTGAAAATGTCCAGATACAACCTTCATATTGGAGTCCATTGTAGACACTTCCTATGAGACTGTACTGTTTCATCAAAAATACATGATGGCCTTGCAATCAGCTTTGCAATGTGAGCTTCCAATTATGTTTCTCAGTTCTGGGAGCACTTCAAAATACATCAAAATTAGTTTCAGATATTCAGCATTTAATATTTTAACCTCTTCCAATACTCTGTGAGCAAGCAATTATGCACTCAAAGCATCCACTAACTATCATGACCATGCTTCACCATCATGCTGTTCATTTGCAATGTCAGACAAAATTCAACCAGCAATGAAAATTTCTTCAATTCACTTTTTTAGAAGGAACCTTTTAAAGTTAGTTAAACCAACTGGGAACATTGACAAAGTTTGATTAGTGAAAACTTCTCTAAAATTTTATTTCTAACAACTTGGGGTTTTTCTCAGTTCCATTCAAGAGGTGATACTCAGGATGTAAACACTGAACACTTGAGGACCACACTGAACAGGCTACAGACTATCCAAGAACCACATCTTTGTGACCTTGAGGCTGGCATATCATTTCTTTGCCAGCTGCTACAGTTATTGCAAATCCTGCTGTACTGGCTATAGCCAGCAAGTGCTGCAGGAGTAACTCTGGTGGGAAAAGGCCCCAGCTGGTTCCAACAGCTCCACAGGCAGACACAGCTGAGCCACTCAGCACAACTGACAACACCACTGGGAAAGTATACTTAATAATAAAGGGCAGAAAATGCCACCGAGCAAAATAAAAGAGAACGAAAGGAGTGATAAACAGCAAAAAAACACAACATCAAGGTCAGAGAAGGAGAGGGACAGAGGTGCTCCACGGTGCCAGAAAAGGGACTCAAGAGATTTGCCAGGGAGGACCCAAGCCAGGTGGATATGCCCTGGAGGAACTGTGCCATGTGGAGAGCCTGTTCCAAAGCTGGTGCGCTGTCAGTGGGGAGTTTATGCCAGAGCAGAGCAAAAACGTGGGGAGGAAGGAGCAGCAGAAAGAAACTACAGTAATTTCACAATTATAAGCCACACCTGATTATAAACCGCACTTTTTTTTTTAAAGCGAGGATCCATGTGTAACAAAGCAACAAATTAGTAACAGACACAAATTGGTGTCAGGTGCTCAAGTTGCAAACAGTTTTCATAGACCAGAGAAGCCTTTAAAGGCAGCCCCAGGCACCCTCCCCGGCTCTCACTTCCAGGTTGGCATTTCACTGGGATTTGTCCATAGATAAGCTGCACCTGAATATAAGCCGCACTACTGGGGTAGGCTGGATTCTTCAATAAAAAGGTGCGGCTTATATTCATGAAATTACTGTGTCTTGCACCATGACCCTTTTTCCCCCCTCATCACATGGGGAGGGGCACAGGAGTGAAGTTCAGCCTGGGAAGGGGGAGAGAAAAAGTGCTACTTTCATGTCTGTCTTTCTGTCTTAGTATCTCACTATGTTTTTACTGGCAACAAATTAAATTCCAAATTTAATAGTTACTCCAGATCAAGTCTATTTTGCCCAGAACAGTAACTAGTAAGTGATCTCCCTGTCTTTATTTGAAGCTACAATCTTATCCTACCTTTTGCTCGGCCCCTCTAAGGAAGGGGAGAGACTGAGCAGCTGGGTGGGCACGCGGTGTTAGCCAAGGCTAACTCAGCACCCTGCACACAACAGTTTTAACCCAATCTTTTAGCAGAATGCTGATGAAGCAAGAGCTCAAACCAAGATTTGTGTTACATGCCATGAATCTCATTACTGCTGCTGAGCGTCCTGGTTCTAAAGTAGAGAAAAATAATGCAAACAGGCTAAGTGGGTAACAAAATCTGAGACAGATTAAAGACCCTTTTTTAATCCCTCTATTTATCCATTGTGAAAAGCAATGCAAATCGCAGGTTTGACACAGAAAATACATTTTTTGTGATCCAAGTTGTGACAATTACATACAGAATAGCAAAAGTAGTTACCAATTCATCAGTATTTCACTTCTCTCTTTTTCTTAAAGCTCAGAAAGCCTTTCAAATGCAATCCATAAGACACAAAAATTTGTTCTAGGGTCATTTTTATGTACCCAAAATCCTACCTAAAGTGTCATTTATATTTGATCCACTGCCAGGTTTTAAACACAGACTCCTGTTAGGGAGTAGATGGGATCCATCAGCAGAACTAAACAGAATAAACAATACAACAACCAAGTCCACTCAAAATACTGCACCTCTGAAGTGCTACATTTCATCAGAAATACATACTATTGCCTTGTGTATCCACACGGACCTTTGTCCTGGGAGCTGTCATTGCTATTTCTTCCTTCATCTTATTTAGGCTGCAAGCTTCAAGAGATGGGAATTTGCTAATGCAAAACAGCCCAAACAACTTGGACTATTAAACTTTTTATCAAGTTGTCTAATCCCCAATTCCAAAAAAGAGCTGTAACTGTGTCCTAGCACAATAAGTCTATTCTTTTGCAGTAGTGCAAGATTGAAGAAATTACAAGGGAGCTTCTCCAAAGGATTCATTCCCATCTGTGTTCAAAGGGCAATAAACACTATTCCTAGCAATGTTGACATCCTCTGTTAAAATGCTCCAACATTCAAGAGTCAATTCCCTACACACCAATACATAGTCAGAATGAAAATGCTCTTCCCTCTTCCCATGCTTTTAAATCATTCTTATGACATACTGTTACACATTCAGCCAAAAAACAGATTTTTGCTATGCATTCCCAGGTCAAAACTGAACATCAATCAGTATAGAAGGATGCAGTAAAGTTCAGGGTCCTGAACTTTTAACTTAGATTAAGTAATAACTCAGATTAAGTAATAACAGGGATATGCATCAGAGTGCCTTCCAGTTGACATGTCTCCTTGGCCGTCTCACTAGCTGCTAACTTTGGCCTGCAACTTGTCAGGTACACCTGGATCTGGAACACAAACTTCCAGTTTTCTACACTCTCAACAGCAGGTGAAGGCATTTCATGAAATAAATTACTTGCCTCCTGTGTTACTCCAATACAGAAGAACAGACCCATATGATCACCTAATTTCCACCTATTTATGTTCTCAGCCAGACTTGGAAGTCATACACATTGACTTAATCCTTTATGTGCAGTCAAAAAAGGATAAAATCTGCATATGATACTTTCCCATGTTTTAAAGATCTAGAAATGCTTCAATAATTTGTGTTTTGACTGGTAAAGTTATGCCGATTGCATAATCTTCTCTGATATGCTTCAGCTAGGTAAAACATACACAGGTTAGAGAAATTTAAGTCAAACTGTCAATAACATCTCCTGCATAGCTCACCCTGTCTGTCTGAAATACCAAAGTACATCCTGAAACTATGAGGATTGTGCTTCCCAACTGAACAGCAAAAACATATTTGCCTTTGCTTGAAGTGATCTCTAACTAGCTCATAGTCTATCACTCAATGATGTATGTCCTGAAACTAAACACACCTTCCATCTTTTTAGTTAGCATAATGCCAGTGTCAGCAACACCACTCAGTTGTTCTTAAGGCCAACACATATAAATGTTATCTACTGCCCATTTATTCTTAAATTCTTTTCCCTTCTTTGAGCTAGGCTCTTCCTCTTTCATTTGTATTTCTATAGAGCTGAATCATGCAGTTTTCCTCCCCATCTGAACATGCAAGTCTATCATTGGTTTCACAACAAACTTCCAGTGATGTCAATGCTATGCCTCATCCTCTCTGTTAACTTATCACCTCTGAATTTACCCCAAGTTCTGTCTTCACAGACTTGACTGCTCTCTGAAAATACCTCACGGTGCACCTCAAACAGATGAGTGAGCCAAGAGAGGCACACACTATCTTCATATTATTTCTTACACAGAATTAAGGCATCCATAGCAAAGAGACTTTCCCAGTGTCTCCCTCGTTCATTACATACTTCCATACCTCAGAATGAAACACTGCTTTTCACCTCCTTCAGTTAAATATACAGAAGTTTGTGACATAAGAACTGAGAGAACAAGCACAATATTTATCGTTTTTACAGCAAAATAAATGAAGCTACACTATATTGTTGATGTTTGCTATTAACAGAAAGGATGGAAAGCTTCATACGACACCCTGTGCACAGATCCCCTGACAGTCACAGAAGGGCATTTCGGGCTTTATGCTCACTGTCAGCATGTGCGCTCGTGATAAACACCGGGCTGCTCCGCGCTCCGGCACCAGGGCCGGACAGAGCGCGGCCCCCCCGGCTCCGCGGGGGCTCCGCGGGGGCTCCACGGGCGGGCGGGCGCCCCGGCCCCGCGGGCGATGAGCGCGGCGCCCCCGGCTGGGGCCGGGCCCGGGGCGGCTCCCGCCTCCCTCCGCGCCGCTCCCGCCCGGCCGGGCCGCCCCGACCCGCTGCCCGCCTCGCCGCCTCCCCGGGCTCCACAGGCCCCTCTGGCCGGCCCGCCCGGCTGCACCTGCCAGGCCCCCGCCGCCCGCGCCGCGCCGCGCCGCACCGTTCGCGATGAGCTTGGCCGAGAGCTGCTTGACGAGCTCGGGAATCCGCTCCCACTGGCACTCCGAGCGGCACCGCTCGATCTCCGTCTCCAGCCGCGAGCCCGCCTTCCTGGTGGCCATGGTCGGGCGGAGGGGCCCCGGCGGGGGAAGGGGCCGGGGCGGCGGGCAGCGGGAGGCGGGGACGGGCGGCGGCGGCCCCGGGAGCGGCGGAACTCGAGAGCCGCGGCCGCGCCGCGCTGGCGGCCCCGGAGCGCCGGGAGCAGCGCCCCCTGGCGGCTGCGCGGGGCGGGGGGGCGGGGCCAGCGGCGGGGCCTGGTGGGGAGCGGGAGCGCGGCCCGGCATGAGGGGCTGCTCCTGCCCCGCACAGCGCGGCCCGGGCACCCGCGAGAGGCGCAGGCAGGGAGAAAGAGAACGAGGCTTCTAATGTGTGTGCCGCGCCGCTGAAGGTGCCGCTGGTAGGTGCCCTCTGAGAGCCCGCTCACGCGTGGGGTGGGGACGGCACGTTCGTGTGCTCTATTGCTCCTCAGGCGAGTGATGGCCACACACCGCCCCAGCTCTGCTGCACTACCTTTCCACAAAGAGTAACGCAAAATTAGTTCCTGCCCGTCTCTGGTCACCTCTTCGCCCACCTTGAAACCATTCACCCGCGGTCACTCGAGGTGTTATAAATTTGAACTCACACTTTTACGGAGTTGCAATGCCAATGGGAATTTATTGATTAAATGAGCAAGCAGGCAAGTGCAGCGCTGGGTGGGACTGGGGAGTCTCTGTCCCTCTGCAGTCCACGAACAAAACTCCAGTTCTCAGTCTTTTTATCCTCTTACTTTTCCATAAAGACGTCAGCCTTCCAATGTATTTTGCGGATGTGCACCTTGTTGTTGGGGGGCCTTCTGTCTTCTGGTGGTCGTGGGAAAAGGCTCAGTGTTTCTTCCTCAGCTTTGGAAAAATGGACTAAAAACAACTTTAACAAATAGAGTTAGACCACCTTTCTGACAAGCTCAGGGGCCCCAACATGACAGCTTTATGTTTTCCTGCTCTTTACACAATTCTTATCAATTCATGAACAAACGATTCATGCAAGTAATTTATTACAGAGGGGTTTTAGTGTACTTAATGGCGCTTTCCCATTTACCATGCTCACACCATGGTCTCTGCTGTCCCAGCAGCCGGCAGAGCTTACACACCGTGTTCCAGAGCGAGCAGACCCCAACACGGCCCCCTGCTTGGGACTCAGCTGTGCCTTAGTCAAAAACCAGAGGGACAGAAAGGCACAGAGATTATGCCCTGTGTTTTGAGGAAAATACAGTAATTTCACGATTATAAGCTGCACCTTTTTCATTGAAGAATCCAGCCTACCCCAGTAGTGTGGCTTATATTCAGGTGCGGCTTATATATGGACAAAACCCGTGGTCTGCCTGGCTACCAGGAGGTGCGGCTTATAATCAGGTGCGGCTTATAATTGTGAAATTACTGTAAATGCATTTACAACATTTGGCTAGAATATAAACAACAGCTCAAACAATTCCAATGGTACTGTGTATTTTTATCAAACACTACATCACACATATGTGACACACCAATTCCAGTATATATGCCTTGGAAAGCTGCAGCCATGACTGGTTTACACTGAAAAAGCAGCAAAAAGACCAAGTTGGGGGAAAAAATCTCACAAATTGCTACTTATTTTTTCACAAAATAAGGATACAGCCTATTGACAAGAAAGAGCACGTTCTGCAGAGATATGATGTAGCTACATACAACATGAGTTCAAATGATTAGAATGTCCTGCTCAACATGCTTAGGTCATAGTGCAGACTTGTACAATTAATTATTTTCATCCACACAAATGAGAAGTCAGTGAAGCCACAGGAATCTGGTTGAGTTTGTGAGGATGACTTTAACAGGTTATGATGAAGATTCAAAAAACAGCTGGATGCAATTTTTGCTTTTACATGAATTGTAGTCCTCTAGATCTAGCACTTGTTAGTCTTCAGAAATTCCAAGTCAGAAGTCAAATTTGAGCAAAGTAAAAACTACTGGCTGCTCTATAAATAGATGTGTTAAATGTAAACATGACATTGCCTGTGGGCATTGGGAGAGTTGTTCACATATCAGAATTTCTAAACAATTGCCTGGTTTTTGTGTCTTCACATATAATAGAGACAGGGGCTTTCTGAAGTTTTGCTTGGTTTTGATCACCATCTGAAAGATGAGAAGCAGCATGTGTTTTTTTAAAGATCTTCAGTTTCCATTGAATCACTAATTGACCAGGAACAGACCCAGGCTTATACAACTAAAAGCTTGTTAGTGTAATTCCCCAGCTATATCCTCAACATAATAAATACTACTTCAGACAAATCTTGTTTTGCTTCCATCATCCTTAGACCATCACAGCTATTGCAACTCTATGACAGGTGTGAAATGTTTTGTTCAGTGTTTCAAGTAATTTACCTTTCATTCCCAGTGTTATTAAAAGTGTAACAACACAAAATTCAGATACTGTAATTTGCCTTTTAGGCAAGTTGCTTTCATAGCACCTTCAGGTTATAGTCCCATTTCAAACAAAATATTCTTCAGATTTTAAAAGTGAAATTAAATGGTAGCAGAACATAATAGAGTTTAAAAAATGCAATGGAGTACTACAGGGGGAGAAGATTTAATAATGTAACAAAATCAAAAGGAGAAATAAGTCATAAAGCATTTTTTGCATACATGATTTTTCAGAAGATCTGGAGAACATCAAACTGATCATAACATGTTTTTTACCTGGGAGAAAAGCTAAAAAATAGGGATGAAAATAACAAGAATTCATAATGTTTGAGATTATAACTACTAGTTCTTTTACAGATAAGACTATGAAAACTAAAATTTCAACTTCCTAAAAGAGCAAATTTGCCTATGAAGATTATTCATATTGATTCACAACAATTCTAACACATTTTGTTAGCATTGATCACATAATTTCATTAAAAGCTACCAGCAATAGTACTAAAATATTTACATTACAGCTCATCAGGCTTATTATCTCAACAGCTCCTATTTATGAAGTGAGACATCTATGCAAAAGGAATTAGCACATTTTGAAATGCTTAGGAAATCTGCTTTAACGTTAGTGAAACTTCCATACACCCAAGACTGCTCTGAGAAGATGCCATTGTAGATAACCCACAATGGAATACACTAATGGATTTGGAGTGAATAGCATAAAAGTAATAGAGAAAAGAAGCACGATCCTGCATATTTTGTCAAATGTCCCTTATTTTTTCAACCTTAAACAAAGTGTTGTTTTCTGGTAATGGCCTATTTATTGCTGTTGGGGCAGACCAAAGTATACATGTACTTGGCTAGAAATAATCTGCTTGTAAGGTGAGGCAAATATAGAGAGATACCTTGTTTGTGAAAAGAAGGGAAATTCAAAGTGCAGGAAAAGTAACTAAGATGTATTAGTCAATCATTCTGCCTTATGCTGTGCCTCCCACTCCAATCTCCCCAAACACAGGGAGAAGAGAAGTAGTGGATTGTTCAGTGCAATTCCATGAGCTTGTTATGAAGAAACAGGGCCTTTCACTACACAGCTCCACACTGTGGTGCTTTGACCCTGGGTGGATGCCAGGTGCTCCCCAAAACCACACGATCATTTCCCTCCATGAGCGGACAGGGAGAGAAAATAGAACAGAAGGCTCAGGAGTTGAGATAAGGGCAGGCAGAGGTCACTCACTGATTACTGTCATGGGCAAAACAGACTCAATTTGCAGATATTAATTGAATTTATTACCAACCAAAATCAGAGTAGGATAATAAGAAATAAAGCAAATAATAAAAACACCTTTGCCCCCAACCCTTCCCTCTTTCTTGGGCTCTACCTCCTACCCCCCAGCAGCACAGGCAGACAGGGAACAGGGCTTATGGTCAGTTCATCACCTGTTTTTTCTGCCACTGCTCAGGGAGAGAAGTCCTTCCCCTGCTCCTTCCCATGAGTGACAGCTCTGCATGAACTTCTCCAGTGTGAGTCCTTCACATAAGCTGCAGTTCTGTATGAATTGCTGCAGTGTGGGTCCCTTCTCACAGAAGCCACCCCTGCAGTGTCCCCTCTACTACCAAAACCTGGCCACACAAACCCAATACACCCACTGATACAGTACTCTCATTCTTGTCATCACCTGAAAATAAACCTGGTAAAGAAATCTTCTGCACCAGTACTCCACACAGATCTATGAGAAGCAGGTGTGACAGGCCTTTAAACTGGTGATGTTAGAGAGAATACAAACTCACTGAAATAAAATAGCATTTTAATCTCTGCTAGGATATTAAACATTCTATAACAAGGAGTCAGAAAAACCAATTCAAAAAACACCTACATTTATAAAGACAACATATGAAAATAGAATGCTCAAAACCCAGAGGAGAGGAAAAAACCTCTTGCAAGCAAACTTACAGGGTCAACGTGTTTTTTATTCCAGACCAAATTTTTGGCTTCTTAGACAAATACTATTCACCACTGAAATACTGGGGAAGAATCCAAGATTAACAGCCAACTCATGTCAAAAGTTAGCAGTGTTTAATGGCCAGTGTTGTTTCACTATTTAAAGAAAAAGTGTTTAATATGCAAGTTTACCTACTACTCTGGTTTTAGTTTGGCACACTGACAAGTGGTATGTTGTTTTTTTTCCAAAAGATTTGCCTGAAACTGCTAGTCATAGTGCTAATTATTAAAGTTACAGTAATTTCACACTCATAAGCCGCACTTGGTTATAGCCACACTTCCGGGTAGCTGCGAAGACCACGGAATTTGTCCATAAATAAGCAGCACCGGGTGATAAGCTGCACTTTTTTTTTTTTAAAGTGAGGATCCATGTGCAACAAAGTAATGAGTTAGCAACAGATTCGCGCCATCGCTGGGTTTGGTGTCAGGTGCTCAAGTTGCAAACAGTTTTCACAGACCAGCGAAGCCTTTAAACGCAGCCCCAGGCACCCTCCCCGTGCCGTGGGCCCCAGCAGTCCCGCCACCCGCACACCCCGCTCCCCACCCACCCCCTGCCCACCCAGCCACAGCTCCGCGGCAGCTCCCTCCCCGGCCAGCTCACACTTCCAGGTTGGCATGTCACCGGAATTTGTCCATAAATTGGCCGCACTTCTGGGATCGGCTCGATTTTTCAGTGAAATAGGTGCGGATTATCAGTGTGAAATTACTGTATTTTTCTACCTATAGTATACATCCGAGAAAGAAAACAATTTTGAGGGAAGTATGCTACAGAAGACAGCATAAAAGTCTTTTTTTATATCCATATTAAAATAAAAAGGAAATTCTAAAAACCTTTTCCTCAGCACAAATAGTAATTTTACCAATCTTTCATCTTTCAATTAAAATCAACATTGTAATGCCTATTAGAATGTTAAATATATTCCTACTGCAACTGATCAGAGATGCAATTCAAACAGTATTTGTATTTTAAAGCAATCATAATCAATTCCTACTGTCTGCTATTTTCTCAAATGTGAAGTGCAAAATTTCTCATTAGTGAGATAATTTCTCTACAGTGAAGAGCACAGCTCATAACCATTATAGAAGCAAAACTTTTACTGGAACCCAAGTCTTTTTTTTTTCCAGTTAGTGCAACATTGTTAGTGAAATGAGGCAACTACACACTTCTCCATTCCTACTGAAGTCAGTAATCTCGATGAAATTGAGAACCATATGAAAATTGTTTGAGGAAATAATACGCCTCCTTTTTGAGAGTACAAACATGCTGTTTGAAGGGAAGTGAGACTGAAGAGTATCCACTAAATCAACAGTCTGACAAGCCCATTATAAAACCTGCCACCCCTGCCTCATAGCAAAGAAGACAGCCATGTAAAAAGTGAAATAAACTTTAGCAAATTATTTCAACATTCAAGGGTTTGTACTTAAATGAGTTTATTTTCTTAGAGATAAAATAGTTACATCTGCAAATGTACATTATTTTGTAAACCATTAAGCCCTTTTGGCTGTTTGAAAGTTAAAGTCATACACAAAACAATTAAAGAAAACTTAGGAACTTGAAAAGCTTTCTTCATAATGAACTTTTTATTTTGTATTTTGTTGCCTTCAAAATAATTCAGTTCATACTGCACTTGTGAGATAATTGATACTGAAAATGGAACGTATGCCTGTATGATCAGGCAGATTTTTTTACTACTTTATGAAATCCCTTGGTGTTAACGCACAGTCTTTAATAAATGACAGGGGCTAGCAGTCATTGATATTGATTGTCTGAATCCAAGGTTCAATTACTTAAAGTTCTGTGGAAAAAAAGGCTCCAAAAGAGGTGTTTTCAGCCCAGTCATGTGAAATGGGAGCCAGCACTGCCAGTGAAAGGGCACCAGAGTATCACTCAGCTGCCAGTATCTACTGAAATCATAACTCTTCCAGCTCAGTGTTTCATTTTAAACCTGACACACTGCGCCTCTGCACCACAAATGCACATATTTACACACACCAAAAAAAAAGTCACCTCCCAGAAATTAAAAAAAACCTGCACTCAACTGTTTTTCAGAGGCTGAATAAATGAATTTATATCTGAATTGCGACTTGCTCCACAACTGTATTTTTACAATGGTATGGTGCTAGTAAATTTGCTATCCTATGTCTTTCTTACATGTAGTAAGAAATAGGAAGCAAAATGGGAAGAAAAATGCCATAATTTGCTATTTCACATTTTTACTGAGGCAAAGTAAAACATTTCAGCGCTGTTCAAAGATGCAAGGATTTTAGATAAGTGCTTTGGCTACTTTCAAGTTCTGGGAAAAGCCAGGGTAGGGTGTAATCATGGGTCTCTCTCATGCCTCTTTCCTCTCCTATTTCAAACTGGTGTCCAACACTGCTTGTAGGGAAACAGGTGAAGAAGGACCCTGCACTGTCTTTGCACAATAAGAAAACGTACACAGTTCAGCTAAATTCTACGCGTGACCCAGACTGTAGCTTAATCTCTAGTTTAAACTCAAGAAAGTCTTCCTAGACAAATTCAGAGGCAAAGATGTTTTGTATTTTTCTTTTGACTTACTTAGAAAACAGCGTCCAGAATAGTATTCTGGATTTTTTAAAAAAATAGTAATTACATATTTTCAGAAAGAAAAAAGAGGTTTGCATTTTATTAGGCCTCTACTTTCCAAAACATTAAACCAGCCATGTACCATTTTTGGTAAAAATAAAATACAAATGTCATACTGCATTCATACGTATTGCTTGTTACAGTCAGCAATAGTGAAACTATTTGCCAGCTCCACTGCCAGACCACCAGAGGGAGTAAAAAGCTACATATAACTTCAGAAAATCTCTAAACCTGTAGGTAGCTTAAAACATTCACAGAAAATACTGCATGTTGTGAGTATTATGACAAATGGCTAAGAAAGCTGCCAATGACAATGAATAACTTTAGCAACATCATCAGTTTATTACTATCCAGAGGCAAAAAAAACATTGGCGACAAAGGAATGCTCAGCAACTCATTTTGTTCTGTGTTCAGAAAGAATGAGAAATCATGCATTTAAATTAGATATTTCAATTATGTTAATAACCAAAGAGGAGTCTTAAAAAATCAGCAGATCCACGATTAGTACAAATAGTCTGAAACAAAGAGGGGCTCCCCTGGAGCTCATCATGTGCCTTTGAACAAGTCAGGAACACCAGGGGCATCCTGAGGCTCATGCCTGTGTGCCAAAGGAAGGTGGAACACAGGGGGAGAACACAGTCCCAAGAGAAAATTTGCATACAAGGCTACATTATTATGTTCCAAAAGCAAGATTCCTTAGCAGAGATGGGAGGAGGAGACTTTCTAGGATCAGCTGGGGAAAATTCCAAGAGATCATACTCCTACTAGTCAGAAACACTATGGAGTGAACCCAGTAATACAAATGTGAGCTGCTATTTCTGCATAGCAAATATGGATTTGGAGACCTGACAAGTCACCAGTTTCTGCCATAACAACTGGCAGAATAAAAAATTAGCCTTGTGTTTTGGAAATTAGGTATCATGCAAAAAAACCCCAGAAAACAAAAAACCAAAACAAAACAAAAAGTTGAGACCTGCTCCAAATAAAGTTATATAAGAAATTAGACTTATTTTAAGTAATCACAATAATTAACCATTTGGTTAAATGCCAAAGAGACAGCAAATTCTTCCAGTCTTGATGTCCCCAAAACAAGATTGAATGGTTTTCAGGCAACATGAATTGGTCAAGCACAAGTTATTTGTCTTGAAACAATTAATTCATATTTGATACAGGATGTTAAGAAATCACAGACAATTCCCTGAAATCCTTAATGTATTGTGCAGTGGCAGCCTACAGAACACCAGGCATCACCAAAAAGACTACTGAGGACAAAGCAGCCAGCATCATTCTGCCAGAGTGCAGCCCATGCTGGAGTGCTGTGAGCAATTCTGGTCTCACTGATTCAATCAGCATTACATTTCTGAAGCCCTTACAATATTCAGTTGGCTCTACACTCTACAGCTTACCTTACCTGGTCTAACTCAATCTTTCAAAACTACTGCCTAATACTCTTGTAGGTCAAAAGACAAACTCTGCTTTCAGCTTCTGAGAGGCTCTAAAATGAATTTTTTTCCTGTTCATATCCTCTGATATGTCATAGTTCCTTTCCATGAAAAGTTCAACTCGGTATTTCCAGAGATTACAACTGAAACATGGTTCATTTCAAATACAGTAATATGATCAAAGAAGTCTCCAAAAGGCTTAGCATTCATGTGAAACCACAGAATTTAACTTCCAGTCTGCTTCACTGCTCTGGAGATTATGCTATCAGCACAGATAAGGTAAGAATAGTAGATATGCTTTTTTTAGCTGCTTGATAAGAACTCAAGTAGAAAACAATATTACTGTGACTACAGCTCATTGGGAATCCATGTGAATATTCTCCTTTGGACTTCATCTGTCTTCACAGTTATTCACAAAGAAAGCTTTTGGGGATTAACTGCCAGTTTTCAGCCTCTTACTGGTCCTGCTGGATCCCGAAAATCTGAAGTTGCACATCTGCAGGACAAAGCTGGTTTCTCCCACCTGCTGCTGACCTAGCTCTACTTCAAAGTGTAAAAGGGAAGTCAGCCAGCCAGATCTGGCACCTTGTTCAGGGTATATTTAGATCCAAGTTTGAAGGTGCTACTTCAGCTTGTACCTTTCGGTTTGCACTCACTTTCCCTGCCCAAAATGTTTAATTATTTAGTTATTTTAAAAACTGTTCTTTTTGTTCTTCTAGCACTAATCATTCTGTTTGTCAGTCAAGTAATCTGAAGAGTGAGGTACCTATTTAATGACCAGTGCAGTTTAAGCTGGGTATTTCCACACTGATAAAGGAAAATGTTTATTGCATAACCTTTCTTCATACTTCTATTTCCTCTGTATAATAGTCATTTGACTCTGCTGTTCTTTTTGGGCAGAAATACCCATGTATTACCTTTCAGGACAAGCAGAAAGACTACAGAAATCAAAGAAATAAGTGGGTTAACATACATAGAATGGCCAGGAGAGTAACAGAACTAAGTATTACTATACAGGGAGTAAAAATTAAAAAATAGTAATTAAAAGCAAATACCACATTCACACCCTCTGAAAAACCCACAGAAAACCTGCATAGCCTATTTAATCCCAATATATGCTAGAAAAATTAAGGATTCTTTAGGTTTGATGATTGCATTATACCATAGGATTTTACCACATACAGGCACATTCACACATTCTCCTCCAAACCCAAGCTCCTGACAGTGCTGGAGATCACTAATAGCTCAAATACTATTCAAGTCTCTAACACAGCCTTGTTCAGATACTTCTCCCTACTGCCTAGAAGTCATGCATAATGCAATAGCTAATAAACCCCCTGGTTATTACCAATAAAACTGCCTTGGCCCAAGTTTCATCTGCCTAGCATTCACATGTTTGGGGATTTTTTTTTCACATTTTTTTGCAGGAACAGCCCCCAGCACACACAACTTCAGGAGTCAGAAGAACAATGGACATGCAGAGCACCAGCTACCACAGGGGGAATATCCATGGTACTGCTCTGCATTCTGCACAGCTCTGGCAAAGCTTCTCCCATGGGAATCCAAGGCTGACTTGTTAACAATGGTAAGATGTACTTCTCCAGATTGCTTTGCATTAACTTTGAAGCCACCACAATGGTTAACCACACAATGTAGGGCAACAAAAAAAAAAAAAAAAAATCTCTTCCTATTTTGAAGACCTTAGCCTGAAGAGGAAAACAGGCTGCTGAAGATCAAAACCTGCATTACAGTTATCCTTCCAACACAGCAGAAGAGTCTGATAGGTCAAGTTTTAATCATACCCAGGTGGTTAACAAGACCTGCAAATAAGGAGAAGTACCCCCAAGACAGAAGGCCAGAAATAGATTTTCCTAAAACCTGTGGCTCTTGACAGGATAGGCTGGGTTTATCATCCTTCAAATAAGCATGGTTAGGCTTTAACAGCTCTAGAGACAGCATTCACCTGACGTCTGGTTCTGTATTTTCTCCACCACATTGTATTCATACAATTATCCTTTCTACTACTTTTCCCATCAAATTCTGAATCATCCTCTGGACTCACTCCCAAAATCCTGATTCATTTTCTGAATATTGGACAAAATAAACCGATTCAATTACTTCTCTTGCTTTTAGATAAACTTTTATCACAAGGTTTTGCACTTTGTTGGCATGACGAAGAATTTTAGAGAGGTGTGTATTTGTCAGAAAGAAAATTTCACTGTAATCTGTGGATAACTGGCATTAAGGAAATCAATGTCCATGATGCTGCATTTGTCATTTGAAAATGGCACTGTTTCCAAAAAGAAAAGTTGCCGGGTTAATCTGTGTGGGGCTTTTTTATTCAGAAAGATTTTAACTGAATGTGGAGATCATTACTCCTTCAAAAGCAATGGCGTGCAACCAGAATGTCCTGTAAATTACAGTGAGGCAAAACACTCAGCATTCCCTTCTTCCCATTTCTTTTCCTCTCCCCACTCCCGGCCCACACTGACACATGAAATAGAACGCCCTGTTCCTCTCCCTGCAAATTAACACAGCCTGCTCTTTTATAACCAGCTGTCAGAATGTGTCACCAATTCATTTTTTGCTTTTACAGCTTCAAAGGTAAAGGTAGAAATTAGGGATGATTTCTTCTACTTGGACTTCAGCAGAAGTTTTTATCTGGCAAGAAACAATTTTGCAGGTTTTTTCTCTGCAGGTGAAAGATCAATACTGTAAAGGTATCTGTAATCATATTTGCTGCAGGAGCATCTTATGACTATCAAGGTTGAAAGCCAATGCCAAACTTTTATTCATTTCTGTAATCCAGATGTATGTTAATATTCAAAGCCTGACAAGGTGATACTAAGCAGAATGGTATGAACATTTGAACTTAAAAGCAGCAGGGACACAGCACCCTGAGCTCTGATTTGTAGCATCCCTCTGCAGTGAACACATCACCAGAGAGTGGGATCCTGTTCCCTCCAGCAGGCTTCAACAAGAGTGTCTTAGTTTGACTCTTCCATACAGCAGGATAAGAACTCACCAAGGAGACACCTGAGAAAAGCTCTGAGGTATTCGCTGCTTTTGTGAATTTACTTTCTCTTCTCCAGTGTATATTAAAGGAAAAAAAGCATAGGTAATGTTACTAAGCAGAGCTCCTGCAGACCATACAATGACACTGTCATACTGTGACCAGTCACCTCGAGTAACCCAAGGACAAACTTCAAGCATTGTACCCTCTTTATAGCATCATCTTTAAATTTCTCCCTTTCTTCTCACTTTCCTAAATTCCAAAGACTTTACTCTTGAAAGCTTATTTACCATAGCTAAATGTCACACAAAATCACATCCATAGCTTAGATAAAATGTACTTGGTTAGACATAGTTTAATCAGCAAATATCATTAATATATATATGCATATTTTGAAATGGTTACCCTTCCAAACAGATTTATTTTGGTTATTCACAAAGCCTAATTTAAATCCTTCAATTTTTCTCCTACTTATGAAAATAAGTCATAATCCTACTAAGACAATTGCATATGCAACAACCTAAAAAAACAACTGGGGAAAATCAGATGAACACAAATGAGACCAATTTTCAGATTTGATGCTGGATTTGTTGACAAATATCTTTGTATTAAGAAAGCCGTAAGAAGTTTGCAATCAGTTCGCGGTTTCATCTGTGAGGTTTTTTGGCAGTTCCTGAAGCAATTAAAGAAGAGTTCTGGTTTTTCTTTCCTTTATTATTGGCATTTCAAAGGAAATTAGCAGACTTCTGCATGACTCTTGTAAATACAGTTAGATTAGTTGCCAATTTTTAAAAGCAATTTTACATGTGAATAATATGGATTCTTTTCTACTACTGAATAAAGTATTAGTCAGACCAGCCCATAAAATCTCTACTAAACACTTATAATTGTTTCCCAACCAGTTGCTGTCTCCTATTTCTATCACACAGAACATCAAGCTTATCAAAATATGTGTTTTCTTTAAATTTACATTATTGCAAAAGACTGTCACTTATGGGGGAAAGAATGAAGACCATTAACTTAGGAAAAACACCCAAAATGATACTTGAGACATAACAAATAATCTCAATATGATGATATTATAAAGCCACACACACACATACTCGGGGACCTGCAGAGTTAGGAAATATGTTTATGTTGGACAACTGTCAAGAAAGCTTGCAATTCACCCTCAGTGAATACATGCACCTGGAGACAGCCAGAAAATATCTTCCCAGAAGCTTCTCACCTCTGGCTTCCTGTAACCTTTTTCCCATTCTGAGATCCTCAGAATGTGTGTGAGTTTAGAATCCATTTTTAAAACACAAGTTCTCTTAATCAAGGCATATTACTTTAAATTGAGATCTAGACATGCAACACAGCATGAATCTACATGCATGCAGAGAACACATGCACAGATTAAAAATGCAAGATGCTTGTGCAGTATTTCATCACAACCAATGGACACATTTTCTGCTGAAAATTATTCTATTCTCAGATGACTGAGAAGGGATACAGCTGTAGGAATCGTTAGCTTGTTCAGAACAGTAGTCATGAAAAAGGGCTGAGAAAATCTGCCCATCAGCAGAACAAATTTGAAGCCTCAATCCATTCTGTGATGCAATACATGTTGCCTCTTGCCCCCAACTGTTTAATGAAGTATTTAAAAGGGGTTTTTTTAATAGCAGTAAACAACATATATGCCAAATACACTGATCCTTTCCCTTAAAGTATAGAAATTTCACTTAGCCAGAGGAACAGTAAGTCACGTTTTCCTTGTATTTCTCTAAATCCTTTAGCAGAATTACCTGCTACTACTAATACTTGTGTTTCTAAAAGTATTACAAAGAAATGGCTTTACCAGATATTGAGTACTTAAACCCACACTAATTGAAATCTCTACTCACAAGAAATTTGGCTTTTCACACAAATCTGCCTACAACATTGCTGACAGCACTGTATTTCTGACAGCAGACAGATATCATTACTAGACATTAAAGCTGACTGAGGTATTAGCAGCATTGTAAAGAAAACTTAATCTGAGTATACACATAATTTAAAGTGTAACATCTCTTCACCAAGACAATATAAAGTATTTATAGTAGAAGTATGAAGATCACCTTGTACACTTCAAATTTGAAAAAATGGTCTGAGTATGAAAAATATGGCCCATGGTCTTTATTTGACCAGGCTAGTCAAAAGATTAAAACACAGTTCTGCCAAGAGTAAATACTCTCCTGCAAGGACATCAGAACAAGAAGTAAACTTACTCTTGAGCTGTCTAGTTTGCAGCTCAAGTTTCAATGCATCAATGTGTATGCACATCAGCAATTATTTATGGAAAGATGCTAATCTAAAAATTCAAACAGCTTAGTGTCAAATCCACTTCCTCGAGAGCTCTGCTGCAGCAGGCATTCAGAGCTCATAAACATTTTAGCCACCCTAGGCAACTGGTTCAAAGCAAAAGGTGACACCTAAGTGTACTTAGCCCTGCCCAAAACAAATACCCTGGGTTAAAATTTTTATTAATCAAATACCATGAGAGCACAAAGAAGACACAGAAATATTGAGCTATAAAAGTTGTCCTTGATACAAGTGATGTATTCTAATAACTTTCTCACAACAGTCTCCAAAACCTGTGTGGAAAAAATGATTGACAATACAGCCATTATGTAGCATTTAGTATGTTGTGCAAATATTTTTGTTGTTTCATCAGTTTGTCAAGAAACAGTTTAAATTTCCCAACAGGGAAACAACTGTTCTGTGTTCCTAATATTTAAGTTCTTTCAGATGGGTCACAATATTCCAAATCCACCTGGTATCCAAAAGTTTCTTACGCTTAAATAAAATCAGACTGAAATTGCTTTTTGTTGTCTTCATCCTGAAGACAATAAATTCCACGAACTCCTCAAAGTGCAAACTTTACAAGCAATTACATGTTCTCCAATCTCCCAATTCACTATCTGCAGAACAAGTATTAATTGTGGATTGTTTGTTGTATTTACAGTAAGTTTATTCTGGAGAGGAAAAATATTCTTTTACAAATGAGCCATGTTCACTATTGAGATTACTTCCAAAGAGAGCATTCAGAAAGCAAACCTTAATATATTACATTGACAATTATTTTTCAATACTTTAACATCAGCCACTTAAAGTTGGTTGTGTTATTAGCACATAGACTGATCTTTAAATATACTACTTCTACATAAACAGTGCAAATCTCAATATTCACATCAACCTGAAATTAATGCTGCAATTACTGTTGACATTCACATCAAGAAAGTAGTAAATTATTTCACATGAGCAATTCCAAAACCTCAGAATGCCATTATTAATATTAAAGAAACACAGAACAAACATGTTGGGCTTCAAAGCCTTGTTTTGATACACACAGTCCCTGTAAACATGGATGTATTGTACTTGTCAATACTGATATCTTATATAATTCTATAAATAAAACTACTGATATAAACAATTTCTATAACTTTTTCTTTTTTTTTGCATAGGGTTTGGATTAAGGTTTCTTTAGGATAAAGACAGCTGTTAACAAAATCCTCTAGTCAATTAGTCTTCCATCACACAAATTTAGGCATTTGACAAGGAGCCTCTCTGACTTCAGTGGAAACTTACACATGTAAGCAGTTGCAAAACTGGAGTCATCTTTAGCACTTAAGTTACCCCTAGTCATTGAGAATACAAGCTATAAAAGAGCTCTCCATAAATTTATAAAATATACTGATTTAAAAGTTTATGCTGATGTTTCTCTAAGTCACATTTATGTTCCAAACAGTTATGTACATACTATACTATCACAGTAGGAAATACTTCACTGTAGAACACCACAGTGAACAAGTTGTGAAGCACAGTGTTCAATATAATTTCCCTTTAGTATTCCCAGTGCATAAGTTGTTAACATCTACACTACACAAGGTGCCCAGGTCTAGTATTTGTTATATACAATGTAAAAGCAAGATAGAAAGAGCTTTGCATTTTACAGTAAGGAATGAAAACAGTGGGTAATATACAGGGATTCACTCCTGCAAAGTACAGAATTCTCCTTCACAATGACCACAACCACCAAATACAGTGGAGTTCAGGTCATTCAGCCCAGTAAAACAGTGCTCAGCACCTTGTAGGAAGAGAGATCTGAGTGCACTTTATTCTAAAACATCTCCTTTGGATGTTATAAAGTGCAAAAAATAAAACATATATTCTAATATTTTACAGTCACTATTAGACTGCCAGATTTGCACAATGCAAAAATTTAAATAACTTGGTATGCATTTGATGGACCCTATAACAACAAATGTTGAAACTGGAGATTTTTTATCTTTAAAAAAATCTTAGTATTTTAAAATTATTGTGTAACTATAAAAAGAAAATATAAATTATAATTAAATCTTGAAATAGGTATTTTAACATGTGACCATTTTCCAAAGCATCAAATATGAAATTTAATTTTCTCTTATAGCATTATATTCTAGAATCTGTAAAATCTTTTAGAAGTTTACAACTTCAAAAAATAAAAATTACTGTATCACAGTACTAGACATCTCACCTTATCTTTTACCCTAGAAGTGTTAAAAAAATTAAATAAATAAAAAAAAATCTAAGATTTCTATTCTCAGTTGTTTAGAACAAGATATGCGGAGTTATTTTTTAAACAAAATAAGAGTTCCATGGTGCTTCAATTTGATCTTAAAATTCCAATAAATGGGACAGACTGTAACCATAAATTTAAATGGCTTTAAAGTACTACACTGCTTTGGTGCATTGTACCAATGATTCTTTACATGCACGAAGAATCAAATTCCATAACATTCTTCACAGAGCTGGGGAAGAGCAGAAGATGCCAAAGTTCTCTACATGTTACAGAGCATTCCTTTATTTGAGCAGTGGGGAAGAAACTGGGAGGAAGATGGTGCCACTGAGGAGCAGTCTTCTTCCAAGCGGTACCACGAGCAGCACAGCTACTTACCTTGAGCTTGACTGCACACCAGCAATTTACCCTCAGAGAATACAATGGAGTTTGTATAACAGTATTATACTATATCCAGTGATACCAAACAGTGCTAAAAGGAAATGTATGGAAATACAAAGCTAAAAGGGTATGACTAAAATACATTTCTAAAGCAACAGACTCTTCCTGTGGCAGCCTGTAAGCCACAGGGAAGAAGGGCAGGAGAAGACAATCCAGGCACTGCCAAGTCTATAACCACTTAACTCCTCGAGACAGGACACTCTGCTTCTCAGTCGGAGAACTGGAAGATGGTTTCTGGGTTATTGCTGTCTGCAGGGTTTGTGGGCTGCAATGTCTTTGTAGGTGTAGTTTTACCATGAGAATGAGAAGAAGAAGAATGGGAACTTTCACTGGAGCTGCTACGTGTCTCTGTGCTTGTACTTGTTTTTTTCATTTTCCTTCTTTTTGCAAGAGGTGCCTTGTCCACATTCTGGAGACAAAATCCTTCCCTTTTGTATTTGTTAAAGGCCTGTTTCAAAATGAAAGGAAATTCGAAGTTTTTCAAGAGATTTAACACTTATTATGAATGGCCTATGGTACATAGGTACAACATAATTTCTTGACTAATTCCTATTCTAACAATGACTCCACCAGCCTTTACTTAAGAGCCAATGTATAACATTACTGATTGGCATCTTCCTCTCCTTGTTCTTTTTATTTAGAAGTATTTTTATTAAGCCTTAACCTATTTAACATTATATTTTCAGAGAGAACACTTCTACATTCCAGTTTTTCTTTTAGTACCAATTATGTTGCATTATCAGGACCTCTCCCAGAAACAAGTACAGTAATTTCACGATTATAAGCCGCACCTTTTTCATTGAAGAATCCAGCCTACCCCAGCAGTGCGGGTTATTTATGGAAAAATCCCGTGGTCTACTCGGCTACCGGGACGTGCGGCTTATAATTGTGAAATTACTGTACTTCGTTTTTCTCTCCTTCCCAATAGGCACTCACAAGCATTTCAGCAAAAATCTACTCCATTTTGATTTATTCTCTGTAGAGGGTATAATGAGAATCAATACTATGTTTGTAAAATACACTTGCAGTTAAAATGATTTTGACAAATTTATAATTGTAGACAAGCTAGTGCACTAAAAGACCATCCATTATATAAAAAACATTAACTACATATATTCAAAAATTCTACTTCACTTTAGTAACCATGAGAACAGAAAGTCAAACAGTTCAGTTGCATATAAAGTTTCTTCTCTTTTTTGTTAATAGAAGTTTGAAAACCTTTTAATAGATTTCTCTAAGAAATAGAATACTTTTCATAGCTGATTCAAGAACAGCACTCAATGCTCAAATCCTCATGAATATAAATATCTTCAAGAAATGTATTATTCTTGCTTCATCATTCATATTTTCATGTACTCCATCAGAGATGTTATGAGGAAATATTACTGAAGAAAAAAAATCCAGCTATAAGCATATACTGAATTATAAGGACAGATACGTGTTGTTAAGAGAAAATATATACAAATCTAGATGACACATCTATCACAAAACATAGCACATGACATAAAATTTCTCAGAACTTACATGGAAAGTGGCTTTAACATATGTGTGCACTGCAGCTCCTGAAGAGCCTAAGTTATCAGGTGTCATTAGAGGGTTAGATGAGAGCTGGCTGCCATCTTGAAGCCACTCGTTGTATCTCAGGCTGGACATTTTAATTCTTTTGTTTGGATCCACTGTAAGAAGTCCTGATAGAAACACATTACATTCTTTAAAACTGTCATCTATTTATCTTTGGTCAGTAGAAAATGCAAATATTTCCTAATAAAATCGTTACATTGCTTTGATAAGTAACTAATGTCAATATTTATCCTAGGTATGCCAATATTTATCCTAGATAAGGCTCACACAGTGTTATGCTATCATCCTCTCCAGAAGAATCTTAAAAGCAAAAAATTGATATTTATCTGTTTGATAAGACACATCTTTTTTCACACAAACTCAGAACTACCAAATGATTTCTTCACTTAAAACCTGTCTAGGGTGAAGCTCAAAAGAATAAGCCTCAGATTCCCTGCACAATTCACTCAAGTCTGAATCTGGAAATCCCTACATTTTTGGCAGAAAAATTCCTTACAAGTCTGCTTCTGCAGAAATTCAGAACTCCATCTAAGCAGCAATAAGGTAGGTGTCTAGCTCATGACGAAAACATAATTGGATGCTCAAAAGCTTAGGGGAACCAAAGCACAGCAAATGTCAATGAAGTAGCTCAGACATAGTCCTGATACAGGAATTTAAAAATAGCCAATGGAAAACAAATAATAATAATTCATTTTCTGCACAAGCTCAGCTTTTAAGACATTTATCTCATAATAGAAAAACTCTGTTTTTAAATGTTATAAGAATTAGTTCACTTTTTCTGAAGCTCTGAAGTTCGTTCTAACCCCACTAACCTTATCAGCACGTTACAACATTAGAAAATTGCCAGGGGTACAAGCATGTAATACATTCTGATGTTCCCACCACTACTCACTGCTTGTATGAGAGGTCAGTACATAGCTCAAACTGCGTACTGCTCTGCCAGGTGAGACGCTTTGGAGCATCTGGATACTGGTTTGTTCTCCAAATCTTATCTTTTTAAAGAAAAATGTAATGTTTATGAAATACTCGTAAATCCCTACCTCGAATTAGCTCTTTAGCCTCCTCAGAAACATTTTTCCAAGCCTCTCCTTCAAAGGAAAATTCTCCCTTTTTTATTTTCTTCATAATTTCCAATGCACTGGTACATGTTAAACTTCTGTCTTGAGACTGAAATGGTACCTGTCCTGATAGCATAGTGTACTGTCACAGGAACAAAAGCAGCATTAGGATACACAGAATATTTATAGACAACACTGTTGCTAAATATGAAAGGCTGTTGTTTGCATCACCAATGCTTTGCAATGAAATTTGGCCAATCATAACTTCAAAGCTATAGAAAATACAAGATATAGAAGACTTTCTCTGGAGTCCTTGTTAGAAAAAAAACCATTCATCTATTCCAGGAAGCTATGAACAAAATATACTTCTACTCCATTTATATCTAATGAAACTAATTTTCTGTAGATCAAATTACAGGTTGATTCCTTCTCTGAATTGAAACTGTAGAAAGATTATATAGATGCCTGTAAAATCCCCTAGCAAGCATATATCTTTTTGAGAAGATGACTGTATCCAGTAATTTTTTTCTTCCCAAAAATGTCAAATTTAATTTCCTACTTGGTAAAAAAAAAATTTCTGCTCCTGGAAAATATCTGTCTTTGGAACACACGATTTGGGCAGTAGCACTTTCACCTCCCTTGAATTCAGCATATACCCAACTTACGCCTGAAATCATCTCAAGGCCATTGCATTTCAACAAAAAGTAAATGCATACAATAAAATGATAGCTAAAAACCTTACTCACCAAAATGACCCCCAAACTCCACAGATCACAAGACTCATCATAACCATTGTGATTCAAGAGCTCTGGGGCAGCATAATGAAGAGTAAAACATGGAGTCTTAAGAGGCTGATTATCAGGTGGTTTTAAACGAGCAAAGCCAAAATCAATTATTTTTATTTCTGAATTATCAGTTTCATCTGTAAATAGTAAATTCTGAAAAGCAAAGACAAACATCAATATTAGCACTGGGTAGAAAATTGGTTATAGTTATTTTGCTACATCTATCACTACAGAAAATTTTCCATTATTTACAGGAAAGGTGAGCTGTGAGACACTGGGGGAAAAGAAAAGCAGAAATAACAATATTCCGGGTTGTGTGAAATGTGATGTATTTACCTGCCCATGCATACCTGCAAGTCAGGGCAGTTCTGGGACTAATGAAAATGGATACATAGCAGAGAACAGTGGAGAAAAGAATTCTGAGAACACTGACAAGAAAAAAAACCTTAAGACATCAGCATGTCTGGAGATGGGAGAATTGCCTTCTTCCTCAAACAAAAGCAAATTTTCTTAAGCTTCCACTTCCTTCTGGCACATTGTGAACAACAGCTTTCTTGTGTGGGGGATTCCCACTGCTCCTATCTTGTAACTAGTTTTTGGTACTCAAGTAGTAACACCGTAATGCCATGAGGAAATAATGCAATAGAGTGCCTTTAAAAGTGAAGGATGGCAGTGAAGAGGTGCACCTTGGTATGAAGTGGTGTTAGGAAGTGCACCAATAGCTCAGAGGTTTCACTGAGAGCTGTCTGGCATGAAAAAGCCAGTATGGATATGTGTTCTGGAAGAGACCTGGGACCAACAGCATTCAAGCACTGAATTCATGTAACAGTCCAACCACAAACCCACTCCTTACACCAGGGTTGGAACATTGGTACAGTAGGCCCTGAGAATTCCAGCTTTACACATTTGAATTTGGCACTTTGGACTTGGAGACAGACAAGTTG
>VRYO01001269.1:1328610-1371922 GCA_009812075.1 Sialia sialis | reverse complement strand
ATTCTACTCTTCCCTTCAGCTTCTGAGAGATAACATCATTTTTCTATTGCCTTTACTGTTCAATCTATGAATGCTGGGAAAAGTCTCAGTATTAGAAATCCTATCTAACTTTGTAATACTAAAGGTGAACGACTTGCACAAAGTAATTAATTTCAAACCCATTAACAAGGGTAAAAAACTGCTAGCAGATCAATAAGGAGAACCTGGGAGCATTGATCATGGATAAAAGAAAATAGCTGCTACAAAACAGTATGTTTGTATTTTTGCTTTCTGAACTGCAGATATCACTTAATGCACATTCAGAGAAGTTGATTTTTAATTGTGTAAATTGATCTAAAGGAAGCCTTATTTCAGCAAAAATATTCATGCAGCAAGGATAAATGATTAATATAATAGTCTTTTTTCTATGGTGATGTTATATAGTCTACAAGTAAATAAAGAATGAGTAACATTGGTTTAAAAAGACCTTTCTTATGATACGAAGTAAATTGGTTATTCTTTCCTTTCATGGAAAGAAAGGTGCAGCCCAAGTATCCGACACTGGGTTCAGGTATTCAGGTTAATTAGGCATATTTAGGCAAATAAAGCACGTTTCAGAACCTTCCCTCAAATATTTACAGCTATATTCCACACATTTTAGGATACATAAACAACCTTCTCTCTCACTTACATTTTGTCGTAATACTTTTAGAACCCAGTTTATACATTAATGACCACTTCACAGAAATAGTCCTCAAATCCTCTACTGAGAGGCTCCAAATATGATCACACATGCTACACAAACTCTTTATTCCTATGAATTCTTTATTTTCTAGCCAGCACTTTTGCTTTGTTTTGTAGACCAACAAATGTGATCTAATTACTACTGTTAAACAGAAGTCCTCCAATCCATGAAATTAAACAAGTCTCACTCTTAGTTGCATTTAACTAGCCAGACTTTTTAAAAAAGAATTATCAGCAGCACATTAGATGTCAAAGTTAAACATGAAAAAAATATCTGACTGGAATTCTTAGAAAAGCGACAGAATTTTCTATATACCTTTTTAAGAGAAGTGTACTAACCATATCTATATTGGGAAACTGGCATATCCCATAGTAAGTTCATGTCAGAATCTAAAATAGTAACTTTGAAAACAAGCAGGAAAGAGACAAGCAGTTTAAGTCCAACTTTGTGGAGGCAACGGATTCTGCAAGTTGTTTGCTAACCCTTCATTACTTGGACTTCCTGGACTTCTTTCTTAACTTAATGTAGAATTGAAGACTGCCTAATTTACCAGCTGAAGCTCTGCTTTACTGTGCCTTTATATTCAAAGTGGCAGTGAGACTAAGATGATAAGAGTAGAAGAGAAAAAGAGTGGCTGGTTTCATCCTCTCATTAATTATGTGTTTCAAAAGCTGTTTTCTTATCCTGATTATGTGACTCTTGGAAAAAATTTCTGTGATTACTTTTTCAACTCACACATTAGAATTTCAAAATAGTCCCTTTAACTGTTTTCTTACAGCAGGAGTCCAGTTCAGAGATTCTTTCAAACTGATATACTTTGGATTGGTTTTCAAAAACAACTAGCAACATCTAGAAGATTTCTTTAGCAGTTGAATTGGAATTACTATAAAATATCAAGTCTTTCATATCACAGAAAGTATGTTACAAAAAGATAAAACATCAGGAGGAATGGTGTATTATTTTTAACCTCCAACTACAAAACGAACAGCTATTTCCTGGGGTATGATGGCTGCAACCACCCTACAATATAACATCCTTACTGGATGAATCAACATTAATCTACACTATTTTCATACTCAAGAAAACATACATCCCAACTCACTGCTGGCAAAAGCACCCAAGAAAACACTGGCTCCAGGAAGCAGACCAAAGCCAGTGGTCAATTTTATAATAGTAAACCAAATGGTCTAGAAGGCACAGTGTTGCTGCACAACAAAAATATGAGAAAAGCAGTTACTGAATATACAGATATTAATAAATTGTTTCTTTTGGGAACTACTGAACTCACTGAAGTCAAATCACACATTTCTGTTAGTGCTCATTTTGTACTTAACTGGAAAAGAAGCCCTTCTGAGGAAATTAAGGTGGAAATGCACAGGCAAAATACCCAAACAACCTAGTTCTGCTTATGAACTGCTTCACACAATAAATACACGCTAGTGAAAAATGTTTCCAAACAGGCAAAGAATGTTTTTGAAGTTAATAGTAGAGATTTCTTGCAGAACTAAAAATGTTTCCTAACGGTTACTTCTACCTATGAACAGAAGAATATTGACAGAATTCACTAAGTTAAAGTGGTAACATCCAATTAAAAATACAGAAGTAGAAAACTCTGTAACAAAGGCTGCAGAAACAGAGATACATCACATTCCAGACATTTAATAACTTATTGTCTAAATATATATATATATATATATATATATATATACAAGTCACCATACCTCAGGTTTCAGATCTCTATGGACTACTCCTACATCATGCATGTGGCTCACTGCTGAAACAAGTCTGCGCATAATGTGACTGGCTTCAGTCTCACTGAAATGTTTCTTCTTCTGAATACGTTCAAGCAATTCTCCTCCCTTCAGCAATTCCATTACTAGGAAAGTGTGAAGCTGAAACAATAAAAATATAGCGGGTTAGAAATTTAACATCACGAACTAACATTCACTCAGGAGTTAGGTGCTATTCTGACAGATTCTCAATGTTTGAAGAAACAGCACGGCTGCTTGTAGTAATTTGAAAGGCCAAAAAAAGCACCAAATCTCAGACAGCATTTTTCCCATCAGTCTTTTTGAGACTGAAGAATAATGTCTTCCCCGTGTGTATCCATTTTTTGGTGCAACGCCACCAGCTAAATGGATAAATTTGTAGGGAAATGAAAAGGCTTTACTTAGGCTAACAAGCTGGAAAAAGCTAAACTTTTGCTCCTTAAGCCTGTTCTGATATAAGGATATGTATCTATTAATATGCATAAGGAGTTAACCACTTAAATGTTATGAAATCCTTTAAAAGCACCCTGAAATTTTACCTCTGAAATCAAACATTATCTACAACTTGTGATTTTATCTCCTACAGAACAGTAGCCAAAACGACACCATCATTAGAATTACAATAGGCATCTTCCCAATAATCCAAGAGCATTTGTTTTAATTAAAAAAAGCAATGGGTTTTTAGAAGGTTGCTCTTTTCAGGGCAATCAATAAGCAGGGACTTTCTTGATTATAAGGCAACATGGGCACACAGTCAACTGCAATTCAAATGTCTTGCCATTAAACAAACAGCAGACGTCTTAGAATAAGGAAATGAAGTCAGCATTCTCAAAAAGCAATGGATGTAGGTATGCCATGGCTTCTATCATTCCCCTTCCCTGAATGACAGTAACAAAATTTGCAACCAGAGAAAAAACGTTCTGGGAAGCATCCAAAAAATGGAATTCAAAGCAATAGTCAGAAGGTGAGCACTTTAGATACCAAAGAACAGAAGCAGAGCTTTGAGGACAGAAATCAGTAACACTTCTTAGAACAACCAAGGTGTCTGGTAGTGCTTGAATGATATAATCTCCTGCAAATTTTCTTTATGCCTTGGGAATATCTGACAGGAAAGTTAGAAAGGATAGAGAGATGTTTTTCATTAGAAAACTTCTGGCTTGCTCACAGACTGCAACCCAATATTATATAATGTGGAATTTGAACAGACTGATATCAGAGCAAGTCAAAAACTGTTAACTTCTTTTTATTAAGACAAACTGCAGAGAGGTCAAAACAAGAAGACTTTCATCAGTTTTGGTCTTCAGAACCAAAATCTGAAAGGTAACAGCTGGGAGCTACCAGAACTAGCTAAAAATACAGTGGGTTGATTGGTTGAGAGTAGACTATCAGTGGCAGAGCAGTCTGGAGAACCCTTTTTTTAGATTTAGTATATTCATTTTACTCAAAGGGAAGAAATGTCTTGTTCTACACATGTGTACTCATACTGTCCATTTATGTAAAAGAAGGGCTTTCTAGTCATTAAAGATTACAGTACAGACACTATATCCTCTCAGTTAATTTTGAAGTGCTAAACATGAGCTCTCTACTGGTCCCAGTACAAACAGCATGAGAGGGACAGACTGGGAGATCTGGAGAAGCAAGAGACCCCTTGTTCCACTACAAAATTATAGACCAGAATCACAGAGTAGTCTAGGTTGGAAGGGAGATAGACAGAACATCTGGTCCAAAACCCTAACTCAAACCAGGGCCAACTTCCAACTCAGATCAAATCACTGTTTATTACATACTGTGGAGTTTGCATTACATTAAAGAAAAAAGACAATTAAGGTATCTACATCAATTGATCTTAATAGATTTTCAAATCCACATTTGGTAATTTGGCAAGCTATTTGGTTGTCTCCATTAAGTTACTAATGTGTACAAAAACATACTAGACTAATCTCTGTATGCAGCATTTCGAAATTAATTCACAAATACTGTTTTAAGATTTATAATAACCCTGGGGGAAAGGTGATAACACATTCCAGTATCACAGATACAGAAATTGGGCCATGAACATACTGTATGGTGGTAAACAAAGAACAATGAACAGAACCTGAGCCTCTAATACTTTCACATACAGTTTTGATTTGCTAGAATAACTGCAAGATTGTTTGAATGCAGAATTTCTGCTTCATTTTCTATACCGACTAGACAAAAGCCCTAGGAAAAAAGTTGCCTCCACAGTTACAGTATCCTTAAGTGCATAAAGTTCTTGGGAAAACACATGGCAATATGTTTGGTAGGTGGTGATTACAGTTTATTCAAAATACCTGGTCATGAAAAACTTCGTGTAACTTCACTACATTCGGGTGTCCTTCGCAGAGTCTCAGAGCTGTTATTTCTCTCTGGGTGTTGGCTTCCATTCTGGAAAAATTGAGCAGTCATTTTGCACCAATTTTGCTGAGCAAATTGCACATTCCAAGTGTTATTTTTTAACTGCTTGTAATCCATATTTTTTTGACTATTACAACCACTTGAACACAATTAAATGCACATTAAAAGTAAGTGCAGAAAAACTCTCCCCATAATCCTGCAATTTAATCCATTAAAAAATCCCACACCCAATTCAAATTTTAATGCAACTGCAAGTTCCTACAGCAAAAGCTGATGTGATATAGAATAATTCCAATCTAAAACAAACCAGGCCCTTAGTCCAGCGCAATTTGACTTCACCTCTGTTACTACCAATATTTGTTAATTCACCTTTATCTTGGCCCAATCCTTTTCCATTCTTAATGGGGACAAGTACTTCCAAAATGATATGGAAACTATGAGCCCTACTAGAAAAAGAGTAACATCATCTATATATGAAATGTGTTATACAAATGAACCCCTTAACAGACTATCGTAAAAATCTGAAATGGTAAGAGACTATCTCCAGAGAAAAATTATTGTGTAAGTTCTCTTTCAAGTATTGAAATCTATAGACATAAAAAGTAAAAATGGTGATCATTATAAAAACTACATGAATGGTGACAGAGCAGAACATTTTTTCCACTAGCTAGAAATATTGATCTATTTTTGGCAAATAATGCCTGAAAATTTCTGCCACAACTCTCTCTGAGAAAGGCTAATCCTGTACTGATTTAGAGAATGGCTTTACAGGCAACAGATACATATAGAATCTTTCACCACCCATGTTCTTAATCTTTGGTTGCTTTTTTCTTCATAATTAGGATGAGAACCACAATGAGAATTCTGTGCAAGAGAATTCTGTCTTTCTGCAGGCCTCATATAATCAACAAGTAAATGAAGCTGTTCCACCTGCATCTCTGCTGCTGAAGTTTTTAACTAAAAGTGACTTTTAGTCCTTAAGGAATTAAAAAAACCTGATTCACAGAGTCTTTCCTCCAAACTACTATTGGAAGAAAGTGGACCTTGGAAAAATATGAAAAAGTTTCAGTATCATGAGAATAAACCTCTGAAATTTGTACATGGGCTTTTCTGAATATTTCCTCTCTGTAAGTAGTTACCATCTCAGATTTTAAATAACCTTGTAAGAAACGAATGGGATGCTCTAAAACAGTAACTCAGGTAAGTTTGCTTCGGTGGTCATCAGACATACAGATAAACCTAAAATTGTTGGCTGGGGGCAGGTTCAGCACTATTAAAAAAGCAACACCACAGAGGAACTGTTCATCTGAGCTTTCACCTCAAGTATAATGAAAAGGATTCCCTAGGTGTAAGACTCACTTTTTAGGCATGTTTGAGGCAAAGAAGTTATGAAAAACTTACTGCACTTTTCCTTTTAGCAAGATTTAGTGGTGTGAGTGATCCTCAGAGCAGTATTACTTACAGATTCTAATTCAAGTTGGTTTTTGGCCAACTGTTCAGTGTGGGTTTATTGCTAACTCTAAATACTATACAAACATGCCGAGTCTGCTCACACCCTGCAATCCTAAAAAAAAATAAAGTCTCTGTATACAGATCACTTCTTACCTTCATATAGCCTGAGCCACCAAGATGAAGGAGAAAGAGCAAAAGAACCCATGAGCAATATAATTCAGGGACATAATTTCTACAAGTTAAGTTCTAGGGAAAAAGTCAATACTCATCTGCTTACTTATCCAGAAACAAAATACATGTTATGTTGAGATGGGAGCACTAACCTACAGCTCTGCTGGTAGCACAGAAAAAAACTTGTAAGTGTAGACACTTGGCAGAGATCTCCACATTAAAATACGCGGTGTAGGTGTCTAGCACACACCACTTAAGGTCTTATTATAATGAGTGAAATTCTCATGAATCCACCTTACAGGGCGAGCTAGTTCACTGTAACATACATACCTAGAGTAGGATTCAGTGGCCTAAGCATAGGAAGGAAGAGCCTGAAGATGACATCAGCCATGAAGACATCTACAAAAAGGTAGCAGTCACAAGACTGATGGGAACCAGAGGACAGAGTAGACACCAATGCTAAAACGGCACTACCTACATGTCCATGTTTAAGTTACTGAATCCCACTTCTAGTGTAAGACACTATTAGGCAGGCTTCCATTAATTTAGCAGACTTGAGACACCTACACTTCAGCTTCTATTTCTTAAAATTGTCCTATTCAAAAAGCATATGATGAAATGACAGAGCCTTAAGTCTGGCACGCAGCTTCCTCTCGGGTATGGAAAAACAGACATACAGCCAAATGTCTTGGGCAAGAGATCACTGTGAACATTTCTACTCTCCTGCCAGCATTCTACAATACACTAGGGATGTACTTACTAATGAACTCTGCAAAATGAAAGCAAAAAATCCATCCACTACTCAAAGAATCCCTTATCTTTATTCTTCTCTGGGTAGAAACTCCCAGAGATATTAATTCTGGAAGAGAACCAGATGGTACCCATGTACAAAGCAAGTCAGCTGCTTCCATTGTGGTGCTCTCCTCAGAACAGCCAGGAAACAATATACAATTTACAATTCCATAGTCTAATTCCATTTTATGCACACATACACACACATTTAGATCTGAGGCAATCCACACTGCAGGCCATTCCTAAAAGCAGCATCCTAGGCAATCAATGGGACTGCTCAGGAAAGGGAGCTAGCAGAAGACTACATTCAGTTCATTTGAGTCTCAAGTTAGAACCTTATACCTTACTTCGTTAGGAATAAAATCAGGGGAAATAATGGTAGAATACAACTAGGAACCAGAAAAGTACTCTCTAGGTCTCTTCTTGTGTCCCAACTAGAATAGCATTTTATTTCAAAACTCTCAGAATCTTTTAACAGTTGTAAGATTACAATAGGTTTCTGTAGATTCATATAGCAGGAAATAATTTTATTTTTCTACTTCCAAAAATGTAGCAAACATTATTCTACTCCATAGGTGACAGTAAGCAAAGAAAATATTTTTTATTGTCTTATAGAATATTTATACCTTTTGCTAATTATTTTTACTGCATACTCCTGGCTAGTTTTCTTGTGTAAGCACTTTCGACAAATCGAAAAACTTCCTTCTCCCAATGGTTTCTCTTTCAGATCCAGTTCATAATGATGATAAAATGGAGAGTCCTGTTAGGAAACTGTCTGTATTTAGTTTTGCAGAATACTTTTAGTATACACAGTCAAAGACAAAGAGTAAAATTTCATGAGAATTATTCATCTACATTTAAGACGGTAAAAAAGCTTTCTTTTTATAAAAAAATATAAAAATATATATAATATATAATATGTAAATTTTATTGAATAAAATCCATAAACATTATTCTAAAAAGCAAAGAGTAAAGCTTACATTACATTGAACAAACATAACCACTAAATAAATCCTTACTACTACAACAGTTGCAGATACAAAATATTCAGACAAACAAGATCAAAGATGGTCATACACACATCCATCCACAAAACTAAGTGCTCATTTGAGGACATCACATAGCGTGTGTTCTTATAAGGCTTCACACAACTATACACTCTTTTAAGTAAATACAACATAGACAGAATTATTATATAATTAAAGTAGCTTCAGAAATATCTGCAGTGGTTGGCTGAATAAGAACTATCAGGAGTCATTATTATTAATACTACACTTCAGTCTTCTGGAAAACTAGACAATCATTTCTCAGATTAAACTTCAACCACTTCTTCATAGTATCACACACAAGATGTGATGGATTATCAGATGCTTAAATCATCTGAGAAGCCATTACAGAGAACAGATAAATGAATGACTATTTTGTAATCCATAGCCTATCTTATGATTACTGTTAGGGAAGTTATACACAGTTTTAATTTGACCAAACTAATTTAAGTGTCGATATTATTATTACCTTCAACATAGCACTTCTGGCAATAGTTGTAGTTCCAGGTCGCTCATCCCCCACATAAAACTGAAAAGGATCTACTGTAGCTGCATTGCGTTTAAACAAAATAGAAGGTGCAACGAAAGAATATCCCTATGAAATCAAAACATCAGAAAAGGACATAGCTTGATACTGTTGCACATAAACTACCATAATACATATGGAACATCAGAAGTTTCAGAAGAATTTTTTGAAGAAATCTGAATTTTTGTATCATAATAAAAAAATTGTAACTTACTCTGTTCAATATGAATAGGTATTTTCCTAGAATTAGTTATGTGATCCTCCACAGTTAAAGATAAAATAATAATACTACAAGAATTCTAATTAATGTTAATCTGGCTTACTTACAATTGCTTTACAATAGCGATAAAGGCTTGTACTTCAAACTAGCCAGCTTCCCAGGACACCTTAAAGTTAAGGCATGAAACAGTTTGCATGTTGTGACATAAGCATAGAACAATTTTAAATGGATAAACTTTATATCAAGGTTTGTGGGCAACGATGTGCCCAGTTTGAGTATCATAATAACTATAGCTGTGACTGCAGGGTGAATCAGATGTTTTTAAGACATGCATAACCTGGTTGCTACAGTCACTGTGAATCTAACAAGTTCCAAAATATGACACTACATTCCTGTACCCTAACAATTAAACTGCTCAAAAACAGACAATAAAAAACAACAAAGCACAAAGAGGGGAGAAAAGAAAGCAATCCAAACTGCTGTTCACCTCTGCAGCTTTGGTACCAAGTTGGCTGCACATGAGCTGTTTCTGCCCAATATGACATTCAGAGTATGTAGTCTAAGAAGGGATTATTCTTAATAGCATGGAGGGAACAGTAAGGAAAGCTTTGTTACTCATCTGGGTACAGCAGTCGTGTGACTAGAGCACTCCTACAAAACATGGAGGACCTACTTTCAGCTCTGCAGGTAGCTCCCACTTTCCAAAGGATGACTTCAACTAGCACATAATGTGGAAATGGGTGAACTACATTGCTCTTGTCGAAGCTGGCAGCCCAGGCTGATGGAGTCAAGATGACAAGACTCATAAGGTATGAAGAATCAATAAAGAACAGACTGACTTTAGTCCAGCAAGTATTCAAGTAATTCAGCTGGGAATGGAGAAACAAGGAATTTTATATTTGCAGTAGGACTGTTTCCACCTTTCTCATTTTGCAATTGTTGAACAAAAAGCCCTGGGAACTGGGACTAGAAATTACACAATTAATTCCAAAAACTTAATAGGCAGGAGGTTAAAAAGAAAAGTGATCTATACATGAGAAAGTTTTCAATATTTTTTTTTTAATTAGAGTTCTTAAAATACCTGAAATATTCTTTCTGAAGTCTGAGGGGTGGCTGCAGGAGAGTATGTTGGATCCATTTCTGTAAACTCTTCTGCAAAATTACTGACATCTAATTCATCTCTGATTACTGGTTTAAATGGAGCTGGTATTTTTTTGGCAGCTAGGTCCTCCCAGTTCATATTCTAAACAAAAAACAAGCAAATAAATCTGAATTAAATGAAACTTATACAGAAAGAGGTATTAGAAAGAGATACTTGTCCAGACACACTGTCCTAACTCCCTTTGCCATTTTCCACAGGCAGATGAAAAACATTCACATTATGCTCTACTAATTGCTTAAAACCAAGCAGTATCATACTTATTTGTACGAAGACAGGATCCAATCAAAAAGAAAACCAACATAATTGAATTTAACAGCGGAGATGTACCAAACAATTAGTTTGATAGTCCTTGAATTCCTTCCTCTATTTCAGAATAAGTAATATTTATATTTTTGTAAGCCAAAGCACATGCATGTAGTATCTTCAACTTTTCATTGCAAATTTCTGTGCTTAATTACTGATGTCAGGTTTCAGATCCCTGAGAGCATAAACCTCCAGATTTTTACTTAAAGGTGTGACTAGAAAGAGGAAGCATAGAAATAGCAGTTATGAGAAAACTGCCCTGTTACTGTAAAGGAGTGGAACTGAAATTAAGTTAAGAATAGAAAGTGTTATATGATGACAAAATGTATCACCCGAAATGAACAGTGCATTAAGGAAGTTTAACACTGTTTAACTCTAGTTAACTTCAGAAGCACCATCAATACGTAATCTGTTTTTTCAAAGAAAGCACATAATTTTAACCACAGTGGATAGAACAGTTCAGGTGATAAATACAATCTTCATCATGGTTTGAAAGCTAATGTTAATACACTGAAATCTGAACAGAATTAAAAGTTACTAAACGGGACTAAAGATTTAATTAGGCCAAGGAAAATAGAAGAGTTTGGTGAATTTTGTCAATATTCAAATTTTACTAATAATGCTAGCAGCGAACTTTAGAAAATCCTTTCAAACAAAAACCCAACAGATGACACATCACAATTTCAATGTTTTGCATTATATCTTCTGATTTAAGCAGTATGTCTTTCGGCTTCTTCAAGTAAGTGACAGAGACAGAATACAGTAATTTCACACTGATAAGCCACACCTATTTCACTGAAGAATCGAGCCAATCCTGGAAGTGCGGCTAATCACCAGGTGCGGCTTATTTATGGACAAATTCCGGTGAAATGCCAACCTGGAAGTGTGAGCTGGCTGGGCGGGAAGCTGCCGCGGCCGGCCGGGGAGGGAGCTGCCGCAGAGCCCCTGCCGGGGCGGGAGTGCCGGGGCCCACAGCATGGGGAGGGCGCCTGGGGCTGTGTTTAAAGGCTTCACTGGTCTATGAAAACTGTTTGCAACTTGAGCACCTGACACCAAACCCCGCACTTGCACGATTCTGTTACTAATTTGTTACTTTGTTGCACACGGATCCTCACTTAAAAAAATAAAAAGTGTGGCTAATCACCCGGTGCGGCTTATTTATGGACAAATTCCATGGTCTTCCTGGCTACCCGGGAGCACGGCTTATAACCAGGCGTGGCTTATAAGTGTGAAATTACTGTATATTTAAAAACCTAGCATATCCTTCTAATACACACAAAATCCATACATACAAATACATGGACATTCTTACTAACTTCAGTGCAATTATTCATGTTCTGTTAACAGAAAAACAGAATTTCCTTAGACTTTGATTTCCTAGGCAATAATGCAGAATAAGTGGGATCTGGTGAGTTTTGTTATTTACTTTACCTGGAAGAAGGGATGCTGTTTGATTTCATCAGCATCGGTGGGACCACAACCTAGCCTTTTCTTGGGGTCTTTCATTAAAAGCCGCTGAATGATATCCTTAGACAGAGCACTCATATCTTGTGGATAAGGTGGCTCACTTTTTAATATTCTCCTATAAAACGAACAAAATAACAATGTGGTAATTACTTAAAATGTTGAGAGTTAAAGATTTATCATACTAATAGAACATTCAATTTCACATTCCATTTAAACTTCTATTGTACCCAAATGCAGGAGGATGACAAATATGAAACCAACCTTTTTTTAAATAAAGGAAGGCTTATGGAACTGCTGACATGGAACACAACATCTCAAGAGATAAATTTTGTAACTCAATCCACAAAAGGAGAACAATCCTCATTTTACAAGCTGAGTTTACAATTTAAAAGAAGTCTCACAGCTGCAACAGATAGCTCCAAAAAAAAAATCAGCTTGATGCCTAATGCAGTCAAACCAAAAATAAATCCAATATTAAAAAGTATTAGAAAATAAAGGGAAAAAAATCCCATATTTGGGCCACTGCAGGTTTGCCTTCACCCTCTGTGTTGTGTGCAGCGCTCACATCCTTGTCTCAAAAGAAGGCACATAGCTGGAAAAGTTTTAGGAAACAGTAATAAGACGAATCAGAAACATAGAATGAGTTTTATAGGAAGTTTTATAAAAAAGCTAAGTCTATCCAGCTTACTGAAAAGATGACTTAAGGGAGGTGAGTCTTTCCTCATGTTGTCATCAGCCCTTTGCTGGACTCTCTCGAATATGCCCAATATATCACTCCCATGAACTGGAGAGACTGGAACCAGTACTCCAGATGTGGCCTCACCAGTGCTGAGTGGAGAGGAAGGATAACATCCCTCAACCTGATATTTTGTGCAGTGCAGCCCACGATACCATTTGCTGCCTTTGCCACAAGGCTACACTGGTGGCTCATGTACAGCTTGGTGTTTACATAGCCTGGTGCATACTCTCAACTGCAGCAGCTTCACAGTACGGCTTACAGTGCCTCCACTAAAAACAAAGATTTTGAATCCATGAGAGACTGAGATTGAAATGACAGGAATTTGTGGCAATACTAAGATCTCAACTACTATATGTTTCTGCCAGAGCTTAAGTTGATTGCTGCAGGACTTTACTAAATTTTGTTTAGTTACTACATGACATATCGTTAAGAGTTAGTTATCCCATGAGAAAAATCTTTATCTTGAAATCTCTAGCTTCTTGGATTAGTCCAAAAATAGATGCAGTTTGCTTCCTAAATAATCCTGTTCTGGCAGCGTGGCAGGACAAAACCAAGTTCAAAATGTGCATATCCCAGGGGTAGCTTCTACAGACATAGTATCTAATATCAAGCAAACAAAAAGACAAAGCAAGCTAACCTCTTGGTTTAAGTAATTCTGAAAGGAATTAGGAAAGTACAGTCTGAGTTTTATGATGGTGTAGAGGTCCAGGATTGTTTTTTAATATTATTTATATCTTAGAGTAGCCTTCCTGCTAGCAGAAGTAACCATAAGATTTCTCTTTAATCTCTGGACACGTTTCACTTTACAGAAAAGGAGAAGAAATTATTTTTTAATTAGAGATGTTAATAACAAATTTAAACATTACTAAACAAGAGTACAGTAATTTCTTGTGTATAAGGCACACCGGCGTATAAGGTGCACCCCTGGGTTCCGATCAAAACTTCAGTCAAAAGGGTGCACTTTATACGCATGAAATTACTGTATTCTTATACTGGTGGAGAAATAAAGATTCAGTCTCTTCTGAAATCACACAGTTTCAAGAAGTGGGAAAGGAAGTAAGAAAACCCTCCTGTTTTAGACACAGAAGACAGGACACCTTGATAGAAACATTACTTGATTTACAGGTGGGCCAATGAAATCTACAATGTTTTCATAGCTTGAAAATCACTGCAGTTAGAGAAGTCTGAAGATGCTTCATTATCAACCTTTCTTGTAAAAGAATCAGAAAGGTATGTAACAAAGATCCTGGAAAACAAGTTCTCTTTGGGCTTTTGGAAGGGAGAAAACCCCTCCAATCCATATTTTTGAAATTGATTTCTAAAGCAATGAGATTGAAACTCTGGGATGTCCTTAGAAATCAAAAGGAAAATTCTAGAGCAAGTTCTCTTTCTTCCACACACTCTAGGAACCTCCTAAACTGTTTCCTCTCTGCTGTACTATATTTCCAGCAGACATACAGTGAGAAGTATCTTCCATCTCTTGTTCCTCCTAGAACCCTCTGCAGAAAAGGCAGCATTTTGCTGTGTTCCACTACAAGGAGATTCATGTAAGTTACCAGTGTCTTTAATGAAAAAATACTTTTGACGCTCACTGATACTAGAAAACACTGATGATGCTCTGGATTGTTTCACAGAGCCATATTACAGAGGTAGTGAAGACCACGGCTACCTTCTTTAGAAGTTCTAGGAACTACATAAAATTATCATGGAATTGAAATATGTGAAGCTGCAATCACATTAACTAGGATGGAAATCAAGTTGCCAGAAAAGACTGACCAGATTGGATCAACACATGAGAGAGCATAAATTGTGAAGCAGCTTGATCAAGTGAAGAGAGTCTGCTTTCACTAGTTCAGCATTACTGAAGTGCTGCACTGAAGGTTACTCAAGGCTCTAATAGTAGCCCACCCAGCATTCAGAGTAAGGAAGATGCACATATCAAAATCCTTTTTGGGATGTGTGTGCTTCTGTAAAGAAAGTACAGCCCTTAGCATTAATGACCCTCTCCTTTTCTCAGTCACCACCATCCTTCTGTACATTTCATGTTTATGGGGCTGTCCACATTGTTCATGGCAGTGATCTAGTAACAGCTACAGATGAACCAGAAGAATTAAGTATCCCAAGTAGCAACTGAGAAAGCTTAAGGAATATTCTGCTGTATTTATAGTTTTTCCTGGGCTGGTATAAGCCCTCTCAGCTGGGACAAGCTGAGATTATCCTGCTGATGAGAGAACTCTGGCTGTACTGAAAACTTAAAGATATCACCTATTGCATATGTCCAAAAGCTTAACACTTTGCATGAAACATTTCCATCTTACCCTTGACTATGCAGAACTAGGAGCAACCTCACTGGTACTGTCTTCCAGGAACTTGGGTTCTGATTAGTTTTCTCCACAAATACTACAGACCAAGAATACACATAAAATGCAAAGGACACACTAATGGATGATAAGGAAGAAAAGGAGATGCCTAATCTAATTCTACAGTGTCTTGAGAATTGTGTCTTGGGCTACTCTCTTGGCCCTGTATCTGAGAAAAGCCAAGCCAGTGAGAGAAAGCACACCAGCCCCACTCGCTTCAGCTGCTGTGAAGAAGGGACCAACACCATAGAGGTTCATACCTGTTTGCCCAAAATACTGTTTGAATCTCCTCTTTGTTTTTTGGGTTTCTTTCCCCTGAGAGAGGAGCCACTATCTTCTACCTTCCATGCAGCAAGCTAGTGGGGTTTTTTTTAACTCTCTGTGGCATTCTGGGTTTTTGTTCTGTTGCAGGGGCAAGAGGGGGTAAGGCCTAACAGTTTAATCTGTAGCATTTATCTACCTTTTTCCTGTGCCTTGTGGGCTTTTAGTCTGTCAATTAATGGTTGGAAAAGCCTTTTTCGCTTTCATCCACTAGTATTCATTTCCTATTGGTGGAAAGGGAACTCATTCCAGAGTGTTTTCTCCTAACTTGTCTCTAAAGTGAGATACTGTGTTATAAGCATCACCAAAAAAGATACATATCCATCTGGATGTACAGAAAACAAGAGAAAGCAACCCCAAGCGGTAACCCTGCTAAAGGGTAAATGGACAAGACTTCCAAAGCAGAGTTTTTACCCTCGTATTTAAGAACGACCATCACCTCAGAACTATCATACTCAACTCTCTAGTTATTTTGTTCCAACTTGGAGCATATGTATATATGTATGTGTATCCCTGGTTCTAGGCAAATCAGAAACTTTGCTACAATACCTAAAAGTTTCTTTAAACTTTCTGTTTTACTGAATGGTTGAACAAATCTCTTTACAGACTAACTGATGCACTCTGACCTGCATCTAAACATAAAAATACTGTATGTTATAGATAGGCAGCTAAAAGCTATAAGACAGAAGAGCTAGAAGAAATTTTGCTAATTACAAGTTGGATATAATGACTGTTCCATCTTTTAAAAGATCCAGCAATCACGAGAGTGAGTCACTGATTAAAGAAGAAAATTAATAAAGAAGGGCATCCCAGTATACTGCTGTTATGCATTTTCCCAACAGCTCTGTGAAGCAAAAGTTTCTTTGAGGATCATAGATGAAATCTCTCCATGGCAATCTCTAACAGATTGTCAAATTTCAGCTGTCCTCCATGAAGTTTTAACAGTCTAACCAGCTACGTCAAAAACCATGAGCTGCTACTGGTGTTAGTGCAGTAATATGCATGAAAAGGAAAAAGTTTCTAACTATTCATAACGCTAAAGCTGGTAGGATTTTCTAAACTGCAGCACAGCTGCAAACTAGTACTCCAAAACCTTCCAGCTCATTTTAAATCCTATACATGACAGGGCCCTCAAAAGTCAACCTCCAAAAGTGGATTTGTCCATCTTTCAATTCAGCTCTATAAACTGCTCATAATCAAAGTGAAAATACTGCGTGTGTAGTCAATTCCAGTCTTTGACTATGTTTTTGCAGGATGGCTCTGCAGCAATATAATTTCAGAATTCTCAAAAATTAAAAAAAGATTTGAGAACAAGAGAAAAGAAGGGAAGAGGGTGCACTAGAAAAGGAGAGATATTGGAATAGTTACGTAATTTTCTTTTTATTTAATCAAGTTTAATAACCCATAACACAAAGCATGTAAATAAGACATCTTCAGAGACAGAGATAAAAGGCAAAGTTTGCATTTACTTAACTTGAAATTTCCACAAAAAGTCCAGAGTGTTGCCAAAAATATTATGATAGAAGAACAACAATTTCTCATCAGAAAGAAAAAAAAATACAAACTAAACATTTTCTGACACAAGAACTGAACTCTTCCTCGGAGAGATACTTTAGAACAAAGTTTCGTGCTCAAATTGAACACCAGACAGCTGTTGTGCCACACCAGGGAATAAAATTATCTAAAAATATCTAAGATTATTTCCTACCTAGGTAAAATAAAATAAGGACCTGGATCCATTTAGAAGACTACTTTTTCCCCTAAACTCAGAAAAATAAAACCATGCTTTCAACATCTTTTGAGCAAGTAAAAAACAGAATTCCCAAATCTGCTGCAATTGGCATATTTAAGCATATTTAGGTTAACCAATGTAATTCCTGGTTAGAACAACCTTGGTATCAAAGACATTTGTAGCAACTCCTATCTCTGCGCCAATGCCAGTAATTTCATTATCAGGGACAGCAGTCACTATTTGGTGTCTGTTTGCCTGCTCTATACTACCCTCAGGAAAAGCTCCAAACACACTCCCGTTGTTCCCAAATGGCACACAGCAGTCACTGTTCTCCAGAAGGTTCCAAACGACTCAGTGCAGCAGCCAGGGCAGCAGCAAGGTTCTTAACGTATGTTCTTAACATATGTTCTTAAAAGGAACATAACATTCACGATGAACTGTAGACATGTAACACTGAAGTCATCTAACAAAGAAATGGTTATCATTGGAAAGGATTTAGGAAAGGGTATCACTGGGTCTTGAGTACAGGAGTAACACAAGACAGATGAAATGTAGTCTGAAAAGCAGTCATACACCTGGGAATAAGAATATTTCAGCTATTTAGCTGGGACAAGAACTATAAACCAGAGGGTCATCAATTGAAAGTGACAGAAGAGGAAAAGCAATTAGACCACTCAGACCAGCACTGGCATCAAGAAGAGGAACCCAAGAAAAAGGAAGTATTTTTTTGTTCAGATGGTAAATTATTTCTTCCTTTAACCAAGACTTCTTGAAACATCAACAAGAATAAATTGTCTACATGTAAAAAAGAACTGAAGCTAAGTTAAGAAAAGGCTTTTTCAAGAAACAGCAAGATTGGGGAACATCTTCAACATAGGAAATGGTAAGAATGTAACTTCTAAATTTATAAAAATAAAAACAAATACTATAGGACTGCTGTCTATAAATGTGTAGCATAAATACTCACCAGAACAAAAACAGACTAAACAGCAACACAGTAAACTTGCCATAACTAAAGAAACTAAGTTATTAGCTGTCAGAGGACAGATGTTAAACAATCTTGCAGAATCTATCAGAAATATTATCAGCTTAAAAAGTACAAAAGGGCCCTACCAAAAGAAATTCAAGTCCTGTAGAATATGTAATTTAAAAGCTTCCCAGTTTTTGAGAAACTATATCTATGAAATTGAGTTCAAGGCTCTCTCTAAAAAAAAAAAAAATAATTCTTACTCCGTCAGAGTCTCATCTAGTAAATCTTGGGAATCATGATTACCAAATTCAGCCATGGCATAAGTAATGAGTCAACCAAACTTCTAATCTTAAACAGGACAGAAAGAGTTAACTGACGTTTTAACTGCAATATAATGACCAAGCGGGTGAAGTCCTGGATTTTCTTTCATTAATGGACTCCTCTCTACCCTGCATTTTTCCTACTGGCTACCCAAGTTTCCTGCTGTGGTAGAGAAGTAAAAACCAATAAACAGGCTTTAATCTCCCAAGAAATTGCCTGAATTTGTAAGTAAAATAAATTATCTAAATAACTGAGGTATGTTCTATCGTCCATTACAACCTTAAATATCAAGTGATTCTGGGTGAGGGTCAGAACCAGGAGAACACCTTCCAACAGAAGCAAGACTATTCTTGGTTTGGGGATTGGATTTCCAAGTTCATTTTGACATCAGTTAGTAATTTGAGCAATTTAAGACCTCAACTTCCTGCTCCAAAAGAAATCCAGTAAAAGGAGATTTTTGTTTTGGGAGAGATTTCAGTAATGTGTTTCTGGAAGCTTATTGCTCTGTCTTTTAAAGATGCTCCAGTGCTTTTACACAGGTACTGAAAACAAAGCATTAAAATGTGGAGATTTCTGAATGTAACAAAAAGTTTACATGAAAAAGATAAGAATGGTATAGTTTATTTAATTTCAGTAAGTATCACATTCATTTCTTCTCAGATATACAAGTGGGGTTAGAAAAGATCTTTCATGATACACACTAATAAAATAAACATTACTTGTAACAAAAAGGTAGGAGTAGGGTAGATTCTGACATTTAAAATCTGCAGTCTGCCAGAACAAGAACTGATAAAAAAGTATCTATAGCTAAAGATATCTCTAAATGTATTAAGATTTGGAATGTGATAATTCTATTTACAAACACATTGATATTTCATTTGAGTTCCTTTTGAACAGTAAACATGCAACAGGGCTAAGTATCTACAAGGCTTGGCTCCACAGTAGTTTAAACAAAACAGGCCTTCTGTAGTCAGTTCTATTAGCTAGTAAAACCTATCCACTTTCCAATGTCATTCTACTGAACAGAACTGGAGCACATATAATGTTACCATGGCAGCACTTTCCTTCTAAATTTTAAGCTAACGAGCTCTCACAAAACATATATTATGGTATAAAGATCATCTGTTAGCAAGCACATACACTTCACTGCTTTGAATCTTACCTAGAAATCTCTGCTTGGGAATTCTTCTCTCCATCGACTGTAAATGGTGATGCTCCAGTTAGTAATTCATACATAAGAACACCAACACTCCACCAATCAACTGCCTAGAGAACAACAGTATTATGTATGTTATGACACACTGAAGTAAAATTACCAAAGAAATATTCATGAAGCATAAACAACTGTGGTATTGAATGAAGGCATTTTCTGTGATAAATTAATTTTATATTGAAATCTCCCCCCTTAGCTTCTTCTACTAATTTCTCAAGCTGAACTCTTTCCACTGACTACTAAAGTTCCTTTTGCTTTCCAGACAGAATTAATTTTCATTTTTACCACTATGATGTGATATGAATTCTAATACAATCTCAAAATAAGAGAGGAACCTAAGGCTTGCTAAGTAGTGGAACTTGAACTTTTATGAGCTTGAGAATAAAATTAAGAAACGCTCAAAAAGCACAATTTGAGATCACAGCCCACACTTAATCCAGGCTCCTGAAAATGCTATGAAATCATATGTGTAAACTGTTTGCAAATTGAGCACCTGACAGTATTCTGTCACTAATTCATTACTTTGTTGCGCACAGATGCCCGTTTAAAAAAAAAAAAAAAAAAAAAAAAAGTGTGCCTTATACACCTGTGCGCCTCATATATGGACAAATTCCACGGACTTCTCAGCGACCCAGAAGTGCGCCTTATAGCCCAGTGTGCCTTCTAAAGGCGAAATTACTGTAATCTAAACCGCTCCTCTTTTAGTTTAATGTCATTCTCCGTGTCCTGCCACTACATGTCCTTATGAAAGTCTCTCTCCATCTTCTTACAGACTCTCTTCAACTACTGGAAAGTCACAATGAGGCTTTCTCCAGGCCAAACTCAATTCTCTCAGCCTTGGCTCACAGGAGAAATGCTGCATCCCTCTGATCACCCTGGCGCCCCTCCTCCCAACCTGCTCCAACAGCTCCATGTGCTTCCTGTGCTGAGGATCCCAGAGCTGGATGTAGCACTGCAGGTGGGGTCTCACCAGAACAGAGGGGAGGGGTAGAATCCCCTCTCTTGCCCTCCTGCCCAAGCTGCAGCCCAGGGCACAACTGGCTTTCTGGGATGGGAGTGCCCATGGCTGGGTCATGTCCAGCCTCCCATCCACCAGCACCCCCAAGTTCTTCTCAGGAGGGCTGCTCATCCCGCAGTTTGTGCTGATACCATGAATTGCCCTGGCTCAGGTGCAGTGCCTTGCACTTGGTCTTGTTAAAACTCATGAGATTTGCAAGCCCGCTTCTTGAGTTTATCTAGGTCCCTTTGGATGGCATCCCATCCTTCAGGGTTTGGTGCTGGTGGTGGTGGTTAACACCAATACCAGTAATTTTTTAATGTTTAAATACTTGGACCACTATCTATTTAAGATCCTGACATTTTTCACTCAGGAAGTATATGCTTCTGTCAGATATTCTGAACCTTACAGATTTTCAAGGAACCTGCTTAAAAGCACAGTTCCTTCCTATTATTTGATCTATGACATTTTTAACCTTTAACACAATTTCAGACAGTTCATGTTTCATCTGTTTGCTGCTTCACTCAGGCAAAGCTTTCAGAAAAGCCATGTCTCCAACACTCTACTGCTGTAATGGATCATGGGTAAAACCGTGGTTAGTTTGCTAAAGAACTTTAGCAAGGATCTAGCACGAGCCTTGTTACTCCCACTTTGACAGTTTATTGCATTTTGGCTCCTGTTACTTTCCCTGCTATCCATTTTGCACGGACAGCTCAGTTATGGTCATCCAGTGCCACACCTGCAACTCCGCAGCCTTAGAGAAATGGACTGTAGTAACACATAAGATATTTGGCCTCCCATATACTAATCATATTATTCGTATCTCTCATACCTCATAACTTACAAAATACTTCTTTCTTTCAAAAGGAAGGATGCTACAGTTTAGCCCTTCTGACAAAATTAATTACAGGTGTTTGAACTTCTCAGGTTTACAGCCATGAAATCTGCAAATCAATGAAACTTCTGCTTTACTTATGTTTGCAATATTAATACAATACAGGAAGACAACTAGTGAAATCATAACAATTTGGTCCCATCTTTTATTTGATTTTGCTTCAAAATACACAGAATCTGATGTCTCATATATTCTGCCAAGAGTATCTAGATGAAGTCCCTGTACTGTTACTAGTCATCTTTGCAAATATATAATTCTCAGAGAAAATCCCAATAAATTTTTTCTTGGCATGTGTTTTTTCAAAAGAAAAGGAGGATCTGCAGAATCAGAAATCAAACTTTAAAAAAATAAATACTGAAATACTAAGCAAGTCTTTAAGGCAAACACTACAGGCATCTAGAAGAGATTAAAGATAAATATCAATTAATGAGAGCACAGTATACTAAAGCAATCTCATTTTCTCTTTTTGTAAGGTCTTTTAGTTGCTAGATATGCAGTAAGTATACAATACACTAAAAATCTTCTTAAATGACCACATATGACATTGCCAATATAAGGTAGTATGTGGTGTAAACAACTAACATCACATACATAACTGCAAAATCACCCCTCTTGATCAGCTACCAGTTGTTGTCAAACTGAAGTTATTCCTTCTAGAATACTGTCTGACTCTGCACAATTCTGATGAAAGTATTAGATGGAGCCAAAGATAACAGAACAGAGATTGCTCTTTAAGTCAGCAACAAGACTGAATTTTAAGCTTTGAGAAGCCATGATCATAATTCAAGGTGACAGAAACAGGAGAGATGCTCTGGTGGCATGACTAAACTGAAAGAGTGCACGAAAGAGCTTCAATTCATACGTTTTTTAAATTCCATTCTTAACAGCAACTGGGCAAACAGCACAGAAGAAAAAGACAAAGAGATTATGAGAACACTTATAACATAATAACCTATCCCATACCTCAATAGAGATAACAGATTTCTCTTATGTCCAGTTTAAAATGCGTATCAGTATCAGTTCACTACTCTGAACTAGTTTTCTATGCAAAGGTAAATTAGTGTCAACTAAGTTTATTGTCGCACAGCATATTTCAAACAAATTTTGAAAAGAACACAAATAAGCCTCAATACCTTTACAAATATGTCTTTTACTTCAGATCAGAAAAGGAAAACACATCAACATACCGTTGAAGACACAGAAAACAATCTTAGGTCAACTTTAAATAACATATACGTAATAAGATAGTATGTCATATTTTACAAAAACCCTTGAAGCTGAGCAATATGTTGACTGAATACTTAGTTTATTTTCAGTAATAAACTTAAAACATACCTTATCATGTCCTGCATCTCCCCCTCTTACAATATCGGGAGCCATATATTCTATTGTTCCACAGAAGGAATATGCTCTCTCATTCTAGGAAAAAAAATAAAACTTATATCAAACAATTATATTATACAAATAATATGGGATAGATATGGCTAACAGTTCCGAGATGCTGGCAGCAATTCTTCTCCATAAGTTTGTGTTGCAGTCTAAGATGAGCACACAAAAATTAATCTACTAATATTTTAAAAAACTATCCCATAAGTCTAAATGAACTATACATCTCAGAACTTCGCAAGATTCCCCAACTAACATAGAAATACATTCTGAAGGCTGCAATACCAATACTCTAGACAGCAAAACTTTTCATTAAAAAGACAATTACTCGTAAGATGTACAATTTGACTAAATTAGATACAAGATCCTTTGACTTCCCCATATTTAGGAATTTATTATGACCTCTAGGAAAGCTGTTTTCTTTCAAAACAAACACATATATAAAAAAAAAACATTCTCTCAAGAAGAGACTTGGAGAGAGACAAGACAGAGAAGGGGAAAGGCAGACAGTGCCGCAAATTTAATTTTATCCTACGCACTGAATTATTCTCTTGTTCAAAACTAAGCTGCTTTCACAGGCATGTATAATTGTTCCCTGGTAGTGATTTACCTTTGAGGTCAACATGAGGTCATGCTGTACCTTGCTAATGACGAAAGCACATGTGTTTGGGCCATGCAACATGTTCCTCCCTTATCCTTCATGCTTCTAGCATTTTGGGGAGAGATCCTGATAGGTCCTTTAAAGAAGAGTGTTCAAAAAAGCAAATATTTCAAAAGTCAGGTTTTACATTTGTAGATTCAGGTTTGGAGTTTTAAACAGGTGCTATATAAGAGACTACACTAATGAGAAGAAGCTTCTAAAAGTAGAAATAGTGCTCTGTGCTACTTGAAGGCATAAAAATTAAACAGTCCAGCAGCATATTATTAAACTGTATTTCTCAAAATACATATATTGTGACTGGTTTTCTTGGGGCAAAATTCTGAGTTCAGAATAGTTATAAGGCCTCATTTTGCTTAAATATTAACTTCTGAGACAAAACCATATAATAATGAACTTTTCATGATTCCACTTCCTTTTGAAACAACTATTGTTTCTCTTTGATAGTCTTTTCAAGTACCTGTTACCTTAAAGAAATATAGTGTGATAGAACGCACAAAAAAAGGAAAAATGTCAGAAATTCCTAGCCCTCCATCAGAGTATCTAAAGCTATTAAATCTCTCTGTTCTTTTTTCCTTCAGCTGGAAGGGAGGGAGGGAGAAGGGTGAAAAGGAAAAGGAAGGGGAGTGGAAAGAAACTCTTCACTTGCTATCTCTCCAAAGAGTAAAGATAATGCAGCCAAGGTGAGATATGACAACTGTCTGAAAGCAAAGCACTCTGACTTCAACTACAGACTGACACAGATTTGCCTTCATAAAATAGTGTAGAATGTCCTGACTTCAAAACAGCTGAAGTCATAAAATCCAGACACTTCTTTGTTAGAAACCTTTGTTTATGTTGTGGTTTATTAAGTTACAAGCTTTATCAATTATATCTAACTGTTACTTTAAAAACCCAGGTTTTAGAGTATGAAGTTTTATTAGGAACTTAGATAAATTTGTCACTGTTACATATGCCTCTTACAGGAAGTTACTGATAGCTTCTGCTTTATGCATTACATGTGGGTTGAAAATAAATTTCAAATAATGTTATTTCCAATAACAGTTCTATTTTCTGTCATTTTCTGGTCTCCTGGGCACATGAGAGACATGGATGCAGCTGAGATAGTCCAGCAAAGAAACAGATATATATGATTAATGGAACCTATGAGGAAAGGCTGATAAAGCTGGGACTATTTCACCTGAAGAGGAGAATCTGAAAGTTCAGGGAGATCTCACTGATGTACTAAAATGCCTGAAGGAAGAATGCAAAAAAGAGGGAGTAAAGCTCTTTTCGGTGGTGCCCAGTGACAGGACCAGAGGAGGAAACACTTTTTTGACTGTGAGGGTGACTGGCACAGGCTGGCAATGAAGGTCATGGAATATCCCTCCTTGGAGGTATACAAACTTGTATACAAACTTGGGCAACCAGCTTTAGGTGACGGCATTGGTGCAAAATGTTGGGCAAGATGACTTCCAGCAATCCACTCTACTATGTGATTGTCATAAAATGCCACTGGTAACCTGCATTTCAACATTCATTTTGAAATCACAGCCAAGTCTTGTTTTGTACCCCCTCCAAATTTACATTTCATTCAACTGTATACCATAAATCCAAATTCCAAAAGCCACATTACTAACACTTCCATCTTATGAAATGTAAGACAAAAACAATGCTCTTAAGAAACAACTGAACTTGGATTACCTACAAGTGAATGCTCACTGAACATGCACATCTTGCAAATACCTGAGCTTAAGAATTGTTTGGTCTAGCTTAGAATGCTCATTTTCTTCCCTCTCTCAGCATGCTTGCCTTAAAAACATTGTGGCTCACTCCTTTTGAGGTGCAGAACAGCAAGCACTTAGATACTAATGGACAGAAACAGAAGCGTGGCTAACCCACAATTAATAACTCACTACAATATTGACCTTGTCTTTGAACAGGCATCATTATATTTGTTTCAAATCAGTTCTCTAATGTTTACAGATAATCTGGACATAGCTTTAGTCTTCTAGCACACAACAGGCGGTTATGATTTCTCTTCCTTTACCAAGTTCAGCATCATTCCTGAATGTTTATGGAACAACGTATCTTTTAATAAAGGTAAATGAAACACCTTGGAGGTGAAGGTGTTGGAATTCTTCTGAGAGCAGAGGACCTGATCCCAAGGAACTGTTAAATAGTACTGTAAATCCTTCAATAGGCAGAACATCATTAGTTCAGGGCCCCAACAAAATTGTATGAATTTATCTATAGAAAGAGATCCGCATAACTGAAAAGTGCACTTGGAGTATCTGGCTTTGAATATTGATGCATATTCTGAGTACACTGTTCTGCACAAGACTAAGGGGAACATTTCCTTTGCCAAATACTGGTTTGGGAAAATGCTTCAGAGCTTGAGCAATTGTGACTTTAATTCCAATGCGTAAATGCAGATGCAGAAAGCATTCAAGTATCTTAAGACAGTTATTTTGCCATTTGAAGATGTATTATTTAACATTTAAATGTACAGCCTTTGAAGTACCTCTTTAACTTGATAAACTTCATCCAAACAATATGTACCACCACTGCTCCAACAGACACTAGAGTCAAATTCTTAAGGCTTATTTAATTCACAAGTCTTTGTGCAAACATTATTTAGACAGAGTATTCACTGAGCCCATTCTTTTCACCATCCACAATTAGGAGCCACTTTTCAAACTACTTGAAAGGTCATCTTTAAAACACAACAGACTGATTTCTGTTTTCCAACTACATACTGTACAAATACTTTGTTCTTAACTGAGCTAGACTACTACCTGAAACACTAGACATGACACGTTCTGAAACTGCAATACTATCATATTCCAACCATGAAACTTTATTCCTTAAATAAGTTTTGTAACTTGTAAATAAATAAAACCAAAGCTCCTCTTCCCTAAATGTTCTTTAATAGTGTAGGTATCCTCTAATGGGAATACCTTGCTAATAGAAGAGATGGTAGGATAGGGTCAAAAGGCATGCTTTTAAGAAATAAGCAAATTCAGACAGCAAATGTTAGAAAGTATATATAATGTGACTGTATTCAGAATTAAAACTTCATTGGGTGTATAGGCCCACCCTGAAGTATTTTTCACAGGTTATCAAATTAGATCCTTTGTTTGTTTGCCCTTTCAACAGCAACATAAAATCCATTTCTTAGTCTCCTCAAATGTCTAAACTGACAGATCATTTCCAGGCCTGAATGGATGCTAGTGTTTGTACTGCACCACAGAACTCTCACTGTTGTTCTTGATTTGATTAATCCAGGGAAACACACTAGAGTGAAACTACCTTCCTTAATTGCTTATACCTCTGAACAAATGCTTCAAGTCCCAAGTTGTCTTTCTTCCTTTGTTAAATGTACAGTAATTTCATGATTATAAGCCGCACCTCCCGGTAGCCGGGTAGACCACGGGATTTGTCCATAGATAAGCCGCACCTGAATATAAGCCGCACTACTGGGGCAGGCTGGATTCTTCAATGAAAAAGGTGTGGCTTATAATCGTGAAATTACTGTACTTCAAAGTCCAGGCTGCAGTAATTAGACCCTCTCTGGGCTCTATCGGTGGTGTTTCGAATAGCACCCATGAGAAATGAAAAGACATACCAAAATTTCTAGAATACAGAAATCAGTACCATTGCTCCTATTTTGTACAGGTATGAGTGTATATATTCAGAGTCCTGAAAGTCATAACTTAGAGCTTTGCCACAAGCATAAATAGTGAAAACACCCAGGGTATCCATATGAGGGCCCTGAGCTTAGCAAGAGGCTCCACAAGCTTTCACAAATCCTAGGGGGTTAAGGTAACTCCCTGCTCAAGAGCAGTTCTGACAAAATGTAGCTGAGTGACCTGTGTGGAACCTTGTCAGGAGCCTCCTCTACTTCCAGCTGGGAGCAGAAGTTCAAGCTTCCATTCTTGAGCCTCGCATCAGCTGTGCTGCAGCTGTATCTGTGCTTGGCTGGGTATCTCACCAAATTCAAATCCTGACTTGTTCTCCAGCCTCTCTCCTCACAACAAATCTTTCTGCTGACCGCTGGAGTGTTGCCAAGCCTGTTTTTCTGGCACTAGATCCCTCTGACCTACCTGCAACACTGGTCTGTGTGCAAATGCAACAGCCACCCTTAGCTCACACTAATGCAGGGGCATCCTCTCTGTCCTGCTGCTTCCTAACAGCTCCTCCAGGAACACCTAACAGGACTGAAAAATTTAGGCAGTTGAAGAGTTCAGCAGTATCACAGAGTATCTCATATTAGCTATTAGCAAACTGGCTGCAAGGTACTGATCAAGTATCAAGAGTTTCCTTGGTAAGCTTAAGAAAAGCAGGACCATAGGATAAATCAAAAGAATGCTATTATAACTGAAAATTTACTTGTAATATGTAAAGGCCACGCAGCAAAGGTTTTCTGACAAGTTGTCCTGCTGAATGGATTTTGCACTTCAAAAAAATCGTAAGTTAAGAGTGAAAAGACTGGATTCTTGGCAGAAATAGGACCTGTACATTCAGTGAGCCTTAGGGGTCATCCTATCATAGATATTTACTTCAAAAATAAAAATGTACCAAGGAAAAAACCCATTTCCGTACCGATAGCATCCTTCACTGTCATTCTAATTGCTCAGAATAACAATAATTACAGTCTTAATTTAGGAAGACATAAGAAAATTGGCATAAAGACTTCTCAGAGTTCAAAGACATGACAGAGGTTTAAAATGGGGGAAAAAAATTCTTGGTTCAACAAGGTCCTTACTAAACTGACTGGTTTCTTCTTTTTATTCATTTTTTTTCTAAAAATTTCAATTATTTTTTGAAACTTATTGGTGACACCATCCAGTCTTAACACTGAGTACTTAAGCTGTCCATATCAGAAAGTATAACCTCAACCAAAAAGTCTCTCAGCTGAAGACTGTTGCTTCTGTAGCTGTAAACTTCTATTCACAACCAAAACTATGACCTTTGCAGGAGACAGAGGAGGAAGAACAAAGGCCAAAAAAATTCAGTGATACACTAGTTAGACTGTTCTGCTGTATATAACAAAATCATAATAAAGACTGTAATATAAAAACAAAAGTTTTTATATAAAAGTTTTTATAAAAAAAAAAGCTGCAGTAGGGCAAATGAAAGGTCTGTTATTTTGAAATGCCATCATATGAAGAATTTTTTTTAAAAGCATAGGGTCATGTGAAATTAACTGAACATCCTATTCTGGTGGCTGCTCCAACTTGAAGAAGACCGTTAAGTCAAAACACCATATTGGTTACCATGCCTCATCTAGACTAATAATTTCTGCTTCCAAAACACACATGGAACAATGCTACTGAATTTTTCAAGGAAGAATGCGATTTGCCTGCCAGCAGATGCCATCAGGACAGCAAGGGTAGCTAAACCTTGAACTGTGTTAACCAAGAAACCTGTGATCTCCACCTCAGTGAGAACAAAAGCCAGAGGAAGGCCACATCTCCATCTAATGTCAAGTGGAGATTCAAAAACCCTTTTCGCATACTTCTTCAACAGCTATGTTTGCTCTCATGGTGCAGTGCAATTGCAATTCTACAAGGAATTATTTAAACCAGTTCCTGATAATGGATTTTAAAGCAAATAAATAAGAGTAAAGAAAACAAAAGTCTCAATTCTGCAGACAAAATAATCCAGAAACAAAGTATTATTGTGTAGGAGGAATGCAAGTATGTACCACTGTCAACTTGGATGAACATTTTGTACTAGGTTCTTCTGAAAATTCCAATTTTTGGAAGGCTTCTTTTCTAAAGCACTGTCTTTTTGAAAAGAGAGGCAATAGTACTATGAAAGAACAGTACACAAAGCAAAACCTGAAAAAGTCATTTTCCTTCAAAACTACGCAAAACTATAAGGTATGGAGGAGTACTAATTCTGGGAAGAATTCTCCTATCTGATACTAGAAGCCTTCAACAGTTTTGTTTTGTTGTTTTTTGGGGTTTTTTTAATGAAGAAAATAATATAGAACATGTCAATTAAATATTTATAGTTTCAGAGAGATCCTGATGTAAAAGGTAAAGGAGTGGACAGTTTTGCTCAAATGCAATCCATCCGGTTCTAAATTAATTTACATGTGGCTGTGAATCTCTGGTCACTTAAGTTTTTCAACTGGCTGCCCAAGTGTCATGGATGTAAGGTATTCACAGTTATTAAGAAAAAAAAATCTATGAGAAAAATGGATTAATGACAATGGGAACATTTTCCCTCAGAAAGTTACTTATTTTCCTTTGGAAAACAGAATCAGAATTTTTCTGATTTGACTACAACCTAATATCCAATAGAAGATTGGATAAAAGAATACTTAACACAGAGATTGGTGCTTCTCAAAACGGGATTATTTTTAAATGGTATATTACAATAAGAAATCAGTATCCTTAAAGCAGTCATTTTAAGAAATCATGCTCTGCCTTGCAAAAATTCTTAACAGCACTTTAATTTTTATGTTTTAGCATCAAAATCTGGAGAGAAACTGTGTTATGCTCCAGTCTTCTGCATTGCTGGTCCATGCTGGAAAAGCACAATCTTCTTTGTGATAAGTGATACCTCTTGGGCAAAGGCTCAAACAGTCAACTGATCACTCATGACCTGGTTTTGCAATTAAATTAGTCCAGCTCAGTGATGTGCCTCTAGAGTGTTTGCTATGTTCTTAATACACAATTTTGGGACAGTTAACACTGAGCCAACTGAAGTACACCAAACAAAGCAAAAGGTTTTTGGCATTGTTTTATTTCTTTTTCCAAAACTAATTATCCAGATAGATCTATAACTGGTGTTAATTTCTGTGGACTAATTTCACTGTTTGTTTCCTCTTACTTTTTTCTCTTTGAAGAAATATAAATCTGCTTCTTAGAACTGTTGTGTCTACATCACTGAGCAATCCTTTAACTAATCTATTGGGTCACTCATGTTAGATGACAATTCCTAAAGCAGTAGGACTGTGAGTCAAGTTGTAGTCACTTCTCTCTGTTCTGGACTACCTTTAAAGTGCACTAAATGTGTACAAATCTCTTCCTAGTTCATCTACCAAAACCCATAGCCTTCATTTAATCACTTTTCCTCCAATGAAATGTCCTTTAAATTTTTTACAAATACACATTACTTTTCTTTCCTGAACAGAATGTTCACTCTATCATCAAATAAATGAAAACAAACAATTCAACAGCGAAAAACATTTGAGTGATAACTAAACGTGCAACTCTCATCAAGAGATTTTCAAATGAAGAAACAACAATGTATATGAACTATTCATTCTACACATCAGAGAGAAGTACACAGACATCCACCCAAGTGTCTTACATTTCAATTCAATCATCTCTCATACTGAATATCCATTTTTATATTATTTATTACTAAGGTACTTTTATGCTCACGGACACACTGTTTGAAGACTGACAACATTCAGTATTTGCTATCTAATTTTTTTAAACTTCATTAGGTAAACACAAAAGCTTCAGAAAAAACTTAAGCTAATGCAGAACATGTGTACCAACGCAGAAGAATAGAGCACTTCACTACACTGTGGAAGAAAGTGTACTTTACTGGATTTAATTAAGAAGAAAAATTATTATTCATGGTCAAGTAGATAATTTTTACAGTAATTCAATGCATGTGTTCATATTATTTTGCTTAGGACATACAAGATCTCCATGTATACTAAAATAAGATTTTTACTGAAGTTACAGAACTAAAGGCATTGTGAGGGAAAAGATAGATTTTTTAAAAATGAAACAGCACTTCAGCAATACAAATCAAAAATAAGACCAGATCTGATCACTAGGTTAAACTGACATTAAACAAATCAAAACAATTCCAGCAGAGAAGTGGAGCTATTAAGGAGATAAAAAGACAAAAATATGTCTAAGATACAAGTCCACAAGATAAAGATAACACACAAAAATTATGATGGAAAAACCCCCCAAAACAACAACTTAGGAGTTCTAGTGTTTTAAAAGATAAATGCATTACAAGACATGAAAATAAAACTGAAAAAAACCCACTGAAGTGATTTCACTAGTGGAAACAAAACAGTGCTGTAGAGTTTTGAGTTCTACCAATTCTCCACGTCCCCAATAACCTACATTACTGTCATGTGCAAATGTACTTAGAAATTCAGCAAGACCAACACTAGACTGAGAAGCACAAAAACATAAGGATGAAATTGTCTTTTTTTTTACCCCAACTTTGTTTACAACTCAGTTTAAAAATCAGAAACACTACCCTTAAATTCATCATTGGGTTAAGAATATATATGCCATAAAAAGCAATGCTAAATCTCTTTCAATCTCTTAATCTCTTACCTAATCCCATTCTATGGTCAGGCTAGTAAAATTGTAGGTCTTCACCAGCTTTTACATAAAGTTTGCATCAAAAGTAATTTCATACTTAAATACGTTCTGATACTGACCTACCCTAAGAGAAAATTTATTTTATTGATCTACTTAATTCTAGTCAGGTTATTTCTTCTTTTTGCATGCAAATGAAAGCATATTGCTAAATTTTAAAGAAAAAAGGCAACATCCCTGTTGATTTAATTGTAAAAGACAAATTTCCTATTTTAGCAAAGCAGTATAATAAAATACTTTAAAGCTCTTAAAGCTGCACTGCTTTAACATGGATGTTTAATTCTCACATGCTCTTTTCACATAATAAATATAAAACAGAGTATTTGACAATGCACTCTTCACACATGCTTCAGCAGCTGCAGGGCAGAAATCAGCAGGTTTCTGTTTTCCTACAAGTAACAGGCATTTTCTTCCTTTCACTCAAACAAAGCTTAAGGAAAAAGCAGCTTCCAACCTCTCCACTGTAAACAGTCTGCTGTAATTACTGTAGTCCTGTTTAATTCATTAAGTTCCTAGGTACACAGAAATCTTTAACAGTTATCAGATTATAGCAGAGATAATGAAAACTTTGAATCATTGTATTTTCTACCAAAAAAGCTATCCAAAGTTCATAAATACATGATGAAGTATTTCTCTCTAATAAGAACTCTAAATACAGTATCTATCTCTACTATGATTTTTATACATTTTTAATAATCTTAACTTAACTTGTCTCAAATAATCAGCCCAAAGAGGGGGGGTTACTAGAATAAATTCCACTTGCTTAAGTATGTATTTCTAATGGCAAAATTCTTGCAAGAAGCAGGTAGACCAGGAAAGACATGTGAAGAAAGGGAGAGAAAGGAAAATACACTGTTTTGATTAAATTGCAAATGCTACACCTTTATCTAACTTACACAATTGGGTAATTTTATTTAAAAGTGCTACCCTAGTGAGCACAAAAACACCTATACAAATTCTACCTGTTGTAAAGTGCATTGGTTCAGAAGTGTAAGTATCTATTGTAATGTATTTTAAGTGCTCTACTAGTAGTTCAATTATCTACAGAAAATACAATATGAAATGTCAATTTCTCTGTGTAAATGGGCATTTCAATCATGTTTAAATTCAGTAGCTAAATTACAATAGCACACACAAAAACTCAAATGCAGACAATCTCTTAGACTTTGAAAGCAAACACAATAGGAATTACTTTTTTTTTTGTTGTTAAAAGAAACACGAGAACTGTTGAGATTTTTTGCAGGGAAGAAAAATATAAAATGTGAAACAAAATAAAAGAAAAAATATTGTTAAATTAACACATTTCTAAGGTATATACTAAAACCAGAACGGATTAGAGCCAGAAGAAGCAACATGAAATGATCAAGGAGTAAGACAGCTTTATTTCATGACTGGAGAAAAAGGAATCCAATTCAGAGTATGGATAGAGCATCTCTCTGATGCCTATCCAAGTCCTCCCCTTTCCTTGCACTACTTGCAAATGATGTGCCAAAGGTGAGTACAGATGAGATGTGCTTTTCTTTCAAAATTTTCTTTCAAAATTCTAACATTATTGTGAACACAGTGAAGAATCAGGCTTCATTAACTCTGGCTCAGAGGCTGAGGTTCTGCTCCTTTTCTCACCCATCAGTGCAGTAACTCCAGTTCCTGGCTCTCTTGCACCTAGCACCACTTCTCACAGCTCTAACAGGTCCCACTCTCCCCAGCCACACCTTTTACTATCATTCTTTCCTGATGAAAACTGCAATTCTCTCTACTGGCACTGGTGTGGCAATCTGTTGCTAATCCCTCCTCATATGAGTTGAGCTTCCTCTTGGTTTTGTATTGTAACTTTGAGGGAATATACTGACATTATCTCTTCTACTTCCCTGCTTCAGAAAGTAAAATTTAACATCTTTGAAAATGATCCCTCCTAAATCGTACCAGATTCCATTTGAAATGCACATATTCTAGAGGGAACTACCAGCTATCTATTTTTAGAAAATCCTTCTGCTGCTTCTAACAAAGATTTTTTGATCTGCAGTCCCAGATTTCAATACCTGTGGATAGCTCATCTAAAAGCAAAAAAGCATCCATTTTAAAATTTTCTCTGAAGTAAAATCCTTCATACTTTTGACTCTCTGAAATCTAAAAAGCATATTTGGAGATAGAACTGTACCTTACAAATAACTAACAACAGTCAGATCACTGTGTTAGGTACTATGTACTTACTTAGTAAGAGATAAGCTTTCATCCTAAAAGCTTGCAATTAAGCTTATTAAAAGTGACACAAAGACATGAGTAAAAGACAAGATAATAATACATTAATTATTATTAGCATAAAGAAGAGTCATAGCATACCAGTTGCCTAGTCATTGCAAAGAATTAGCACAGTCAAGCTTTTTTTTTTTTTAAAAAGCATCTGAAAATGAAAACGTAAATGACTTTTCAGACTTATGCAGGTCTTTCCCTTTTCGTGTCAAGGGCAGCAGAAGAAAGGGAAAACTAGAACAAAGGTGTATGACAACACTGGCAGGTCTAAAACCAACAAACTGAGAGCTCAAAACCTAGTAACACAGACAACTAGATTTTGTTCTGTGATGTAGGAGTCTGGAATGCAGGTTTTCCACCCTTCTCAAATGTGCTTAGGGTTTCAATCAGACTTTGTCATCTTGCTCAATTCTGTCCAGCTTACTGGAGAGTCAAATACTCACCTCATCAGTAAGAAACTCCTTACTTAGACCAAAGTCTGTCAGCACCACATGGCCATCAGAATCAAGGAGAATATTCTCAAGTTTTATATCCCGATATATAATCCCCAGCTGCAAACAAAATATAAGAAAAAGTATTTCCAAATAGTGCAACCACATCAAGATGAATTTGCTGAATGCTTTTAAATATAAAGCTGCCAAAATTCACATTATTAAGGTAATCTGGAAGTTGCACCTCAAAATAGACAATTTTTAAGTCTTTGAAGAAGTAGCTTTAAAATTACATTTAAAACAATCTTCAAAATTACACTGTGCAATAATGTCTTAAAATTTAAAAGACATATTGTCTATCCCTTGAATCTAAAAATGACCAAATACTTGCTGTTGAGAGCAAAACTCAGTTCTGCTTTCATTAAGAATGAAAATTGATGTTCCTTTTATACAGCCTAGATAGACGATACATACATGAATGTTTTGTAATAGTCTACAAATCTACTTATTACTTCTGACAAGTGTAACACTTTTCATGCCTACAGTTGTGCTAGAACTCTACTACTGAGTTGTGTAGAAACAAGGATAACTAAACAATACAACTCAAAACTTGTTCATTACAAGGCAGTTTTAGTGACATACGCCATTTCACAATGAGTACTAAAAAATGAACAAATAATTTGTCAATACCACTACTCTGTTGACGAAAATTAATGTGGTGCACAAGGAGGGACACTTCATTGGGGATTATTTCCAAATATACAACTAGTGGCCCACTGCTAGATAAAGTTACTTTCAATTTAAAACAATCTAAAACAATACTTCTCCTTACTAATTTTATATGATACAAGATTACAGCTGTAAGTTCTCAAAATCAGCACCAGAATAAAGTTATTTTACCTTGTGGAGATGTTCGAGTGCCAAAACAATTTCTCCAATGTAAATTTGCACCTCATTTTCTGAGAATCTCTCTCTGTGTGAAAGGTGAGTAAACAACTCTCCTCCATTTATATAGTCTAAAAAATAAAACACAGAACTTTATAATTCCATTTTCTGACAATTTTATTTTCTTAATGGAATATTATTTGGTACTTTGTAAGCTATTTAGTAACACATTCTATTATCAGATGCTTTTCCTTATTTGTAATTAACTAGTATTTCATCATGCAATATGCAATTTCTTTCTTAGAGGACTGAAGGAAGAACGAAACCCACTTTTGAATAAGCAGCAAAATCATAAAATAAGTCTCAACTAATCCTAAATTACAAAGTCAGTCATTTATTTAGGAATATGAAAAGATATTTACAAACACAACCGTTGTAGACTCTTATGAAATACTCTGACGAGCAACAAGGCAGACTGACACGAAGAAAAGCAATTCAAAAAACAGGGAAATAATCAACTGCAGACAAGTACAAAATTTTCCCTTCACAAGAGAAACCTTGATGGCAAAACTTACTGTAGATTATTTCCACATCCACTCCCTCATGGAAACCACACTTTCGTTCTTTGCAGGCTATGCCACAAGGATTTTCCCACAGTAAAGCAGAGGGGGAAAAATTATTACAACAGAGCTCCACGGTAACACAAACCTATTTTAGATGTAGAGCTGCTTATGATAGCAGTGTACATTACAGGACTGATTTGCAACCTCACAGCCCCCATTATTGTATTTGAGGTCTACATACACAGAGCAGGGAACGTGCCCCACAAAATCCTACTCAGTATTTTCTTGAATATTGTTTCTATAGATTTGTCAGTATAAAACACAAATCCATCAATGGGGTCTGATCCTATATTAGGTTCATAGTTTGAAGGAGAAAGCATAGATTAAAAAGTGACACACATTCTGTCTCTCCACTTTTCCGTTCGCCAGTTCTCTCTTTGAAAAGGAATATTAGTGAAATCAAACAACATAAGAAGGATTATTTATCTAGACCAGTAAGCAAATCAAAAAGATTCAATGAAGTATAAATAACCCCCATTTTACAGTTGCTTCCTTCTTCTAAAAAAACTTCAGCACACAGAAAACGGTAACAAAGAAATTTTTAAAATATTTCTAGCCAGATCTGTTAACTTAGTACAAGGTAAACACTGACCACCACTGAATTGTTCTAAGGACTGTGACAGATGCAAATCAAAGCTGCCACACGAGTGGCACAAACAGCTTAATTCTAACCATAGCCCAATGAAACAACCAGCCTTCAAATTCTTAATATGAGATCAAATGCATCACTGACACAATGGACAAAATAAATTGCTGGTTATTTCAGCATTAACTCCACCTGACGTTTCAGGTTATTTAGCTATTTTTTAAAGTTTGGTTAACCTTGTGTGACAAGTTCTGTATATCACATGGATACACCACTTTGCTCATTCCATATAGTTTAAAGCCAACATAAAAATTGGAATCAGTTCCCAAGTGTTTTCTGGAAATCTGGCAGAAGTGCCTGGCAGAAATGCAACTGGCATGTCTGTACTTGATTCAGTCTAAATTCATATAGCTATGTAATCTGATAGCATGAAGAACTGTACTTAATATTGCACTGAGGCTCCAATTCTAGAACCTCTAAAAACTAAAATGGCAGGCAGCTCACATACCAAATTCAGCTAAGTAAAAGACAAATACTGGTTTCCCCCAAAACCCAGAAGCCTCTGAAACACTTCAATTCCAAAGCTAAATTGAAGTGATTTATACAGACTTACATAATAAGACATGAAAAACTTGTAATGGTTTTTCCCCCCAGGGAGGGTGTGAAGCCAAGTTGATTTATAAAGTAGCTTTACATCATGTTAAGGAGAAAAAATTCTCACTGTTAAAGAAAGTCATTAAGATTTTTAAAACTAATTATTCCTATTTTCTGCTGAAAATGAAGGAAAAAAGGACCTTTCTGGCCCCAAGAGATATGCTGAGAATGGATGTAGAACTTCTGAAAAAGAAAAAACCAAAACAAAGGGCTGTAATTTTCTCTTAGCTACGAATTCCTTCCTTCAAACATCACCTCACCATTGCATTATGGTGGACACACTCCCCTTCTATACCATCTGCTACACAGCATTCTGCAGAACTACTGGGCTTGCTTCTTTTTGACTTGGATGAGAATATAGTATCAAGCTTTAAATTTTCTTTCATACAAGAGGCTTTTATGGTCTTCTAATTATGCTTATCACCTAAACTTCCCCCCAACATATATTTATTTGTAGGCAACAGATACATCTATGTCAGGTTTGAGGGGATTTTTTTGTTTTGGTTTCCCTTCTTTTTTTAAGTATTTCTAATGGAATCTAAGGTGCATTTAGCAAAAAAACCTGGACTTAAGGAATAGTTCTATTACTATCAAGGAATCACAAAGCTATCAATATATTTCTAACTACTTATTTGTGACAAACAGGTATTTCTTTAATGTCCTAGTCAGAGGAATTTGCAAGAAACCGTATTACAATTTCCAACTTTCATTTTCAAATGGAGTCTAGTGAACACTCCATTTCAGTTCTACATATTATTTCACCGTAGTATATGAAACTAAGGTATGTGCATAGAGCACCTTTCTAAGAATTGACAGCTAGAGGTGTAGATTCATTTATCATTAATAAAATTTTGCTCATTTGATGTAAATCAAACTGTTAATAATAGTTAAAAAATAGAAGTTATGAATAAAGGAATGCAAAACCTGCACTTCAATTAAAGGACAATATATTTCCTCAAATATTTCACTGCAGAAGCACATAATGAAACTAAGTCTTTAATTAATCATTCATTTTACAATTATTTTAAAATATTCTAAGTAAGAAGGTTTTAAAAATTGTAGGCAATTTTCTTACAAATACACCTCATATACCAAACATGAAATTTGCTGCTAATCTGAAAGGTAGAAACTATTCTAAAATTAAAAACATAAAAACATAAAAACATAAAAAAAACCTCTTACAAAACAAAGATAAAAGGGCTCTCTTTCTTTTATAAAAATTAAATCCTGAAGAGTACTCACCTAAAATGAGATGAAGCTTTGTATCTGTCTGGAAGGCATAATGTAACGTGACCAAAAATGGTGATTGCCTAATGTGCTCCAAGACTTGTCGTTCTGTCCTTGTGTGCTCAGTTGTTTTGGCTTTTTGAACTATTGTTGCTTTCTTCAGTACTTTCATGGCATACAGTTTTCCAGCATCATGGCCACTTACTTTCCTCACTAGGAATACTTTTCCATAGGCTTAAAAATTGGGGAGAAAAAAAATCCCAAAAACAAAGATAAGAAAGAGAAAAAGACAAAAACCACAAGTTATCTATGTGTACTACAGATCTAGCTGATGCAATTATTACTTTCGATTACTTATTGTTATGGCAGACAGTAATCACTCAGGCTAAAAATCTACTGAAATACTTCTTCAGATTGACCTTTTTTGAGCAAAATTTCAAACAAATGAGCTTCGTAACTGAACACTGCAAGAGGTGGGAAAAGCTTTTTAGCTGCTTCTGTATTTAAAAACAATTTTAAAAGCTGATGATTTTGTCCTTTGTAATAACCTAAAACATCCACACCTACAATTAAGCAAGAGTTCTGAGTAAGAGATTCTATTTTTTGCTCTTAAAATAATCTGCTCATATTTGCACACTCATACTTTCATTACTGGTTTTACAGCACTGAAGTTACAAAAACTTGTAGAAAAGCCAATGAATTCTTCCCATCAGTATTTCGTACATAGGAGCTTTCTGAGGCTCTTATACTGAATTTAAAATGACTCCTGGGAGTTCTACGTAATTAAATTTGATATCTTTACCAGGCAAACCTGTAGAAACAGTAAAGGTTAGAATTAGTGTGCAGCTGCTGGGCCATGATCTCACTGCAATTCCAGAGATATGGTGGAATAGCTTACATAACTGGAACACTGTCATGGGTGGTTACATACTCCTCAGGAAAGAGCCCAGAAAGGCAAGGTGGTGGAGGTCTCCAGGTAAGACAGCAATCAAAAATGCATCGAGCATTGCCTAGGGGTAGATGAAGAAGGAGCCAACAGCTTATGGGTAAGAATTAGGGGATAGGCTAAAATGGCTGTTAGTGGTATGGACATTTACTACAGGCCACCTGAATAGCAGGAGGAAGTAGACGAGGCCTCCCAAAAACAGCAGGAATTATCTGTCACCATAACCCTCATAACCCTCATAACTACAATAGCTGCTGCAAAGACATCACAGCTTGGCACACGGGAGCCCAGGAGGCTCCTGCAGAGCACTGATAAAGTGACACAGGTGGTGGAGAAGTCCACAAGGAGAGATGTGCTGCTGGGCCTTGTATTAAGAAACAAAAGGGGACTGGCTGAGGAAACGATGGCTAAAGGCAGCCTTGACTGCAGGGTCCATGAGATGGTGCAGTTCAGGATTCTGCATGAAGAAGCATGGAAGTAAATAGGATTATAGCCCTTGGACTTCAGGAAAAATAACTCTGGCATCCTCAAGGGCCTACTTGGAAGAATCTCATAGGTTAGGTCTGCAGAAGGCAGGGCAGGTCCAAAAGAGATGGTTAATATTCAAGCAGCACTTCCTCTATGCTTAAGATCACAACATCCCTGTGAATATGAAACTAAGCAAAGTGGGATGGAGACCTGAATGTATGGGCAAGGCACTTCTGGCAAAACTCAGACAGAATAAGGAAGTTCACAGAATGTGGAAAAAGGGTCAAGCCACTGGCGAAGAATATAGGAATACTGTCAGAGTATGGCAGGAATGTGTCAAGGAAAGCAAAGGCCCACTTGGAATTAAATCTGGCAAGGGATAGCAAGGACAAGAGGGGCTTCTTCAACAATATCAGTAGCAAAAGGAAGACTTTGGAAAACGTGGGCCCAATGAAGTAGGTGTCTTAGTGACAAAAGGCACAGAGAAACCAGAGTTACTGAACACCTTTGCTTCTTACTCACTGCTAAGGCTGGCCATCAAGAATCTCCTGTGGCCCTGGGGGCCTTCCCTTGGTTGAAAATAGGGTTATGCAAACCTGACACCGACAGATTCATGAGCCTTGCAGGGATTCACCCACAAGTGCTGAGAGATTTAGCAGTCTCCATCATCTCAGAAAGGTCATGGAGAATAGGAAAGGTTCCTGAGGACTGAAGGAAAGCCAATACCACAGCAGTCTTAAAAAGGGCAAGAAAGAAGACCCAGGAAACCACAGGCCAAGCAACCTCACCTTCATCCCTGGAAAGGTAATGGAACAATTCATCCTGGATATCATATATATGCATATGGAGGAAAAGAAGGTGTCCTGGGGTGACAAAAAGTTATGGGTGCAAAGGGGGGAATTCTCTAAAAAATTAAGAGGTATTAGAAGACAAAAAGTTGAAAGGTTCAAAAAAATATTAAGCTTTTTCAGACAAAGCAAGTCACCACAATAATTCATCCAGCCTGATTCAGTCATATATGAGCAGTGAAGAAAAAAATTTGCTTGGTTTAGTAAATTATCCAAAGCAACAGAAACTGAAGCTGACTGCTGAAAACTCTATCACAGTATCAAAATACTAAATAGTAATTGAAAATGAAAAAATAGCAGAGAAAATTTCAAATACTAAACACATAATCCACATGAAGTATCATAGTCACAGATAGTGTTAGAACGAAGGAGAGGAAAATACCTGATGCTATCAAAGACAATGCCAGATAGAATCTCAGAAACTTCAAGGAAAAGTACTGAAGTGAAGAAATGATACAAATGTACCCACATCTTCAACACAAACCCAGAAATCCCTTATGCTGTGGTAGAAATCTTTCTGTGCTCCTGTCTTGAATGAAGCACACTATTTTGGTAGCTTCTGTCTTCTGTCCCCAACTACCTTGCTCCCATCAGAAAAAAAAAGTATACAACAATAGGAAAGGATAAAAGAACTCCTCTAAACATGAAGGAAACTTAATATACTTCCATATTTTATTTAGCTTGAAAAAGAGTACTTAAGAAGATTATAGAGTAAAGAAAAGAAAAAAACATCGGGAACTACAAGGAGGTTGGTAAAGAACAAATTTTCATTATTTTTAGAAACAAAATAACTACGGCAAACATTTAAATCATTAGGTATCAGCATTAAAAACTATGCAAAGCCCACAAACAAATATGCAGTTAAACTGTGGAACTACTGTTCCATGATACTGCAGCTGTCAAAAATGCAGATGAATTCAAAGAGATTACATAAATCCCTGAGGGAAAGAAAAGCACAGCAAGTGTTGCCAAACTCTGAAGAGAATCTCTGGCTCAGGCAGACCCCAAACTGCAGGCTGCTACAAGCTCAATAAGGAAAACATCATTGGAAGCCTCTCCTTAAGCCATCATGAGACAGAAAACCTAACCAGCTCATTGTTTTCTCCAGCCCTTGAGTTACCTTCACACTACTTTCTCAAACATGAAAATACACTGGACAAGTGTAAAATGTCCTGATGTGAGACACACTTAGTTGGCCTTTAAAAATGCTATAGCCTACAGAGCTCCCAATAATCATCAATTGCAACTCCAAATTTCTTTCTGGATTTTTTTCCAGACAGGTAATAGAGATGTGATGTGACATATGAGCTTTTTTCCTAGATCCAAGTTTTACTTCAGTGAGTATACAAAACTGTTACTGCTCATACACTAAACAATTCTTAAGAAGTTCTTTACCTGACTCATTACACCTTAAGGAATCATGCTTCCCTTCTTTACAGAACTCATTATCTGCAAATAAATCTTTCATAAAATAAGTTTTCATTACATGCATCTCAAAAAGGGCAAATAGAGTCAGAATAGGTAACATCTTTCTATTATATATGCAGGACAGTCTCTCTCAAGATTTGGCATTTTGTGTTGCATTCTCCAACTTGGCAGTACAAGATCTCAAGTCTACATAAGCCAGACTGAATGGTCACCAGCTACTCATCACCAGGAAACAGTGATTTTATCAGAAACGTTGGAGAACATTAAGCTAAATTAAAATGAACAAAAAGCCTCATGATTGTAACACTTGGCGATCTGTATCTTAAATCATTTTATAAAAGCACATAATAATGCATCTTAAATGAGAGAATGCAGTACTACAGCTTTACATGTAGTATCAGAGAAAATTATCTGGTTAGTGTAATAGCTGTAAGAATCTCTAGAAACTATACTCTTGTTGCCATAAAAGACTGCAACATTGAGCTTTGCCATGGTACAAATCGTTTCTTCGGGAATCTGAAAAGGACTGACAGAATGATGATGATTCTCAGCATTTTTTATAAGAACAAATCTTAAGTAGCACTATTTTAATCAAATGACTCATAATACACTCAGCACCAGAATCTCTGATATCATCACAAGAAATATACTTAAAAGACAACACTGCAAAAGCAATTTATTTGAGTGGCAGCAAGGAAAGCGCACATAAGCTAATTGCAATACTCTTACCTGACAATTGCACTTCAGTAAAGCTTTTATAATTTCTCAAAGAGCAGCATTTCATCTACTGCCAAGGCAGAAATATTCAGGCAGCAATATATGCCCCATAATGAAACACACACAATCACCAAATATCCACCCCGCAAATTCACTGAAGATACATTAAATGATAGAAAAACTAGAAGACTATATAATACATACACAAACTTCATTAGACTGACCCCACAGCTTAAGAGAAATAAAATAATTTAAAGAATGGTTAAAAGCCTTTATGATGACTAAGAGATTTCCC
>VRYO01001269.1:1294548-1327610 GCA_009812075.1 Sialia sialis | reverse complement strand
TACTTTGTTGCACGTGTACCCTGCCAAAGTAAGGTGCGGCTTATATTCCGGTGGGGCTTATTTATGGACAAATCCCATGATCTGCCTGGCTACCCGGAAGTGCGGCTGATATTCAGGTGCAGCTTATAATCGTGAAATTACTGTAACTTAATTTCAGTCTTAACTTGATCAGAATACCTTCTGACCTCTTAGATGAAACTGCATTATATGTTCTTGCACATCAAGATTTTTGAGATTGTTATTTAAATCTGACATTCATCCCACTAATTTTGTTCCCTTCGTATGAATAAATCCTTCAGATTCTAAGGATCTTCCACATATAAGGTGAATATCCTTCCCAAATAAGCATTTAAATTCAAAAGAGCATATGTAAAACATCCTCTCATATCTCGTAGTTAGATTCTTGTTTCTCATTATTGTTTGCCTTCATTAGTGGACTATAGTTCAAAAGTCAGAACGGATTATAAGTGCACATGCTCAAAACCAACTGTATTGTCTCTTTTTAACAATAACTGAAAGAGTGAACAAAAGCAGAATTTATTCAAGTTCACTAGAAAAAAAGGAGTACTCTATTGGTAGAAAAACATTTGAACCAGAATGTACTCTACAGTGTTTTGTTATTTTATAAACATATTTTCGAAGAATGAAGCAAATAAGGCAAGTGGGCGTGCATAAATCAACACAGCCACCTTCTCCTGTTGCTCGTTTCCTGGCTTTGGGAAGCAAATAGATTACTTTGCTGAAAAGTAACCTTCCTCTATAGAACAGACTCTAGTTTTCTTTGTCACAGGGCGAAAAGCTTGAACTAGACTGGAGGGACAAGCTGGTAACATGAACACGGACAGGAAATGTGAAAATTCCGTATTAACAAAGCTACACAGCAAGAGAAAGAAAAAAGCACTTACACAATTTCAAAAAGTGTATACTGAATGTAACACAAGCCAGTCAGAAGTCAAGCCAGTAACAGTTTGCTCCCAGAGAAACAAGTACACTATTAACAGCTTCATTAACAGCGGCACACTGTCATATATTTCATTTTACTGATGTAAAGTGCTACTGATTTATTCAATGGATAGATGCATTCTATTATTACTCCCTTAATGTAATGTAAAAGGATCCAACTCAGACTTTTGCTTCCTTGTCTTTCCACTGAGATTCGGGTCAAAAGAAGAAAGCATATAGTATGATACAATTTTAATACTAAAAAGCAAAATATAACAAGCACACTTTCAATTTAGTATATTATATTAGAAGAAAACTGACAGAAGAATGTAAGAAAGTAATTAAAATTAAAGAAAATACTAAGTATGAAATTATGCTAAGCCATAGCATGAAAAAAAGTATGACAAAAAATGGGTTCCAAAGGAGAAACACCAACCCACAGTTACTTCTTCTAATAATCTTAAATGTTCATATTTTTAAAACAAAGTTTAATAATGAAGATTTAAATAAATCTTCACTGCTGTTACCTGAAAAGAATCACCACTGAGTCTGTAAGAAACGATCACCATTACATATCCTTAAGCAAACTATAATTTAATTTAACATGTTTTAAGTATCTCCCATGGTTATTCCAGTTGTGTCATGGCAGAATATATGTTAAATATTGCATTTCGTTTAAACAGCATTGTATTTAGTTTAAACAGCATCTACAGTCACCACTAAATATAACTGTGAGGTTTCAACACATTCTCCCTTGCATTACTGTATATCAATTAAGTATTGCTTTGAAAAGACTGCATGCTGCATAACTCCACAGTGAAGCATTTTAAAAACAGCATCACAGTTTTACTTCATGTTCATTATATTATATTACTATAAATAATACCTAAAAGCTCATACCAGGATAAAGCTTTCTCTACAAGAGTAAAGACGGCTTTTGTCTATTTGCTTATAGCAATGACCAGGATGTTTCTCAAGTTCGGAAATTAAACTTAATCAGCAAAAACATCTTAGGAAGGTTGCAGAATCTCTGCTACTGTAGCCTTTTAAGAATGAATGACCACCAGGGGTGACACTGACTGCCTCCTGTGCCAAGCACTTAAGGGACATCTTTGAGGTCCGACCTCAGAATCCTGTTTTCAGCAATTTCATGTGACAGCACGCATTGCCAACTGACAGATGGTCACTTACCTGAAAGCAAAGAGAACTAGCTTCATTCTGATCAGGTCATTGGCATTTAATGGCATCCAGTAATTAGCAAGCAGCAACCTCTGACACATCTAGTGCATGAGTCTTAGCTATCATAGTGCATGAGACTGAATAAAGCTCCTTGACTGCCCTGATGGTGTAGATTTCTGAAGCAAAAACCTCAGCCTATGCTCAAAACTGCATAACAAAATAGTAAAAAAAAAAAAAAAAAAGAAACAAAAAACAAACACCACAACAAATGCCAACTATTCTTCCTACAAACGCCCAAGGAGTCCCTGGATTCCTAAAGCTTACAGGAAACTTTTAGTCAGTTTTTGAAATAGTTTGAGATCTGCTTAGAAGAAAGGCATTTCTGGAGCAGCAAGACTACTGGAGCAGGATGAAGCCAGACAGGCATGCTTACTCAACTTCTTTTTTTATTTCACACACACACACAGTCAACCCACAGAAGTAGCATTTTCTGAAAAGGGTCCCTCACAAATTATCCTGTTAACGTGAGTGAATAGAATAGCTCTGCACTGCAAGCCTAATTATTACCTGCTACGGTTAAGGGTATTTCAAGCCAAGAAGAATTTGGCCAATCTGTTCATAAAGAAAAGGCATGGAAGGAGAAAATGAATGACAACAGTTTAACAGCAAGATGGGCTCTTTCAAGGGTACTGCCTAATGACAGGAGGAGGACAGAACTACCCTGAACATGAAGACTGACTGTTATGAAACCACCAACTTACTCTGCACCCCAAACGTGATAGTTGTAATATTGGCATGACCTCAGACCAATGGCAAAGGTGACACATAAAATTCCAAAAATTTATAAATCCAACAAATGTTTTCATCAGCAGGAGAGAAAAGCATCCTCACATAAGTGCGTAATTGTTTATAATTTCATTTTTGTCAACCCCACTCAGATCCACACTGACCATTTCAGAAAATCATGACTGCTTCTACCCAGGAATATGCAACATTTATCTATGAATATTAAAGCTTCCTTGTATTACTATTGAAATTTAACTGCAATGTTTCAATTTTTTAGCATGTTAAATTTAAACTTCAAAAAATTTGTTTCAGCAACAGAAAAAATCCTCTCAGGTGATTTAACAGCTAATTTCTAAAAGAATGTATATGACAGCTAGAAGTGAAAATAAAAATCCTTTGCTCTTTTCAGTGATGTCTTAGGGAGTTACAGCCTCACTGTCAGCTGTTAATGGCTGATAAAACCCAAAAATGTAGTATCATTTAACTAGCATAAAACTCTTTCAGACCATGATGAAAGTCCACATTTATGATTATCCCAATCTACTCGACAATGCATGAGACGTACTAGTGACCAAAAAAGAAAAAGCATAAACACCTTAAAAAGAATAAAACCCATTACTTTTGGTCTATATATGAGGTTGTATGTCCCTTTAGCAAAGGAGTTGTTTTCTGTTCATTACATCAGTAATCCTACAACATCCTAAAAATCTCCAGTATTGTGCTGAGACCCACAACACAACAATGAACCTTATTTGTCTTTAAAAATAATAGTATCTGACTAGGATAGACAGTGATGGAGCCAACAGTAACCCTAAAACAGATTAGTTTAAAAATAGAGCATCTTATTTAATAACATATTAAAGTTACTGTTTTTTTTCCCCTAAACACAATCTGAAAACTTAACATAATTATCAAGATCATGTCTTAACTCAGATTAGGTTTTTCACAAACTATATTAAATTGTCACAAATTTTCAACCATATGTTTTCTTTTTTTAAAAAAAGTGCATCTTCAAAAGTGCTGTGCCAGAACATGTGACCTCCAATTTTGTATGATGTGTGGAAAAAAAATTGGAAAAAATATGCTATGCAATACAAAAGTGCTATCTTCTTAAAGAATGTTCCAATTACCAAAACCTCAGCTAGAAAACAAAATTATACACAAGAACAATGCTTTCAACATTTAGCTTAAAAATAGTGCATCTTACCCCCTGTTCCAAGAACTTTCAGGAGCTCAAAGTTTTCAATGCCAACTTTCTCTGCATGGCCTGTCAAATTTGCTGAAGGGGAAAAAAAAAAATCACATCAGATAAGTTGTACACCAAAATATCACTCTGACATCTTACTACAGCTTCAGTAAAACTAAGTTGAATTTAAAAAGATGAATTAAATAAGCAGTGCTAAGACGACATCCCAATTTACACTGTATTCTACTTGAAAAGCAAGGGAAAGCAATTTTCTTACTGCCATCAGTGCTCCCAAAGGTGTAAAATCACAGAACAGTAACTGAAGCCCATCTAGTCTGTATACACCATATACTGTGTATCACTTGGCACCTCTGAAAAGAGACAGTTCCACCTTGTCTGTAATCTCCAATCACACAGTTACAGACAGCAATCAGGCCATCCCTTACCCCTAGTACCCTGAATACTCTCATTTTTTGGATTATGTGGTGCTTGAAATGACAGAGCTCCAACAACTGTTCATGCATTTAACACAGGATTGTTAAAGACTTTCCATTAGCATCAAGTAGAAATGCCCTTAAGTCTACATAACTCACGAATATGGAAAAATCTAAGCTGCTACAAAGTTGTGTTATTTGCTGTATAGTCTGAAAGCAGAAGGTTCTATGTTTATACAAATCTATACCACTTTGAGTACTTACTTTGTCTAACATGGATTTTTCTAAGCAGGGATGAAAAGACCACTGTTTAAAAAAACGGATTTGCAGGGTTGGTTTACTGTCTATTGTCTTTTTTTCCCCCCTTCCTAAGCTCCTATAAGAAAGCCATCTTTCATTCCTATTGTAATATTATGCATTCATTTGCATGAACATGATTGCAGGCCATTCAGCAAATGCCTTCAGTGAAATGATCCAGGCTAAAAATCAGCAAGACAAAAAGTAACCAAGTTTGATAAATCATGTCCAAGTTCAGTTTCCCGATCCACTCTACAGATAAGCACAATTAAGTATGCAGCATCAAGTAGCAAGTGAGTCAATATGCACCACAGGAGCTGAACTGAAGCTTGCTGTTCTACCTTTGATTGCAAACAGAACTAATACTCCTGCTAGAGCTACATCACCGTCACTGCTTAAGAAAGCAGCAAGGAAGCCACACATATGCCAATAAAGAAGTTATAGAAGGTAAGGCAAACCTAGACTGAGTTAGTGTTCATACAATTAGGGTATGTTGTGCCACAGAAAGTAAACTATCTTCAAGCAATTTATTATCCCATATTACTCTTCTTAACAAGTACCGAAAACGGTACTCAACATAATCAGTTTCAAAACATTGTCTTTCCTATCAGGGACATCAGAAGTCATAGACTATTCTAGAGACCAGGACTAGAGTACCCCTTTTTTAACGAAGGAGTAGACATCATTGCAGAGATTCAGGACACAGAACTTCTCTAGACACCAGCTAACTAAACTGAACTTAGGGTGGAAAGGAAGTTTTCACTTCAAGATCCACCAATTTGGATCTTCCACAATGGACTCCCCCAGAAAGGTTCTACTATCTCACATCCTTTAAGAGTGTCAGCAGAAGGTGTTTTCAATTAAACACCCTTCTAGAAAGTAAAACAATCCTGCCATAATCTTGGAACCCAATATGAAGAGTGGAACCCAGAGAAATGCTGCATCTCCAGTAACATGCTGAAGATTTACAGTGCTGGCTGTGATCCTGAAAAGAGATGAAGTCTTAAAACTCAATCCATTAATCTAAACTGTTCTATAAACTCACATTCAATAACATCAGTAAAACCTTTTCCACTTTCATGAGATTATACAATAAAAAGCTGAGTGTTATCTAGTTTGAATTATTATATACTTGTTTCAATGTGAGCTGTAATTTTGCACTCTCCACTTAATTCCATTTTTCCTTCCACTCAGGATGTTTAATGGCCTTATCCTAAAAGAAAAAAAAAACTATTTCTTGGAGGTTACTGCAATATTATTTTCATAGTAAAAGGAAAAAATTAATAAGCATATTATAACTGTAAAATAAGACCCACCTCATTCTTTTTACATTATACTGAGGAAAAAAGCCATCCCACAAGACAGCTAAAGGATGCTGCATAACACACACAAGTATGATAGGACACTTGAGAAAACTCTCACAATTGCTCCCTATAAAGCAAGAAGTAAAATTATCCTTAATTAAAAAATAAGAATAACAAATCTCCAAAGCTATAAGAAAAGATTAACAATTCCCAGAAAGTGCTCCTCTCATTGCTGCCACATGGCAATGGTTTTGCTCCAAGAGCCTCAGCTGCAGCACTCAGTCCATCTTTGAAGTCATACTGCAAGAAAAGCAAGCTGAAGAGCCTGTTTCTGTTTTCTAATGACACCCCTAGAGCAGTCCTTTGTCTTCATCTCCTGAAAGCAGGTGCAGCACTTTGACACTCTAGCAGAGTTGAAGTGCAGTTTCTCCAGAATGAAAGTTGTCATTCCAACATTTCCTTCAATTTGTTCTCAGAAGTATAAATCTAAAGGATCAATTACAGTAATTTCACTATTATAAGCCGCCCCCAAATATAAGCTGCACTTCCGGGTAGCCAGGAAGACCACGGGATTTGTTGAGATATAAGCCGCACCCGAATATAAGCCGCACTTTTTTTTAAAAGCGCGGACCCATGTGCAACAAAGTAACGAGTTAGTAACAGAATCGCACCAGCGCAGGGTTTGCTGTCAGGTGCTCAATTTGCAAACAGTTTTCACAGACTGGCGAAGCCTTTAAACACAGCCACAGGCATCCTCCCCATGCTGTGTGGCCCGGCACTCCCGCCCCTGGCGCTGGCTGCCGTGGAGCCCTGCCCGCTCAGCAGCGGCTCTCCACACCGTGCGAAGCCGGCGGCTCTCCCCCTTGCTGCGCGCTCAAAGCCGGCCGCCTGCCGCCTCCGCGCGGTAGGAAAGCAGCTCCAGGTCCCTGCCTGCTCGGCTGAGGCGGCTGCTCCTGGCGCTGCATGCAGCCTCGAGCCGTGCCGCCGTGGTGCCGTGGGCTGCCCCGAGGCGCTCCGTTGTGGGCAGCCCTAAGCCGTGCCGCAGTGCTGCCGTGCGCGGCCCCGAGCCATGCCGCCACGGGCTGCCCTGAGCCACTCCGCTGTGCTGCCAGGGCTGCCCCAAGCCGCGCTGCCGCACACAGCCCCGAGCCACACCATCACGGGCTGCCCCGAGACGCACTGCCTTGCTGCCACAGGCTGTCCCGAGCCATGCTGCCACGGGCAGCCCCGAGCCGTGCCGCCGCGTGCTGCCACAGGCCGCCCCAAGCTGCACCGTCACAGGTCCCACAGTGCCCGGGGCGGCCCACGGCAGCTCTCTCACCAGCCGGCTCGCACTTCCGGTCTGGCCTTTTGCCGGAAATTGTCCATAGATAAGCCGCACCTGAATATAAGCCGCACTGCTGGGGTAGGCTGGATTCTTCAATGAAAAAGGTGTGGCTTATAATCGTGAAATTACTGTATTCTATTCACCACTCACTCCCAGGAACCTGAAGGACCATTTCTGGAGGACCTTTCACCAGGGATGCTCTCAGCAGTTACAAAAATGTTTCAAGACTGACATGTTTTGAAGGACTGCCTTGAGACCACTACTACTACTATGACTTACAGAACAGCAAAAGGCTTCTTACACCTCACAGACATCACCATGCTGGAAATGGTATCAGAACCCAACCCAACAACTGCCTGTGCAAACTGCACAGCTTATCTGTAAAGATTGCAATGGCATGTACATTGGTGCACAGAAAGCAGTTTCAGAAACAGAAAATTTACTTCTCCATGCACTTTTTTCTTCAAGTGTCTGGACACATCACATGCACCTGAAGAAGTGCACCTAAGAATGAACAACGATTGAATAGGAAGAGAAGTACTGCCCAAGTCAACAAGAGTTTCTCCACAAATAATACGAAGCTACACATGACACTAAAAAGGGATGGTTTACATAATGGGAAAAAAGAAAAGTTAACAAACCCCCTTAGAGATTAGCCCACTGCATAAGGGCACAATTAGAAGACTCCTGCATTTAATGATGTTCTACTGTAGACCACAACAATCAGCATTGCACCAACATGGTTAAAGAAGGGGGCATGCAGCTGAGGACAACATCAGAAGGTAACACATCAACTCAAATAGTGAATGGAAAGGCCAGGACATCATAGCATCCATAAAAACAAGGAGGAAACAGAGATGCTAGTCACAATCATCACCTCTGAAGGTAGAAAGGAAGGGAATATCCAGAAATACTACCACTGCAAAGACAAGCCTCCCTCTACCTGCAGGGACATCAGTGCACAAAGACCAGTGCTGTCATTCTCTGTCCCCTGGAAATAGGGAAGCCTGTTTATCCAGAATAATATTTCTACTTGTTGGAGGATCTCCAGATGATGTAAGAGACATGACTGTCATCTGCACTACACCAGAACTTCGAAATGGCCAAGACTGAACAGAAAACTGTGCAAGCTGGTAGTGTGCAATGACTCAATAAGCTTTTAATTGCACTTCTATGATCTTGAGAAATAACAATTCAACCGTGTTTGTTTTCAAGTTAAAATGTGCTCTGTCCTCTGTTTCTGGACTCTACTGTATACAGGTATTGAAGCAGAGACAAAGCTAGAGCTTCCGCTACTGAACTGGATCGAGCTCTGCCTGAAAGCTGAAACTCATCTCTGCTAGTCTCTGCAACACAAGAACAATTCTCCAGTTTTATTGAGCAGAACAATGAACCTCAGGCAAATTTTAAGAGCAGAGAAAACAAGAAGGAAAATGTATGTATAACACTATACATGTCTATTGCACAGAATACAGTATGTGGAAATTTAAAAGCATAAAATGCTGTGGAAAACAATAAGAAATTGTAATAATCATCATGAAAACAGAATATAGAAGACCATCCCCAAAGATATTATTTGCCTATAGGAAGCGGAAAAAAATATAAAATTCCACATATCTAAGATTAACGATGCAAACTCACAGCAGTCTAAACTGGAAAATGCTCCATATTAAGTTCCATCTGCATTCACCAGCAATCCTTTTTCTCTTACAGAGGTGACTTCACTGTGAGGCTTATCATTACTGTGAGCTGAATCACTATGAGGTCACCAAGATTGAACCCAGAGGCACCTCCACAGTCAGCTAGAAACTTAATGTGTAAGCAACACTACACGTGATGTAATACATAAAAATTAAAAAAAAAATTTAAAAGCCCCCAAAAGATGTAATTAGACAAGAGGCTAATGAACGGAATTGCTATAGATAACTTAACACTGAAATTGAACAGAGTTGAAACAATTAGGTATCTAAAGATTGTGCATCTCTTCTCAAAATTATGTCTAAGTACAAGACATGAATCAACTTCAGTTTTCTCTATCACTAGTAATGAATGAAAATGCTTATAAAAATTCAGTCACAGGTGCATTGGACACAGCATCAAAAGTAACAGAATATAAATTAATTTATTAACAAAAAAAGAGCCTGATAACTGATAAGTTACATGTTGATGTGTATTTATGTATTTGTTTATCCAGTCATTAACCAGGAAACTTAAGAATTATCCTCTCCCAGGTACAGCTTTAATAACCATCTGCCCAAGGCAGCATAAAATATTTAGAGATGTCAAGAAAAATGAGAAGAGGAAACAGTCACAATAGATCCCAAAACAAAACACAAACCCAAATAAACTGGCTGAATGTAACATGAGTCTTTCACAAACCAGGTCATCTGCCTATCTACAAACTGAGTCAGAAGCAAAGAAATCTCAGTAGAACTTGCACCTCATTGGGACTCTGTGGGGGGCAGGGGACAGAAGACGTTCACCATAAGCTACAAAATTATGCAATGATGGGGATACAACAAAAATATTTACATGAAAAACATCTTGGGAAAATACATCCTCAGATACCCAGGCCTTGTTACACGGTTAAGGAATTCCATCAAGTGTTCTTTGAACTGCCATCTGAATAAAATCCTAAGATACAGTGTATGTAAGACTCCTAATTCCTTTGTCGAATCAAGCACGAGCTTTTAAATCATCACATTTGGAATACACTGGATCAGAGCTAATAAACAGGCTGACATTGAAGACTACAACTATCAGTCCTCATTTACCTTAGATGTTTTATACAACATCACTGAAACAATGACAGCAAAATCACCAGTTGTACCAGACCCTTATATAGATAATTTTAGTCAGGTTTGTTAGATTCCAATGCCTGGAGCGAAGAAAACAAACAAACAAAAAAATCCCACTCAACAAAAACAAAACACTACAAACACAACCCAGGAAAGATCAGTAAACATCCTTCATAATCAAAGCTACCAGAAGATAAATAACAATGAATTCCTAGACTACAAAGTATTTTTAGAAAATACTGATTGTGTAAAGAGTAAAATCCAGAGATTTAGGTGGCATTAGATATGATTAATAAACTTAAAATACTCTTCGTAGTTCCTACAATCCAAGAAAACACATATTTTAGTGCTCAAAAGAGAAAAGCAGAAGCAAAACCAATCCAAGCTTTGAAATAGCCAGCTATTAGTACCTCCTGATCCCTAAACAATATACAAAATTACTGTTAACAATATTAACATATTATATATTATTTTCTTATATATAATATATTGTTTAGTATGTAATGTTATAATATATTAACATATTACATTTGTATATTGTAAAAAAGTTTTAAAAAATCTGTCTTATAGAAAATTTTATTTTAAAAATATCTTTGAAGTCTCATAAAGTTTCCTTTTAAAAATAGAAAAAATAAAATATAGTTGCCAGATGTACCTCCACAGTGAAGACTGAATTCACTATTCAGTGCATGATTCATTATGTTTTTTAATCATAATAATTTTCACAATTCCCTAGAACGTAACATGAACCTTCCAGTTTACAAATATATCCATTCTAACTTAAGTTCCCATTCAAGAAGGTATAACTAAGAATTTGCATTATTAAATCCTTTAGATAATCCATGAGTTTATTTCCTGAAGCCTTTTATAGTTTCACACTGAATTGTAAGTTTGACTCAAGGGAAGTTCCAAGTTCTTCTGCCTTTGGAGTTCTGCAGGCCATTGCTACATTAATTTCTATGCTATACATGCCTTTTCTCATGCATGTCTGGCAAACCTGCAAACTAAAGCAAGTTAAAGCCCAAAGACTGTGATAACATTAAAACAAATGCAGTATGCTCCTCAAACAGACTTGCTAAAAGGAAAAGAACAAGACCGTAAAGCAAAACAAATCAAGTATATCGAGCTCATTGCCCATACACTCATGGAATGTCTCAAGTTCCCTTCAAGATCCCAGATTTGGTACTCTCTGCCTCACCTGGGCAAAGCAGAGAGTTCACATTCATGCCAGAAGATGGGCAACCTCCTATGCAGTCACTCACACACACTTAAGCTATAGGATCTTTTGATCCTTTTTTCCAGAAACAAGAGGAAGTGGGGAGGAAATATCACTTCACTGTTCCGTTTCCTTCTTATCTTCTGACAGCACAAGTCTTTTCTTCTCTTTCTATCCTTCTCCATCATGTAAAATGTTTCCTCTGATAGGCTTTATGTTTGCCATTGTTTGGTTTTTGAAGCATTACCAAGCAACAGAAATGTTAAGATGTAACAATGTTCTTTTTTTCAGTGTAAATAATATGTATTTTCTAAGGTCTGCATAAAGATTAAAAGTTGCATTAACTCTGGAAGTTAGCCTTCAAAAAATAAAACCTTTCCCTTTAGAAGAGTCTAGGAATAAACGCTAAAGAAAAGGTAATTCTCTTATTATTTTCACTGTAGAGCTTCAGTGAAAATCAGAGGCAATCACCACTTCCTACTATTTCAACTTTGGCCTATTTTTGCTTCTACTTCCTGAAAAGAAATTCCACTTTCCCCAAAAATTCATTTTCCTTCCCAAAGCGAGACAAGAAAGACAGTAACTATTCTGAAGTGACTGAATTGTGAACCTTGTATCAAGCACGAAAATGATTTGGCATTAGGAAAAGACAAAAACTTGATAAATATATTAGGAGAATATCATTATTAAATAACATGTGTCCTAAAAGACACTTCTCTATCTTATCTGCAGAACATTTTATTTGTAACGAAGTACATCACATGATACCACACAGAGGCACTCAAGTGTTCCTTCCCTATCACAGGCCCAATCTACATGCCTATCAAATGATGTTTTTCCAGCAATTACTTTTTGGTCATACAACAGACGAATCTCAGGGCTCTAACGCTATGAGATATAAAGCTAAAATTAAACCTGACCCTACATATCAAAGCCAGCATTGTAATTTCAAAGTTTAAAAGAAGTCAAGCCGTGGTATGATAGGATTAACAATCAGCTGTCTATGTAGGAACAGCATTACATATGCTCTAACTTAATGCATTTTCATATGCCATCATACTTGCTTGGAGCTAACAACAATCATCTGTTTCATTCTTTAAGATCCTTATTTCACCCTAAATTCAAATTCTGAAGTATGTTTACTTACTCACTGACCATACTAAATACCGGTCCCTAACTCTTTTAACACTTTTAGAGCAATTCCAAGACCAAGTAATTGCAAATGCGAAGTGTAACTGTGGGTTTACCTGCATTCAGTTGATTTTAATTAGTGAGCTTGTTACCATGGGGCTCAAGTAACAGCTTCCACGATATGAAAATAAGATACTCCCTTCTCAAAGAAACCACTATTTCTACTACAATAGCAAATTCTTTCAAAGCACTCTGGAGAGTGACCTCCTTTTCATCAGCCAACTGACAGCTACTTTCGATACGTAATTCTAAATGATTCAATTAGTCACAGAGCTAGCGCCATCAAAGAAAGAACACAGATGAGGGGAGCACTGGAATCTAAACAAATTGCACAATAAAGGATATTCATGATATAGAGCATATGTAGGAATGACAAAGATCTGCCAGCTCCAAATTCTAGTTCTTGCCTGTCCTCTCTCTTTCCCAAAATGAAGCAAAATTTAAAAATCATGCTGCATGCTTTAAAGGTGTGGTGGATTGACCCTAGCCAGCAGTCAAGCATCCACAGAACCAGACTCAGTACAAAAAAAACCTTTGAACATCCAAAGTATTCTACAGCTTTTTATATTTCTGCATCAAATTAGTGTACCTCTGTGCATTGTATGGAGAAGTTCTGAAACAGTATCTCCATACGTCTTGCACAGCAATGACACTATTGACACCTTCAGGAGTAGGAGTCTCCCAGGAGTACATGACAGAGCAGCTCCCTCCTCCACCCTAGTGCTCCAGAAATAGACAAGTCATTGCTAGAAAGCATTTTTCAGAAAGCAGTTTTCTAAACACTGAACATGGAGAAGAGAACAAGGAGGGGAGAAGCAACTTATTCCTATGAAACTGAATTTCAGAAGCTTAAAAACACAAACAAGATGGACAGTTTTTAAAATAAAAGTGAGAATTGATACTTCTATGATCAGCTATAAGATCAGCATTAAAGTCAAAGTTGCTTATTATGCTACATTAGACAGTTCTTTGTCTACTTTATACAAATGTGTTTATTCCTCAAACTATCTTTAAAAAACAATCCCTCGGGGATAAGTGTTCTGAATCTTTATAAAAGAAACCTAGACATAGCTATGTAAATAGATTGATATGTCCCACTTCCTTTCCCCTTACCTTTTCCTCTTCCACACTTAAATGCAGCAACACCTATCGAGGCAACTATGTTTTCCAGCAGCTCTTCTGCTTCTTGAAAGAAGGAAACTACAGTCCCTTCGGTTCCTGTAGTTATCAAGAGACCGCCTTTTTTCTTTTCCCTTCCCCTCCTCCTCCTAACCCCGCCAGGCAGCGGGGACAGCCGTGCTCCCCTGGGGCAGCTCCCCCGACCCCAGGACCGAGCAGACCCAGCAGCAGCACCTCCCTTCCACACCAAACCGCTGACAATGTCAATACATCAACCCGGAGAGCAGCTCTCTCAAACTTCTGCAGCGTATACTTACTGTCACTTCATCATGGAGAAAAACGTGATGACAGAAAAGGAATGAGGGCATGGATTAACAACACCTTCATTGTTAATATACATTGTGATTATGTTTTACACGCAGTTCTAAATTAACGTTCAAATTTAGATTTACTACAGTGTTCAAGTTGCCTGGAAACTTCTGAGAAGCAGAGAATCCTTATTAAAAAGAAATAAGGCTCTTCCCCTACACAACAGCCCACAACGGAGCATTTCTGTTGTATCTTTAAAGGTCCTACCAATTTCACAGGTTGAACTACTACTCCAGAGGGTCGTCAATAACTACCGAGCTACAAGAAGATTCACAGACTGAAAAGCCAGATAACTCCGCGGTTACGTGTTGGCACATTCCCCTCCCTACAATTCCGGCATTTCACCGAGGTCAGAGAAAAGCTGTCACATAAAACGACTTCATTTAGGACTAGAACAAACCGCGCCCCGCCTGCCCCCCCAACATAGCCATAGAAGTCAGTCAAATACACAATTTAAAAAATATATATGTTTACAAATAGAGAGCTTGGCTACCCTTTATCTCCTTCAAACGCGCCAAATACCATCGGGAAGTGGGACAGGGGAGCCAGGCACGGAGCAGAAGTCGAAGTGAACTACTTTCTTCAGAAATAAGAGAAGGCCCCCTCCCCGCCCCCATCGAACACGCTCCTGCCCTTATCTTCCAGCTCATCCTCTCTTTCCCCCTGCCGCTCAGATTTCCCTGCTGCTCCCAGCCAACTCTCTCGGAGCTCCCTGTTCAGCAGCGCTTTTCCCAGCCCGAGCCACCCGGGCCCCTCCGCCCCCGCTCGACCCCCGGGCCCGCCCGCTCACCGTTCCTCAGCTCGTGCTTCACCGTGAGGAGCGGCAGCTCCGCTTCCCCCGAGGCTCCCTCCATGTCCTCACGGGCGGCTCGCCCGCCCCTGCCTCTCCCGTGAGTGTGAGCGCGGCGCTGGGGGATGTCACCTGGCACCACACGGGTACTATTTTCCAGGGGCGCTCCGGGGCAGAGGAGCCATGCAAGCGCGCTGGAGGCTGCCGCTCTCCCCTCCGCCTTGTTGGAAAACGGGGAGGGTGGGGGGAGAAAAACCCAAACCTACACCACCCAACAACAAACAGTTATTAAAATCTAGGGAGGCACACGCACGACGGCTTCCCTCCCCCGGCGCTCAGAACCAGCCCATGTCCTTGCGCCTCCCCTCCCCCGGGCTCCGGCCGCCCTCCCCGCCCGACAGCGGGGAGCGGCGCCGAGCCCAGCCGAGCCGAGCCGAGCCGAGCGGGGCCGAGCGGGGCCGGGATAGGCTGAGCGGCCCGGCGGGAGGAGGTGGGAGCGCCGCGGGGAGCGGCTCCTACTCAGGCGCTCGCGCCCCCTCCCTCCCCGGCCCTCGCGCTCATTGGCCGCGCGCGCCCGCGAGCCCCGGCGGCCGTCGGGCAGAGAACGTTCCCCGCGCGCCGCCCCCGCCCTTCCGCCGAGCGCCGCGTGCCCCCATTGGCTCGGCGGCTGCGCCAACCGCCGGCTCCGCCCCCCGTCTTCCCCCCGGCCCCTCTACTCCCCGATCTTGTTTGTAAACATTCCCGCCCGCCTCGCCCGCTGCCCCCCGACCCCCGCGGGAGGGCGGGCGCTGGGCTGCCGACAGGGAAGGGAGGGCGCTGATTGACCGCCGGAGCTGGCAATCCCCTGAGGGGGCGGCCATGGCGCCCTTCCTCGCGTTAGGGGCTGGTTCCACCGTGCACGAAGCGGAGGGAGAAGCCGTGGGTTGACCCACTCGCAGTGGCGGCCGGGGGGGAGCTGGGCTGCAGCCTGGTGCGGGGGATGTGGCAGCGGGATGGGAAACTGGGTATCTCCGCGGGAGGATGCGGCGGGGCAGGGAGCGGCGAGGCACTGCCGGGCACGGCGGCGATTCCCGCAGGGCTCCGCCCGCCCCGCCGAGCCCCCGCCTCTCCGCACGGGAGGTGCGGGCGGTGCGTGCGGGTTCGCGGCGGCGGCGCGGCCGGGCCGGAGAGCTGCGGCACCGGTACGTCCGCCTCAGCCCGCGGGCCTGCGCCACGCGCTCGGGTCTCCGGGCTCTGGGGCCACACAACACGGGGGCGAGACTGGCAGGGCCCCCTTGCGCGCCTGGTGCCGCCTTCGCCCTTGGCCGTGGAGGGGGCGGCGAACGGAGCCGCCTCTTGGGAGGTCGAAGAGGCCGCGTGTGCTGGAATTCAGCCAGCCTTGGTGATCGCCGGAAAGGCGCACGGTCTGGAGGGTTGTGGCAGCTCAGGAGGTGCCTGCCAAGGGCTTGCTTATCGTGAGGTGGGAATTGCTGGGTAGGTACATCCATGTGCCCGGTTCACCTTGCCCTGCCTGGGCATCTGGTGCCTTTAGGTGCGAGGGAGACGCTGTCCTCACACGGGGCTTTGATTGCGTTACTGAGGGAGATGCGGTTCAAAACACATCGCGTCTGTTCATCTCAGTTAAGCCTCTCAGTCTCTTATGTTTTGGATGCAATCTGGTATTTCTAAAGCTGTTCTCATTTCCTTAAGACAGATAACTCAAATGACTTTTCTCTCCGTTTCTTATTTACAAAAATTTCTGGCTTGTTGCTCTTGAATGCCACTGCTTCTGTCCTTACGGACGAGTTGCTAATTCACAATGCCATGTCTCAGCAGCAGTGTTCACACAGAGTCTAATTAATTTGCATCAAAGATCAATGAAATAAAATGTCTTACTCACATTCCAGTATTACATACCTGTGTGTTTATACACATATATGTAAAAAATGCATGTAGATGTATATAATTCTGCAGTTTCCTGTGGAGATACTGAGTTCAGCTATTTAAAGTTGGTAAGAGATTCTGCTTCATAATTGTTTATATACCAAACCTCAGGTTTAGGGTACGTTTGCAGTTATCATCTCAGATATTAATAATACTACCTAAGGATTTAATTAAAAAGTTTGTAAAACTTTTGAAGGTGTTTCCCACCAAGCACTGCAGCTGTTCCATTGAGTATCTCCCTGTAGCATATGATACACACATAACTCCAAAAAGTGTCCATCCTTTACAGCAGTATCAAGACTATAAATATAGAAGTCTGAACATAGGAGATGTTTCCAAAGTGGAAAATAATTTATTCCTTAGCTTTTATCACTTGTTTTTAGAAGCATCACTATGGCTGACAAAGTAAATATTATATCAGTATAGTATTAAACTACAAAAAGGAGCATGGAAACACTAAACTGATTAAGTTTTTGACTAACGGCGCCTCTGTACATCTAGGGGACTCTGAGATTTACTTCTTCATTACAAGGCATAAGAACCACGTTGATTATTCCATGACCCAGATACTAGATTTTAAAGAGTGGTACTACATTTCATCCAGTGGCTTAACCAGCCTTCACTTGGACTAACTGTCCCTGGCAGCCTCAGAGGAGAGAAGCTGAAATCTGACTCCATTTACCAGCACTCAGTGTGAGGGGTGCTGGCATTGAATCCAGTAGTTGTTAATAGTCTTGGTTTCAAATGTTCACAGCTTGACAGGCTGTATCTGCTTATTTGCCTCAGGCTGAAAATTGCTCCTTTCAAATTTCAGCTAAAACAGCTTTAAGAAATGAGGCAATAACCCTAAAATACCAAACCAAGAATATTGATCCATATTGACGATGCATACAATAAAACAATGGTTGCTGTGTATATTTCAGTTTAAGATGTGACTGGCTATGCAAAGTTGCAAAGTACTATGAACTGAAAATTCTTTATTATCAGATGAGAGGGGAAATCTGGCTCCGGTCTGCTGCCAATGCAGCAAGAAAAAGTCCAGTGAGAGTGATGGGCTTAGACTCAGTGAGAGTAGGAACTGGTCTGTAAGAGATTTTTTTTTTTGGTTTGGAGAAATAAAACCACCCTTGGCATGTGAAGTGCAGTTCAACTGACTGAAAGTGGTACTTGGGTTTAAATAAATGTGTGTGTTGCCACACTGAAAAACCCTCTTGTTTGTATGATGTGCGTACAATAAACTAGCCCTCCAGTATTAAAGGGAAAAAATATTGGATGTTTAAACAATTAAAAACTGTGAAGCAGTGCAGAACCACTTACTCTCCATAGTGTAAATTGTTTTTGTTTTTTTAAGCATCATCTTCATATTCATATGCACATTAAGAGCAACCTGACAGGTCACTCAGGCAGCAGTTCAGTGTTTGGGCTGAGCATATGCTGCAAGTTAGGGAATATGGAGTAATACCATTCTAAAGATAGATATCCCTTCTCTACCCCACAACACGACTGTTCAAAAATATGTGTATTTATTTTGCCATTCCTAATTGTGAAAAGGAAAAAAATGCTGTGGGAAATTCCCACATGGAATGATATTGCTGAACTTCATTAAAGAAAAAGTGTCACAACATTTTCTTTTTGGTTCTAAAGGAGGTAGTGTGCCAGGCTGGTTTGAGGGCTGAGGTGAAATCAGAATGCTCAGTGTACAGACTTCTGAGAGGAAATGAGAAAAAAAAGAAGAACATGAGTGCTAGAGCTGCACACTTCCAGGGTGCTGGGGCCTCACAGTTTTGAGGGATTTGATTTACTTTCTTTCTGAAGGGCAGCTGCTTATGGAAATTGTCATTTCCATGGAGCTGAAGTTGAAGGTGTTTGGTGCTTTCTTATGGTCATTGAATTGTTGCGGACATAGGTGTTATTTTCAAAGGACAAATTTCAGAAAGCCAGATGATACAAAATGTTCCTCTTAATCACTCCATGGAGAACATTCGCACAGCAGGGTAAAAGATCAAATTTTGGAAACCACAAAATAAATTTAGGGAAGGACTCACTATGAAAGACAAACATGTCATGAAGCAGCTTTTGTGTGAGATTTTAGTATAGTATCAGTTCTAGTTTTTAGTTTGCATGTCTTCACTGTGATTTTTATCTTTTTTTAAATCTGAATCTTTATTTGAACAATCTGTGCTTGATAACTGTCAGAAAAATAGACTGGGTAGTTGTATTTGCTGTTTAAAGTATTTTCTACGAAACTGCTCTGGCCAACAGTTTTATCTCTCTAAAACCACTTAATGTTTTTACCATGAAAGGAGAAGTTATGCTAAGCATCCAAGTCTAATAATTCTCTTAACGGAAGTGGTACAACTCTGTCAGGAAGTGGATCATTTCTTGAAAGAGTACATTTAAGTGTTACTGCTTCTAGAGTCCTGTTTCAGTTAGTATTAATTTTTTCACTGAAAAATCATTTGTTTGGTTTCTTTTCTTCAGTCACTGTACAGTTGCAACTACTATTATTACAGGCAGCACTTTCAAAAATTTAATTACTAAAAGTCTCCATGGTTATAAAAGAGGGGGAGAAAAATGGTCATATTGCTGAGTTTCTGATGAGGAAAAGGAAAATTAATAATAATGTCCATAGGGGAAAGTAAGCAGCACTAGCCATTGAAAACAGAAATAGAGGTTCATTTTCACTCTTTGGACTGCTAAAGGTGCTGAAGGGAGGCAGAAATAGAGTTTCTGTTTAATAAAAAGAATTGACTTTAGGATCCTAATCCTCACTCAAAATAGTTTGAATGTTTTTCAGATTTGTTGGAGGGAACACAGAGGACTGTTCTACATAATGTTGTCATTAAACCTCAGTAGTACTCACTGAGAAAACTCAAAAGTCCTTTTCAAAAGATCTGCATGTGTATTCTCACTATTTTGGAAATTTACTGTCAACTTTGGAGAAGAGGACTTTAGAAAGAAGTTAATCAAGGTGATCTGAAACTAGTGATGATGAAATTCAATCTTTTAACTCATCATGAAGACCATGAGTACATTCTGATAGTTGCAGAAGATACGGTTCTGTTTTCTTACCCTAGAGAAGGAAGCATAAGCATGAGAAAAACAAGTGTTTAAATTGCAGAACTTAAAGCTGTGCACTATAGTTCTTAAAGAGAGTGAAAAGAAGTGCCGCACAAAATGAAAGTGGAAGGACAATTTTTGAAAAGCGTAAATGAAAAATACTAAATTAATTTCCACAAGTTTTCTTCTAATGATATATTTAAAGGTATTGCATATGTTAAATTGCCACAGAGCAAAAGGAGATTTACTGAAGTGAATAATATTAGAGAAGTTAATTTCCCTTTTTCTTGAGAAAAGTTGTATTATTGATTTTGAGCCTATTAAATTTTAAAAGGTAGGATGTCTCCATGCATTGAAAGAACAGAAGAGAAAATCTGAAAACAAATGGATAAATTCAGATAATATTTTTCAAACTCGGTGCATCTCCTGGAGTTTGAAAGAAACTTAGAGCTCCTCTGAAAAATTACAAAAACTCCTGTTAGTTTCAAGTACTATATCAGGTGACTGGAAGGCACCTCTTAACATAGAGTACCATAATATTTTGTAATATAATACAATATGATTTAATATAAGCAGTATTACAACTAAAAACACCCTTAAAAGGATCGGGAAGATGTTTTGATGAAAGATTTTAAAGATACCCTTAGTTTTAAAGAAAAAAAAAGAAACTAAAATATATTAGAAAGCCAGTAGATAAGTATGTTTCCATGAACATGGCCTAGACCAAAATAGTCTTGTGAAAAATCAAGTAGCTAAAACTACGATAGTGAATTACAAATTTTCAATACCTCCAAACTTTACTTGCATAATTGATGCTGGCACTGTAAATTGTATGATTTGGGAGTAGAGCTCACTGGTAACTAGTATTGAAGCAATTCTGTAATTTCATTACTGTTTTGCTTAAATTTTTCATCCCATACTGATTTATTTAGATACAGGATCCAAACTAGGGTATCTTTAGCTTAGCACTGCTGTCTCCAACACTGGCCAGAAGCAGCTGCCTAGTGTCATGACTGTCTGTGGTTTAACAATGCAGTCCCTGAATAAAGGCATCCATTTGTTTGCTTTGACTTTGCCATTTGCTAATTTCATCTCATGACCATAATGATTTAGTTACAGAAGAATATGAAGAATTGCTTCCTTGATTTTGTTGCATCTGTCCCTATTTCATAGGCAAACCTGTATGGAGCAAATAGGTTCATATGAAGCGGTAGCTTCACCACCTGAAATATCCAGTAAAATATTTACTGTAGATTATCTGCTGTAGAGGTAGTGCACCAGGCACTTGGAGCTTTTTGAGCTTTCAACAATCCATGCACCGTCTCATTTATTTCATTTTTCTTAAGCAGGGGACACCTAGATTTAAAAGTTAGAACACTCAGTTTTAATACATCTTTTTTCTTTTCTAATGTAAAGCGTTTGCTGTTACAGTTGGTCAGAAGGCATTTTACACTCCTTTTGTAAGTTCCTTGGGATTTTTTATTTTCTCTGAAGTGTTAAAGACTTCTATGCAAATAAGTGCCCCATTAAGCAATTTTCCTTTGGCTGTCATTTATTAAGCCTGGCTAAGAATGAGGTTTGACATCCTCCTTCTTGCAACACATCACATTCAAGCTCACTTTTCTGTTGTGACTGCTTGTTAATGTATTGATGGGGAGCATGATAGCAATGCAGATTATTGCCATTGTAAATAACTCCATTAACTCTGAGGTATTTCAGCCGCCTCCCCCCTGACCATTTTTGAGCTTTAATGAAGACTTTTACGAGAAACATATCTCTCTCCATTAAAAAAAAAAAAATACATTCCTATTCAACCAGATTTTATTCAAGACCCAACACTGATTACAGAAAATGTTGAAAATTATATGCTTCCCAGTCCCATTCGGTGTTGCCCTCCTGCAGCTGTAGTGAGATGTATCTTCGAATTGGAAGTCACATGAGGGTAATGCCACAAATTCTTAGAATTACTTGTAATATGCAGAGAAGTTTTTTACAAGATCTGATTAAATCTTGTAAAACTTGTTCTCTGAGTAACTGTCATGTTTTAACCCCAGCCAAGCCCAACTACCTGCTCATTCACTGCTCCACCGGCAGGATCTGGGAGAGAATTGGAAAGGTAAAAGCTGGAAAACTCATGGGTTGAGATAAAGACATTTTAATAGAGAAAGCAGAAGCCACACACATGAGCAAAGCAAAATAAGGAATTAATTCACTGCCTCTCATGGACAGGCAGGTGTTCAGCCATCTCCAGGAGAGCAGAGCCCTGTCACAAGTAGCGGTGACTTAGGAAGATGAAATCTGTCATTCCAAACGTGTCCCCTCTTCCTCCTTCTTTGACCCATTTTATGTACTAAGCATGATGCCATATGGTCTGGAATGTCCCTTTGGTCAATTTGTGTCACTTGTCCTTTGCTGTGTCTCCCCCCAGCCTCCCATGCACTTCTGACTTTTTCTTTGCCATGGCAGCAGCAGGAAGAACAAGAAAAGCCAGAGCTCTGCTCAGCAATAACAAAAACATTTCTATTGTCATCAGCTGTGTTTTCAGACAAATCCAAAACACAGTCCAGTATCAACCACGGTGAAGAAAGTTAACTCTACTCCAGCCAAAACCAGTTGTAAGGCCACAAATAACTCGCTTAATGAGACTTTAACAGGACTTACAGTTGTTCATGTACTTTGAGTTAGATTCATGGGAGAAATACTGACAAGATATTCTCAAGAGATCAAAAAAGACTTTACTGCCATCTCTAGAAAAATCAAAGAACTTTGGCAAAAGGTTTAGAACAGCATTCAGTCAACATAAACCACTACTCAAAGTATTAACTTCACCCATTCAACTTAGCAAACTCAAAGCCCATTCAATTTAAAGTTACTCAGAATTCTAACAAGAAGGAATCAGAAAAAAGAAAATGTACTGAAAAGAATGAATATAGCTACCAATTCCTGGGTTCCAGTGATGTTCAACTCATAGAAATTCCAAGAGTAGGTCAAAATACATGCTTGGCTCATGTTTGGCCTTAAATACCCCTTGGCCTTCAGGGCCCTTCCCCCAGGTGGGACTTCCATTCATTCAGCCACTCAGGAGCTGGGTTGGGAGCTCCAGGGGCAGGTGTGGAGCGTTGCCTCCGGTGTCTCAGGGACTGGTGGCCACTGCAGGGCTGGGATACAGGCCCAGGGCATTGCCTCCCTAGGGGATGGCCTAACCTGTCTCTTCCACACACACATGAAAGGTTTCGAGCCAGCAATCCTTCCAGTCTCTCACACCAGCATCATATATCTGTGATGTGGTGTGGCCTTATAATATCTTCCTGCCCAAGAATTTGGTTTTGGCACTCTGAGTTGTGAGATGCTTTGCATTATTTTCCTGCTTCTTTAGATAACTAATTGATTAAACTGTTCCACTGTGTGACAGTATTTTTCTTTAGAAAACTGTGATTAGTGGAGGTACTGGTTGGTTTATGCATAAGATAAAATAATTACACGATTATAAGCCGCACCTTTTTCATTGAAGAATCCAGCCTACCCCAGTAGTGTGGCTTATATTCAGGTGCGGCTTATCTATGGACAAATCCCAGTGAAATGCCAACCCAGAAGTGAGAGCCGGCTGGGGAGGGTGCCTGGGGCTGCCTTTAAAGGCTTCACTGGTCTATGAAAACTGTTTGCAAATTGAGCCCCTGACACCAAACCCAGCTGGCAGTGATTCTGTTATTAATTTGTTACTTCGTTACACATGGAGCCTCACTTAAAAAAAAAAAAAAAAAAGTGCAGCTTATATTCAGGTGTGGTTTATAATTGTGAAATTACTGTAGTTTTGGATGACAAGTACCAAAACAGCAGAATTATGAATCGTTTGAGTTTGGACAGGAACCCACTGCAGTCCTTGAACAGTAACCTTTGATGGATATATAAGGAGGCAATGGAGAGGATTTCAGAGGAAATCATCAGAGTCTCACTGCTTTGACAAGCAGCAAGTGTTAATCCCTTATTTAATCTTGTGTCTCAAGGCAGACCATACCCGTGTTTTCTGTAGCCTTTTATGTATCCTTTCTGACTTTGGATATGCCATGTAAAACTAATCATGCTTCCTCTAAGGCAACAGCTGTCTAATCTTTCCAGTTCCTCTCCTCGCAGAGGTAAATGCCTTCACACCACCCACACACCCCAGGAGAGCAGCCTTCCCCCATCCCTGCCTCTGCTGTGGTGGCAGTGACATCCATTTGCCTTCAGCTACAGAGTTAAGGATGTCATTGTCACAGCTGAAGGTGACGTTAAGCGTCTCTCACATCATCTTGTCTCCTCCTATTACTGTTTTCACCCTTCTATGTTGAAGCTTCACAGTGCATCCTCTTGGGCTACAGTTTAATCTGGTTTGGCCTTAGTGATTTTGTTGTTCTGTTTGGTTTTGTAAACTTTATTCCTGTTAGGATTTCTAAATGTGACTAATATAGAAGTCATATACTCTGGTTAAGCCAGAACCTTTTCTAGAATAACCATAAAACCAAAACATTTAAAGAAAGTCTGCCTAGGCGTTTGATTAATAATCATACCATCCTGTGTTTGTAGAATGTTCATTGCTAATCCTCATCTTTTTACTTTGGAGAAAGTAGATAGAGAAACTTACCCTTGTCTTTCCTGATTTTTTGCTCATCTTACATCTACCTACTAAAATATTCATGCAATAAACATTCCAGCTGTCAAATTACCCACAATATTCTTAAGTTGTTTCAAAGAAGCCATGAGTGTATTCTGATTTGTTACAAAAAGATCTAATGAATTATTTCTAAATGTTATATTTATAGGGGGTATCAAGGCTATTTTCAGGAAAAGTTTCAATCTCTAATTGAAAACATACAGCTTTACCAACAGGGCAAGTGCTCAGTGCAGATAAGAGATTACATCACAGTGGAATAATAATGAAGAGCCCTTGCTGTAGCTGGACAAGATACAGACTCCATGCTGAGCAAGATGCAAGCTCAGAACAAAAAAGCTGCCCCCCAGAATTTCTTACTAATGTGTTATGATGAAAGCCCTTAGAAAACAGCTGGAAACTAGGAAAACTTTTTCACTGAAGCTGATAAATACTATAAAGGTCAGAAATTGTTTGTCCATCAGAAGTATATGTCTATCTGGTACAAAATCAGCCATCTCTAAGTGTGGTATCCTCTTTTTTCTTTTTTATTTTTAAGAAATACATTTGGGATGCTTGACTTCTGCAGAGCTCATGAACCTAAGGCCACTGATATTTAGATGCATTTCTGTTAATAGTTTTAGCTGTTTTGAATATACATAGTTTATATCCTAAGCAATGGCCACAATGGAGTTTATTTCACATATTTTCTTTTGTTCACTTAGTAACCATGGAAAAGTCAGATACTGATCATTCTGTGCTTTGAACTATAAGTTACACATTTTGGGCTTCCGTTAAATTTATTCAGTCTTGAAACAACTGTTTAATTGGGAACAGTTTGCTTTATGTTATCAACCATGCAATTAATGCATATATATTATTTATAGAGATACATATAAATATGCTTTTTTTAAAATAAAGATTTTGAAACCAATTACAGATCACAATATTTTCTTCCTTCAAAAGTAGTGAAAAATATTGTGTAATATCCAAACTGAAGTTGGATCTACTCAGAATGCTAGCTTTTTTAATTTTCCACTGAATGGGGGGAAGCATACTTATTGTTTGATGCAAAGGACACAGATTTGCTTATTTTTATATATGCTTTCGTATTATTTTATATGCCTTCTGGTAAATTATATCTTTGATGTCTAGCAAGAAAGTTTCACTTCTTTCCAGTCTTATATTTTAATGCTCCAGTGAGCTTGCATTACTTCTGACAATTTTCCCATGGACACAATGATTTTATATCTCATATATCTGCAGTTTGAAGTGCTTAATAGATTCAAAATCAGCCTTGTATAGCAAGCTTTCTATGTCAAACTCAGTTAATTTATAAAGACAAGTATTATGAGAAGAGAAAAGAAATTTCCATTAGGGAAATCTGTCAGTAGAGAATGGAGTTTGAAAGTCATTAGGTATCATCATCTATTCAAATAGTAGTAGTAATTTTTTTTTAATAACAGTCTCCTACTGCTCCATCAGTCTGATTGGAAATCACAGCAGTTTCTAGTTACTGATGCCTGTTCATCTTCCTTTTACCTGATTAAAATCCTCTCTTTTCAGTCTGTAATAAGAAACATCTTGGTCCTATATTCAAATCATCATGTTCTTCTATCTTTGCATATTATTAAAAACACTTTCTGGTATTAGGATTCAGCAATAGTAAAATACACCTTGCTCTATATGATTTTTGTTTGGTTATGTTTCCAAATAGCTGAAGAATTATCCATTCAGTTAAATTTTTCTCTCCAGAAAACGCTGTTCGTACATATACTCCATCTTCAAAATTCCAGGTGGCTCCAAAAATCTATCTTTGTACTAATGTTAAAAGAGAAACTACCTAAATAGGTCTAGGTTTGAACCAAACTCATTGCTCCCTTTCCCCCACAATCAAAATCACACACATTTGACTAATCTTTTGGAGACAAACCCCACAGCCTTCCTTTTTTTTTTTTTTTTTTTTACAAATATGAATGCTTTGTTTTAATTGGAGCATTATTGCAAGCTGCTGAGTGCTTTTAATTTGTCTTGTCTTTTGTCACTGCATATACTGTGTAGTCTGACCCTTCTTTGGGAGGAGGTACTTCTGAAAATTGCTGGAACGCTCATGTAAGATTCTTGTCTCAAGAGGAAATATATTTATGGAATTAGGATTGAAGGAATGTCTGTGTTTGTAGATTGCATTCTAATACAAAGACAGTTTTTTTGTTACTTTTAAATATATTGGCTTTGAAAGCAGAATCCTAATGAAACAGTCAATGCAAAATTCTTAGCAGTTGCATCTAGACAGTTTTCCAAGCAAAGTCATTTAGGAGGTAGCTGATGATATCCATATGAAACTCTGCAAGCTGCAATTATATGGGATAAAGTCCACTTGGATATCAGTTTTTACATTAACTTCTACAAACAAAGAAGTGTACCTTATCTCCAGAGTTTCTGAACCAGAGGTCGTGAAATACTGGAAGGATAAACCAGCTAGGTTTTCCTTAGGGTATGCATTATTGATCACTATCACAATCAGGATACTTTGTATAGATAGATGTAGCTTTAATTCTACCTTCTGAAGAATACTGTTTTAATAATATTTTGAATTATTTGGACTTTATGTATATATTAGCTGTACCATGGAACTATTCAGTCTCTATGATGTGATGTAAATTTAAAATCTATTTCAGAGAAGGAGGAAAATTCAGCCAGATAAAATACTAATGCTCAAACAAAGCCAAGAGTCTTTTCTCATTTGAAAACAAAATAAACCAAGACTTAGCACACTCCCCATACTTAGGATATATAATAAATTATGTGAAAAAAAGTCCAAGAACAAAAATGGTTGCTGTTCAAAAGTACCTCCTAAATAGGAATATCAGAGGATGGTTTGGGTTGGAACGGACCTGGAAAATCATCTAGTCCCAATCCCTCTGCCATGGGCAGGGACTCCTTCCAGTAGACCAAGTTTCTCAAAGCCCATTTCAAACTGGCCTTGAGCATTTCCAGAGATGGCAGCCTGGGTCAGTGCTTCACCACCCTCTCAGGAAAGTATTTCTTCTCAATGTTTAACCTAACCCTACCCTCTTTCAGTTTAAAGATAGAACTCTTTGTCCTATCAAATTCCAAATGTGGGATATGGAATTGTAAGGTATGTTACTACAATTTCCTATCTGGCACGTATACAGAAACCAGGAAAAAGAATCCAGGGTTGCTAAGCAGACAAAAACAGAGTTAAACGTTTTTTCTGAACTGTATGGTTCATCAGTACTAGTTATAACTTACATCAATGTTGTTAGCTTGTTTCATACATGGTTATGAAAAGCAAGTGTATTGCCTATATATTTATGCTAACTTTTCTGTCACATCTTTCTTTACATAGCTCTGCATATAGGATATGGCTTGTATGTAAACATGCATCAGCTGAAGTACAATACAGCAAATGTTTAAGCACTTTCTCTGTCCTTGAGCTCAGTGGGACTAATTATCTGCTTATCTATTTTTCTTACATTCATACAAATACTAGAGGTTTGAGTCCTGAAACTGTAAGCTCTGTGGTAAGATTTTAGGCATAATTACATCTACCATATCAGAGAACAAAACTCTAAAAAAATAATAATAGTAAAAGCTTAAACTTTTGTTTTGTGTTGCTTCTACACAAAATACAGGCTCAATTTCTGAATTAGAGCACACCAAGATACCAATCACTGTAGCTTATTTATATATTTAAAATATAAAATGAGGTGATAGAAGTGTAATTCATATTCTTTGGTAATGAAAATCAAAATTATAACATCAGCATCCCTTTCAAGCCAGCTAACTGATGCTGCAGCATTGTGAGTAATCTCCTTTAACATCAAACTGCTTTTTTAAAAGAACTTTTAATGGTGATAAAAGGTTTGATATGTGTACAGATCTTACTCTATTCATTGAACATAGGGAAAAGCAGTAAAAATTCAGGATTAACTCTATAAGCTAGAAAGGTAACTGCATTTTTTCAGCATCTTGAGCCTTTGCTGATACTGCTCATGAGCACAGTGGTTTGAGATGTTCAGTCTGCCCCCTGTAACTGCTCTGGACATGGTGGTGTATTGTATATAATTGTGTAAGGCACTGAATAGCTACAGAGTGAGAGCATTTAGTCAGCTGATACCTGATTTAATCCGTCACCAGGAACTTAGATGTGAAGTTCTTCAGGTGGCCTGTGCTGGCACCAGCAGCAGAGCAGAGGTCCTGAGCTGCTCCCTTGCACTTGCTGCACAGCCATGGTGCTGTTGCCACCAGTGGTGATGTCCCAAGGGTGCCCTGAGAGAGACACTGCATCAGCAGCACCCACATGCTATGGGATCAGGCTGCCCTGGGCAGTATCCTTTCGTGGCCTTAAAAGTTAGGCAATTGAGAATTTTCTTTTCAGAACACAATGCTTCTGTTCAAGTCCACCTGTCTTCTATGCAGTAGCACTATGACAGCCTCTGGCTATGGCATTCTCTGCTTTGCCAAGGGTTGCTGTGGTGGATGAGGACAGTTGCCCAGTGCAAATTACAACATATACTGGTCTTGAATTACTGTTTTGGGTTCAGAAATGGTGAGGGCAACTGTTGGTGCTCTCCAGCACCAACACACCACTTGCAGAAAGTCTCCTCCCACGGTCAGTGTGATTGCCACTTGCCTATAAAATTAGTTAATTCCTGATTCCTGTGCATGACTGGACAATCAGGTCAGTGTAGCTTGGTTGAACTGCCGCATTATCTGGGTGTTCCATCACTCATATTGCTGTGCAGCTGAGGTCCTCAAAGGTTCATTGCTGTAGAGTTTCATACTTTCTCTGTACAGGCAGGGGAAGAAGAGTTAGGACTGATGTAGAGATTTTCATTCAGACCCACCACAAGGGGCTTTGACTGTTCAGGGTTATCACTCATTCTACAACTTCTTGTTCACAAGTTCAGAGATGGGGATGATTCTCATTGATTATTTATGTGATCTCTGATGCAGTCTACCAAATAAGTATGTAACATTTGTGGTTTTAGAGCCTGGGCATCTTCACTATGGACAAACCAGCACTTTCTTATTCAGAAGGACTGTGGTATTGTCTAATTACTGATAGCGCTGCTCGTTGGATTCCTTCTCGTCATCCTGCTCTACTAAATATTGGTCAAACACACCTTGAGCTCTTGCAGATAGAGGACAAATGTGTCTGCAGGTGTCTGGCTGCACCAAACAGACCATTGAGGGCAGTTTCCAGGTCATCATGACAGCTATAGTCACCACCTAATACCACAGTTGTCAGGTATGCATTAATGAAAGCATAGTAATGCAGCCATAATTTGTACATCATTTGGAAACTTTTGAGTTAGAATGGATGCTGCAGAACAAAGTTGTCCAGTTATCCTTGATGCAAATTAACGTTTTGGGAACAGTGTGAATGCTCCAGGACAAAATAGCAGTCCAAATGCAGACCATTTGCTATCACACAGTGTAGTTGCTAACAGCAATTTACTTATACTTACTGCTGCAAGTCACAGTATTCTTGGAGATCTTGCCACGGATTCATCTGCTTACCCATATAGCACTACTTAAGCCTGGAGGTTCATCAGGGAAATAACGCTTTGTGCTTTTGAGCTATTCCCAGTACTACTTGGTCTAGGAGTTGAAGAAAGCAGTGGAACAATGAAAGTTAATATCACTTCATCACAGGGATGTGTGGAGGCAGAGGTGTTTGTTCTTGATAGTTTGTAGAGGTACAATTCACTGGAAGTTCCCCCCACACAGCCTACTGAGACACCACATCTCAAGGACACTAATTTTGTGTGAACACATGGTCTGGAATAATTTTTTTAGTGACCATTGCTGAGAAGAATTGCTTGGTGAACAGTGGTAGGTGCAGTGACAGCTCCTGCTATCAGACATGTGAACACAAAAGGGATGGCATAATCCTGGAGGTAGCCTGAAAGACCTGACAGCAGGAGCATGGCACGTTTTTTGGGAGCATGGTTCTATTTTAATGATGTGTAGGTAGCAGAACATCACTTACCTGCTTACCTTCAGATGGAATTCCTTGGTAGGAATGAGCACCCCATGAGCCCTGTGACCGTGTGTGACATGACTGGGTGTAACCTAGGTGGTGAAATATGTCCTTATCAAAACAAGCACCTGTGGCTGCTACCTTGCCAACAACGCAGTACGAGCCACTGTACTTTGTCCTATGGAGTTCCACTTTCCTTCTGAATAACACTAGAAAGAAAAATGTCCCTCACTTTAGGAGATTTTGTCCAGCCAGTGCCTTGACTGCTATGTGCAGTGTTAGCTGGCCAGTGCTGCCACAGGGGCATGGGAGAGGCTGCCACTGGTGACCTGCAGCAAGGTCCCTCTGCATTTTTACATATTCTTGGTGGCAGAAGAGGCCAAGATAGAGAACTAGTATCTGGACTCAGCCCAAAGAATTGTGGAGCAAGTCTAAAGATCAGTATCTCAGCATAGATTGGGAAACTATTTAAATACCAGCCTTATGCCCTCCTGGTTTTTTTTCAATTTCTTGAAGTTGAGTAACTGTCTTTTGTCATCTTATATGAAAACAACCTTAGGTGGATCATTTGCAATCTCTTCTAGCTACTGGTGAGTATTCCTGTCAGCAAAGTCCAAGGCATGAATGCAGCAGTTTAAATCGTGATGAATTTCTTAGTCTCCTCTTACGTGTATACTGTGTGTCTTGCCAAAGGTGCATGTAAATGTTGTGGCTGTTCTAAAACTTGTTGGTCATATGTATTTGTAAAGCGATGAGGCAGGAATGCAGGTATTAGGATATGACCCAAGGGGTTGGAAGGGTATGTGATGTCATGAGGGCTCATCCTTTGCAGGATAAAAAAGCCCGAACAACTGGGATCTTGCATAGGTTGTGCCCATGCAAGGGCAGGCCTGATACGAGCTATTCTCTAGTCTCTGCCCATATTTCTTCACCTGAGAAACAATTTATTTTGTCCCAGAGCAGAAGCTGAGTGTAAAGTAATACCAATGCAGTGGTGGCAGCGGCATACAGTGCTGTCCAAATTGGCTGCTTTGAAACTGGCAGTTGTTTTCTGTTATTTGTTCTTAGTATATTGGAAAAAATAGATGTTGTGTACCTATTTTTGCAAATAAACAAGATTACATTAAAGACACATTGATTCTCTCATCAATTCCTCATCCTGATATAATCTGCAGGATCTCAAGTATAGGCTGGCTACTTTGAACAGCAGACAGAACACTAATGGAAGCTAATTTAAATTTCTATTTGCAGCCCTCATCTAAAGGTGCATAAACTTCTGACACAAATGCCCTATTTTTCAAATGTAAAGTTAAATAATAATTTGCTGGATGAACTATAGTTTGAAAATACACAACACACTCCTCTTTGAGAATGATACGCAAAGATCTGTGCTTTGAAATGAATCATAGCAGATGGGGAAGAAAAAGGAACATTAATTGATACTTCAAATAAAAGATCACAAGCCTAACTGAGACCCTGTTGGAAAATCAAATGGACTAAATTTTCAGAGAAGATTGTGCTTTTCACAGAAGTCTGCTGGCAGAATTTCAAATCAGTGTGATGATTAAACAGCAGGTCATTTAAACTGTGTTTACATTAACAAGCCTCTGTAACCGTATTCATACTAGGGCAAGGCATAGTACACAAAGTGTTTGTTAGAGTATAATTAGTTTAGATTACTTTCCATTATGTATTGGTAAAGGCAGCCCATGGGCTGGATCATGTTTCAGGTTACCCTGCTGTTCCTGTTCCTGCAGCCGTAGCTTTGGGTAAGGGATCTGCGTGACAATATCTAAAAAACCCTGCCCAGCAGTTTTAAGTAGTGACCCTTGCACTCTTTTGGCCCAATATCCCGTACATGCCACCACCCATTCTTATTATCAAACTTTAAACTGAAAATAGGACAAAAGCAATAGAAGCAATGCAAGGTTGTATTTCGTAAGTCTTTGGGCTCCTTGCAAGCGAGTCACTAGATTGTGCTGCATTAAACCACATTCTTCCTAGTCTATCAGTGCCACTGAAGAAACAGACCTTTAATTCATAAAAGCAGAAATTGGTGTTAATTACTTTGCTTTTATTTTACTTTTACAGGCTGTGTATTCTCATGCATTCCATCTTTGAAATAACAGAAATGCTATTTTTTTAACTTCTATTTCATTAATTCACTTGGTATGTGTGAAGGCAAAGTAGTCACACTGACACTTCTGAAGAATGTTTTAATCCTTTGTGTTATTACATAATTTCTTGATTTGTTTTTATCTGGTGTAATTTAGCACAGTAGTATGGACCCACCCACTGCATCTCAAAGTGTAATCTCTCTGACACTTAAATGACGTTTTTCCATTTTCTTGGGTAATAAATAATTTATAATGTGGGCCTGTAAAAAATCTATGTTCGTATTTAAATATCTGCAAAATTTACAGATTCACTTTTTCATTTAGAAAGCTCTAAGTTAATATAAAATGTTTCACTTACTGCTCTTCCTTCTTTTTCCATAAAGAGCT
>VRYO01001269.1:1210482-1293548 GCA_009812075.1 Sialia sialis | reverse complement strand
TCGTGAAATTACTGTATATAACATTATAAGGTTGGTTGATTTTCCATTGTCAGAAATTAAGAACGAAATACAGTAGTTTCACGATTATAAGCCGCACCTTTTTCACTGAAGAATGCAGCCTACCCCAGTAGTGCGGCTTATATTCAGGTGCGGCTTATCTATGGACAAATCCCAGTGAAATGCCAACCCAGAAGTGAGAGCCGGCCGGGCGGAGAGCTGCCGTGGAGCTGCGACCGGGCAGGCGGGGGGCAGGGGGAGCGGTGCTGCTACGGGCGGCGGGGAGAGTGGGGCTGCTACGGGTGGAGCGGGGCGGCTATGGGCGGAGCAGGGCTGCTAGTGGCAGCGGGGGGAGCGATGTCACTAGCGGCAGCGGGGCTGCGTTTAAAGGCTCCTCCGGTCTGTGAAAACTGTTTGTAATTTGAGCATCTGACAGCAAACCCTGTGATCTCGAGATTCTGTTACTAACTTGTTACTTTGTCACGCATGGATCTTCGCTTTAAAAAAAAAATAAATGCAGCTTATATTCAGGGTGCAGGTTATATATGGACAAATCCCGTCGGCTACCCGGATGTGTGGCTTATAATCAGATGCAGCTTATAATTGTGAAATTACTGTAATTAGAAAAACTATCCTTAAGCCAAGCCTGTCTGTAATATTAAAAGGGTATATAGATAAGGATATGTATTCACCTGTGCGTATAGGTGAGGGTGAGACATATCTAAATCTTACATGCCTGGGAAAACATTTGTGAATTTATTGAGTGTTTTGGTTTCTGATGTTAGTCTATTTTGTCTCACACTAGGAACAGTAAAAGCTCATTTAAGATTAAAGACTGAAAGGTTAGGGTACAGCTGACAGACACATCAAGTATATAAATTAAAAAGAGCTAGTGAGAGGAGAGAAGGCATCCAAACTTGTCAGAGGATGCAGTCAGACAAACCAAGGAAGCAAGGGCTACAAAGGTCAGCCCAGTCTGGAGTCATGTAGATAAGGGTCTGAGGAAAAGATGCAGAGATAAAGGCATACTGTAGACAAAGAGGAAGAAAATGAGGAACAGCCTGGAAGATGCAAAGAGGCTTCTCTGTCCATCATGCAAGTCATCTGAAATGTAGGGCAACCTCTTTATTAAATCTTGTCTGGAACTACATTTTTGTTGCTTCATGTCTTCCTCTCAACATGCTTTTTTCCATATATGTGTTGTGGAGTTTGGGGGAGGTAGAGCATATTCTTTACAGTCAGTTACAAAGATGAGGCTTAGAACCAGTTCCATTCCAGTCACCTCAGCAAAGATCAGCCCAGCATTGCACTCAGTTACCTGTATTCAACTAGTGCTCTGAGAACAGCCTGTAGAAATGTTTAATGACTTAGAGCTTCAATTGTTATTGTCTTGGAAATGAGATATTTTGAAAATCATCTAGGCCAAATTAATCAGATAGTGTGTATCTGCTTAATTCCACTGAAGTGGTGCTGCTGAATGAAGATGTCAACCAACAATTTTATGTTACTTATTAAATCCAGACCCAAGATCCATTTAGAACTTTTGCTAAAATTGTACTGTACTTTTACCAAATTGTATTTCCTGACTGCCACTTTGTTTCAAAAAGAGGTTTGTTTTTTTTCTTAATATTTACATGTATCTTTATAATCTAATGTAATTTCAATAAAATATTGTTTCTGAAAAATTGATTCATTATTCTGAACTACTGGTCTGGCATAACCTAAACTGTCATCACTGCCTGATCACACAACTCCCTACATCATTTTCATCTCTTAGCAGCTTTGAAGTTTCATCATCCTTGTCAAGATCTGGAACTGCAGCTCAGGATATGGTAGTGCCTACAAATCAGTAGTGGGTAAGTGCCCATCTTAATGTCTCCAGACAGGGATGTATTTTAGTACTTATCCATTTACGTTCAGTATGTAAAACTCAAGATACATACAAAATACATTGAGCTTTCATGGAAACTCTAAAAAGCAAAGTATTTCTTGTGCTTCTAATGTGGAAACAGATGTTTAAGAAAATATTCATCAAGAATGAACTTGATGTTTCAGTGCTATGAAGCTTTAAGATATTGGTTGTTAGTGTTGAAAGTCAGGGAGAATGATGTGAGCAGCATGACTTAGAACAAGGTCTTGTTTCAGACTGAGTGCTTTAACTATGAAATTTGTCATTATGCAGCTAGTCAATTTCCTGATTTTTCAAATGCTGTTTAAACAGGATTCTATCTGGTCTGCTTTAGATGTCCATTCCATTAAAGACAACACACTAGAAAGCCAGATCTTAGGAGCTCTTTGGGGTGACACACATAGGATGCCCTCAGGCACAACAGCCATCTTATAAGGTCTGTTAGCCTCTTCTCTTAAGGCCTTTTCAACACCTTACACAGTCTTTACTTGTGTCATGAACCAACATAGCCCCATGAGGTAACTGATACTATCATTATCATAAACTATCTCAGAACAAAGTAAAGGAATTAAGAAACCTCTTCCAAGGCACAGATCCTGCTAACTGATTAACCACTGTCTCAAACTGTTTACTGAGATGCTTCTTGAGGCCCATATGAAATCACTATGTACACTTCATTAAATATCCTGATGGGAAAAAATGGAATTACAGTGATTTCACAATTATAAGCTGCACCTGATTATAAGCCACACCTCAGGGTAGCCGGGTAGACCACGGGATTTGTCCATATATAAGCTGCACCCGAAAATAAGCCGCGTTTTTTTTGTTTTTTTTTTTAAAGCAAGGATCCATGCAACAAAGTAACGAATTAGTAGCAGAATCATGCCAGCGCAGGGTTTGGTGTCAGGTGCTCAAGTTGCAAACAGTTTTCATAGACCAGTGAAGCCTTTAAAGGCAGCCCCAGGCGCCCTCCTCACCTGGCTCTCACTTCTGGGTTGGCATTTCCCTGGGATTTGTCCATAGATAAGCCGCATCTGAATATAAGCTGCACTACTGGGGCAGGCTGGATTCTTCAATGAAAAAGGTGCGGCTTATAATCATGAAAATGCTGTAGTTAAGATCCTAATTACCTCCATGCTTTTTCCCGGTCATTCCAAATATGCCATGGTCATGATAGCTTCAAGGATTTTTCAAGAAGTTCTATAGATGGTTGGGGAATCTAAACCTGATTTTGCCTCCTAGCTTAGAGAAATAGCATACTGCGTTTCCAGCTATTTGTGGGGAAGTCGTAGCAAAAGCTGGGTTTTACTGTAAGCATCTCACTGATTTTATTGTCTTTCCAAATTTAGTAATTAATAAACAAAATAACAGCACAATCTATTACGGATGTCATACATCAAATATAGTGATCTAAAGTTAAAATTCAGAACATTAATCAAATAGAATTTTTTCCTGTTAGTATACAAAATCACCACAGGAAGATGAGTCTTGTCTCTCTTACACAAAGCTAATATTTAAAAGATTCACCTTCTAACCAGTCATCATTAATAGTATATGTTTATTCACAAATAGGAGCAACAGGCCCAAATGCTTCTGTGTGGTATCTACAGCTGAATTTCAGCATTAACGATATTCATACTCCTGTAGCTTGTTAGCCACTTGCTGTCGTATGAACCAAAAGCTTTTAGGGGCCTAAATGTTTACTGATAAAATCTCATAGGTGCTTTCATTTCTGCTGCTGGGCACACAGTTTATGAGAGGAAATCAGGCTTTGCCAACATCAGAACAGGGCATTTGTGACAAAATACCTAGCTAAAGACAGCTTTTGTTCCAGTCTAGTTTTTTCAACTTCAGGCTGAACTTCAGTCCAAGTAAACTAGTAGTTGATCAGTGGCAGGCCATCAATCCTACAGATGATTTTGATGGTTTTAAAGATCTCTGAAATAAAGAAAAATTTTCTGAAATAACCTAATGAAGGCATCTGGAATGTTTTGTTAGGATCATTGTATTTAGTTTGAAATCTCTTTAATTTATCATTCCAGACTGGTGTTAGATATTCTCTTTACAGTAAGGATAATGTATCTTAAATTGATACTTATAGGGCTGAATTAATGCTCAGTGACATCTCTATATCCAACTTCTTGTCGTCTTAAAGGTGTGTGTTTGGAATTGTTAATGATTTTGTAATGAAGACTATTTTTGTACAGCATACAGAGTGATAACGTAAAAGCAGCAAAGTAGAGCTAGAAAATAGTAAGCTGGAGTTTAGAAAAAAAGACTGTTTTCTTTTGGTTGACAATGTATAAAGATTGTATAGATTATAAAGATTATATTATATTATATTATATTATATTATATTATAAACATGGTATGTAAAGAATAGATGCAAAGTTTACGCTAAATTTCAGTGCACCCAACTTAACCTCCCAGAGCTCTGCAAACTCTGGGAAACGTTTTTGATAGACTAGCATAAAAGTATCTTTTTCTTTTTTTTTTTTTTTTGTATCACTGCTCTTCAATTTAATTACAGAATAACTGCTCAGAGGAGCAGATTTTCACACCACAGTCCAGTTGTGAAACTTTGTACTATCATAGTTGCAGGACAAAAACTGTGGATCTTTAACAGAAGTTAACTTTTGCTTGAAGCATGTAACATCTCATTATTCATTAATTTAGTACTATCCTTTAAAAAGAGCAGCACAGTTTCTCTCATATCTGTTACTTCTTTTGAATGGTGTCAAGAATGGATTGTTTCAAATTACAGAGAAACTTGGAGGTTGGTAATTTAATTAATTGGAGGCTAGTTCCGTTTCTTTACCTAAAAAGGGCCAAGGTTAAAATCATATGCAGCCAAGTTATTATTTTAGCCAGACTTAACCTTTTTCTGATAGTGATGTAATAAACTCTTTTTAGTAGTTCAAGCTTTATGCAAACTTTGTCTGGATTGCAGAAAAAAGACATTTAAAATCTTCAAAAAAAGCAAAAAGAGGCAGTCATTGATTGTTGTTAGGAAACTTATTTCTGTATGTACTCCAGATTGTGTGACAAGTGACTTAAACATCTCTATGTGTGCTTTCCCACATGAGGAATAGCCACAGGAGTATTCATTTCTGCATAATTAATATTTGAAAACCATAATGCAAGTGAAATGTTATTACAGTGACATTTTCTGAATATAGTTCCCTCTTTACCACAAGGTTGCCTTGCTGATTTTATCAAAGTTTTTTGATCAGAGAAGTAATATTATAGATTATACCCTTTTAGGTTAATCCAGTTGTGCTTTTGCAATTTTAAAGTTCCCCCAATAATGACTTTTTCAAAAATGAATACTCTAGAAAATAAATATGTATCAGGGAGAAAAGAAATGTTTCTTACATTATAGGGCAGCAAAATTTTGTACTTTATGCCAGATGTTAAAGTGCATGTTTCCAGCTCATTTATTGAAAGATTTAGTTTGCATATAGTCATAGAATGTCAGTGAAGTAACCTTTTGAATCTGATCTCCCTTTTGAGTTACAGCTTAGAATTTCTTTGATGGAACATGAGGAGGAAATGTAAGCTAAGCTCTCCAGAAAATCGGAATTTAAAATGGGGGGAAAAAAGACACTTTGTGTTTGAATTTGTAATTATCTTTCTGTTAAGGATGAAGAGATGCTTTTGACAGGAGGTTTGAAATCTCTCCTTCCTCATATGCTAAGAAGAGTAATTCGATGCAACAGACTCAGTATTAGTAATACTTCTGGAATGGCAGAAGGTGAGTAAACCTAACAGCTCTCTGTGCAAAGTGATTCCATTTTAGATTCATAACTGGTTTTTATAAAACTGTATTTTATTGTTTGTAAAGGATTGAAGAAATATCAAAAGCACCAAAGTAAAATAGAAGAAAATGTTATGTTCTTGGATGTTTTTGAAATCACATTGTAAGCACCTGATTCTGTTTTTTTAAATCATAAAGAAATATGGGAGAAAATACACCATCCTACCTGAGTAATGTACATGGACTTTGTTTTCAGTGTTTGCAGTGCATCCCTAAGCTTCCAATTGTCATTGAGAAATGATGGAAGCAGAAAATATTTGAAAGATCTTTAACCAAATCTGAGTTTCCTTGCATGTTATTATCACATTTGTGAGATGACTACTACATTCTTCACAGACACCTTGCTTTACTTAGCACATCAAATATACTTTGGGGAAGAATTAGAGATATATAGTTAGTTACAGGAGTGGTTTTCTGCTTCATTTGTTACAGAAGGTGAAGATTACTGGGTCAGCAAGACTGAGAATTATATGGGAGAGGAAGAAATTAGTTTTATACTCAGATACTGAATGCATTTTGTAAGATCAATTTCTGTCTTGCCTCTTATAGCTGGACTTTTACAGAAGTAGAGAAGTCTGTCATTGTTGTGATCAACTTTAAAAAATAATTGAAACAAAAACACCATAGTAAATTGCTGATCAACACAGCTGTGTGTACAATCGTAGCATTACTATAAAAAATGCTAAAGGTTTTTTTTTAGAACCATAGTCAGTCTTGAAATTGTGGTTTTCTATCCGTTCCTAAGTTGAAAAATACTAATGGAAGGCATTTTATAATGTTAATAATTTGCAATTTGCCCCAGCTGAATTTTTAAGTTAATTTATTGCTGCAGTAGTTTTAAATGTATTAGTTCTATCATTTTTAGAAGTACTGTTGACATATAAAACAAGTTAATGAACAGTTTCATTTATCATTGCAACAAGTTGTCTTATGTTTTTATCCAATTCTTTCTTACTGTCCTCATTGTCATTCACCATAGAAGTTAAAAGCTGAATTTCTCTGAATTTCTCTGAACTGGGACATGAGTGTATATTGAATTAATGCCTGGGTTTGTCAGCACATCCAGCTCCACTACCATTGCTTGTGAATATTTTCCTAATGATGGCTCCATAATGCAAGTGAATCCATCAGATTTGGGTTTCATGTACACAAAAAGTAAGGACAGCTATCAGGAGGAGCAATAAAGTGTTATAATGAAGCTTCCTTTGTTTGTCAAGTATTTGCTTGAAGATTCAGCAGGTCATCTGTAACTTGTATGTGAAATTCAGTGTTGTCAGTTGAATGTCCTGACTAAGCCCATAATTTTAAGAACTCATTAATATAACTAGCAAAGCAGACATGGAATAAAATTGAGGGATAACCAAATTTAGTGGTTTTTTCAGTGGTAAATATAGTATGTTTATTTAGCAAAAATATTTTTCTGTATTTAGCAAGAATCTCTTTCTGTATTTAGTAACTTTTGCTAGTAATAAAATGAATTTTTGTGCTGACTACTCCCAAGAGAGCAGTTTGTGGACAAATTCAGTATGCAAATGCATGCTTACCTCAGCCTTTGCTTTGCATTTTTCCATCAGGAATAGAATTCTCTTTGGATTTCTTTGTTAGCTTTGGTCAAGAGTAAGATTTGGCTCATTTTCTACAGGCTTTGAAGGCAGCTCATTGATTTCAACTAAATTTTTGCCTTTTTGATGGCAGACTACTGACTACTGCAGTATTTAAGAAAGTGAATGCTTCTGTGCAGCCTCCTACTCGCCTGCCTGGTATCAGACAGTAATGACTCGTCAAGAGAATATTGGTACAGAATTTAGGGATTGTTAATTGTTACGTTTATACACTCCAGACCAGTTGTGCTCCAAATTTCCCCCCATTATTTGAACGGTTGATACGTGCATGCAGAAAAGTTTAAATGGCATTGATATTAACTACTACTGTTAAGAAAATAAATTTTTGTTCAATAAATGAATGGGACCTTTCTTCAGTGGTAGTCATTGCAAAAATGTTCATGTCTTTAGAAGTTATTTCATAGTAGTAGTGAACACCCTTTTAAATAAAAGTTGTTTCCAAGTGAAGAAAGTGTAGTAATTCTGTTTTATTTTTTGGGGTTTTTTAAATTTGAAATGAAATTGGAATTTTAGTTAGAAATTACTGAGATTCAGTGGACAGTCAACAGTTTATTCCTCATATCTGTTTAATTGCAGCCCACATTAAAATTCCCTAGCCAAGAAATTTTAAAGAATGTGCTATGAACATCAAGATACCAGGAGTTTACTCTCAGATTGATTATTATCTTGGTGTGGTGAAAAATAATTGTGAAAGTGTGGTATGTGATAGCCTTTCTTTGGCTCTGAGTTAACATTTGCAAATAAAGCATTTTCCTACAGAAGACTAATGTGTCCAGTTAGACCTGAAATTATGCTTCTATATAAACCAATAGAAATGTTTATTAATTACTGTGTCTTCATAATCTTCTACTGCCCATGTCTGCCAATTGTTTTAGCTGTGAATGACTTCACATATAGTTGGCCTAGCTATGGTTTTTAAAACATTTCAAGAAGTTTGATCTAATTACAGAGTTCTGAATCAAAATTTCCTTTGGGTAATTTTTATAAACCATCTAAAGAAATTCATACAGAAAAGTTATTGTTTCACAAACAAAAAGCTGAATTAATAACCAGCCATTCCTACTTTCCACAATTTAAGGCTATAAACAGGCCAATATTGTGATTTTGCACAAGTCCCTGGCTGATGACTTTGAGAAGTTCTGCCATGCCAACGATGGACCCCTGCCACTGCTGTACAGAAGTCAACCAGGTGACTGGAAATGTCCTTCCCTGAGTAGTGATTCTGATATCAGGTAACTACAAATCAACTCTGCTGGCCAGTATTCTGACGTGAATGCCGTGGTGATTAGGAGGATTTGAGGAAACAGCCTGGTTGAATATTTTGAACAATGTTCTTTACTTGGAGTTATACCTTTGAGTGAAAACCACGTATAACAGCCTGATTATCATGTTCATGAGGCACATGTTATGATAATTGACAATATTACAAGTTTTTTTCTAATCCAAAGGTGAAATTCTGGGTGATTTTTAAATATTTTGCAGTCCGAGCCTGCAGAATTCAGTAATAGGGTTGCATATTTGTTTATATATTTGTTTCTATTTGTTTTGTTTACTAGAAACATGGCCATGGTGTCTGCATGATACTTGTAGAGTCTCTGAAATTTGAAAGACGTACTCCTGTGGTAAACACTACAAAAAAGGTTTAAACCAGCTTCCTAATTTTTGAAACCCTGAGACAAGATACATATATGGAGCCTTTAACTATAAAACTTTAAAAGTCTCCAAATCTAACATTCTGTCTGCCAGCTTGGTTTTGTGCAGAATAAGATGTTCTGGGGGTTTTGCCTGTATTTGTTTAGTTATTAGTCAGAAAGAACAAAATGGATAAAGCAGGCTGTATCTTGTGGTTTCATACTGGTTTATGTCAATTCAACCAATTCACCTTGTTTTCAAAAAAATGTGACAAAGATTTGATAACTTTTTATTTCACTAGAACTGACTGCCTTCAGTACAGAAAATATGAGCATGGAGCTTGTACTGGATCACTGAAAAGCCTTAAGGAATATTCTGAACAACTCAAGGACATGGTGACTTTTTATTTAGGCTGCAGCTTCTCTTTTGAAAAAGCAGTCCAAAAAGCTGGCATTCCTATCAGAAATGTTGAGCAAAAATGTAATGTAAGCATGTACAAAGTAAGTATATGCACATACACGTAATCTTTGTTGTAATTTTGCCTGTGAGTTTTGCCTATATTCACATTAGGTGCATATACCTGTTGTTCAAATCAGAACTTTATTTCTCTCCTGCACAGTGAGTTATGTGCTAGTACTGAGCAGTGAAAATACAGAGTAAAATATTCCCGGCCTATTCCCAGCCTCAGTTCAGTGCAAAGCCCATCTCCTTTTTTTTTTTCATTTTTCATGACAAAGCTTTCCCTATTTCCTGTGGCAGCCATTTAATTTGGAATCTGTCCTGGCTTGCCCTCTGTGATCCATGCACTGTTCTAACCATGTCTTTACTTGTGTCCTGCTCTCCATATCAGCTCCCACTTGCAGTTGGAATATTCCTTTTTTAAACCATGACAACTGCAGTTTCTTCTGCATGACAGTCACATTCTGGATTTTTCCTGTGACAGTAGAGCCTTTAAACTGCATGCTTACTACAAATCCAGGCCTCTGGGCCAGAAGATGTTCCCAAAGACTTGAGGTGTTTAGCATAGCACTGAAAATTATGACTGTGCTCAAAAAGTTTGTGGTGGACATTTAATGGTCACAGACTAACTCTGGCCCCAGTAAGTAAAGCCCTTAATACTAAGAATGTTGAAGTACACATCTGCATGCCTTTTTCATTTAGTTCATGCTGTGCTACTGGAGAAAGGTTATTGTTGTTTTCAGTGTTATCATTACGCAATGTATGCTATGCTCCTGGTCAAAATGAAGGTGCAAACGTATCTCATACCTGAGTCTTTCTACCAAGCTTAAAAAAAAAAACCCAAAAACTATGTATCTGCTTCTAGCATTTCAGAATTAGGAAAATTTTATCGTTTATAGCACATTAATGCTGTGAAGAGCTGCACAGTGACAGGTGTGATTATTATTATCATTATAAAGGCTTTAAATGAACATTTTCAAGACAGCTCCGGAGCTCTGCATGTCTTGTTTATGTTCAACTGCAACTCAGATATCTGACATTTTTTCCTAAAAAGCTGACCTGCTTTATTTCTAAATAGAAAAAGTGCTTCAGCCTCCCAGTGGGTGAGGATGATGAATTCCACAGAGCCTTTGTAGAGGCATGAAAGATTTGTACGTATGGAACTGTCATGCAGCTTCTGTACAAGTGGTACTGACATCAGTGGTTGCTGACCCTGGCGAGTTATAGGGCACTGAGGGTAGATTCAGTCTAAGGAGATTTGTAGCTGTGCCATGGTTTTATCTTAGCTTTTTCATCCTCTGTAGAGGGAACATGCCATTGATTTTTGACAACATTCAACATACACTGAATCATCTCGCTGTGTGCTCTGGGAAAAGGAATGCATTAAGTTGAAAATTTTAGTGATCTATGTGATGGAACTAAATTATGGAATCTTAATGGAAAAAAATACAGGATCCTAAGAATTTTTTTCAAAGGGATTTAAAATGAATGTTAGAATGCAGCCTTTCCAAACTCACGTACAGCACCAAGATTTTGATTTATTTATTCTAACATTTTAGAAGTATTATTCAATATTCCTGCTAACCCTGGATTCTTTTGAACTCCCAGACATCTGTGCCTTGCTACAGCATTTCTATGTTTCACTGCAACTTAGTAGTCACAATGAGACCTATTCCTGAAAGCAAGTTGGGAGCAGCTGTGCTAGCAACATCTGAATTAAAAGAAGCCCATGGAGCACCAATTCACATAGGTGACCCTGGTCAGTGCTTTTCATTTTTCATTGTGTCCCCCTGACTGGGTATACAGGTGAAGGGGGAAAGCATGGGAAGTGATAGGACTGAAATACCTGCACCATTAAATCTGTTTTAATCCTTTCTAATGGTCACAAAACTTAATTTAAAAGGAAAAAGAAAGAAAGAAAAAAAATAAGAAGGTTTTGAGTGAGCTGAACACACAAATTTCTTAGATAAAAGATAGTTGTTGGATGTAGATAATCTGGCAGGGGTGGCTTTGGTAAAAAGTGTGATCACATTCTTTTGAAATGTGTGTAGTTTCATTTATATGTGAATACTTTCTTGCTGTCAGAGATTCCAGTGACAGGATAGCAATGACTGACAGCATGGGGAGAAGCATTTCGTGTCTTAGTGGTTTAATGTGAAAGTAAATACTGCATTATTTTTTAAAATACTGAAATAGCATACAATGAGCACAACACTTAAGACAAAACGAATAGAAATATGACAAGATTTTTTTAAAATCTAGTTTGAACAAAAAAAAAAAGAAAAAGAACAAAACCAAACAAACACTTGTAACATGAAGATAGATTACAATAATTCTCCCCTGCTGTCAGAAGTTTGGTACTCATAGGCTACATACACAGAAGGATCACATTGCAGGGCATGGAGGGAGATGTCACTGGTTAATACAACACTCCAGGGATGTAATTGAGTAACATATCTGAGTACTTCTGCCTCAAAAACTAGTAATCAGTCATTACAAAATAGGAAATTATCATGTATACAGATTATATAAATGAATTTCAGAAAAGAAAGTGGTATATTAAAGCATCTGAAGAATTTAAAACCAAAGGAAGATAGCAAGTGCTTAGAATTACCCAGATTATTACAAGTAGGTGTTAGAATAAAGCAAAAGACAATTTAGTGAAAGGCAGCTTAGAGTGAGATGTATTTATCTAAGACAGAGAGGAAAAGAGAAATTGATCATTTCTCTAGCTGAAGAATGTAGGAAGTTAACGCAGTAGAAAATGTGTTCTAGAAGGAACTCATTTTGCACAGCAATCATTTATTCTTGTTTGCCAGTGCTATGAATAGGATTCTTCTGTTGATCCAGAAGTTTTATATTATCTTGGAAACTCAGCATAGATGCCTAACTTGCATTTTGTTGCAGAAATAAGGTAAATACATTTTTACTGGTGTTATCAGGTACAAGAAAAGGGAAATCAAGTCAGCTCAGGCTCTGAGGATATGCACTCAAAGGCAAACTAAATAATCCACTTTAGGGGGACTTGATGCTCTTGAACTCTTAACTCAGTGTCATTGAATGATCTTTGGGGTCCAGTTTTGCAGTGTTACCGCTTAATTAGAATTGCACATGATTTCATTTTTGATCAATTCCAGGTCTGCTGGGAATACAAGATCTTTCTAAACCAGACTATGGAGATCCAGTTCACCTTCACCCTGGTGATATTCCAGTGTTCTGGGCCTGTGGAGTAACAGGAGTAGAAGCAATTATCAACTGCAGTATGTGCTGCTTAGAGGTTCTTTAAAGATTATCTCTCAATCTCTTTTCTCTCTCTCTGTTTTATTTTTTTTTGAAAGGACACTGAATTGGCTGATTAGCAGGCTTGATTTTAGCATAAGATAAAAAAACACCTCAAACAACAAAAAAGCCTTTGGCAGGAGAGTTTTTCTTGTGAAATACAGATCTGCTTTAAAGAAAATTCTTGCTGAAATTTCACCACTTTTGTGTATTTTAAAGGTTTAAATCTACAGCTCTGGCAACATCAAAACCTCCTTTTAAGCATTATAGGAAAACCAAGAAGTTTAAAGACATTAATTTTTAAGCTTGTTCCTTTTAAAATACTATTGTGTACTACATTGAAGTAAAGCAATAGTAAAGGAAAAAGAAAAAAAAAAGAGGGGAAAAAAAGAGAAGCCAGAAATCTTTCCAAAATGTTGTCAAGAGCTAGCAAATTGATTGGCATGGAAAAGGGTTCTCATGCAGAATGTCAAGCTTTTAGTTTTCTCCAAAATTAAGTAATTGTGACACACTTAGATGAAACTTTTTGTTCTGCGCGGTGTTTCTGCACTGTGTGCAGTCATTTATGCAGGCATGAGCACAAAGGACAAGCAGTGCAACAAAACCATAGTAACAGTATTATATACTTCTTTAAGTCCCTGTGTGGAATGAAATACTGTATTTTCATTCTTACTGAAAGAGAAGTTTAATAATCCCAGGCAATATATTTGGGATAACCATGGAAGGTCATCTGCTTTGTTCTTCTCTCCTTGCAAGATCCTTGTGATTTCTTACAGGTGTTTATTTGAACTTCTTTCAACATCTGCTCTAATATGTTCAGCTCTAAGAGGAGTTTTTCTCTTTCTTACATACAATCTCTTTTCTCCAGTTCCAAATCCATGCTGAAAATTCTACTCTTTCCTGAATTCTTTAGCAAACCTATTCATCTTCCTTATGCATCCTTGTTGTAGGGAAAAGAGAGAAAAAACTGCCAATGTCTCTCCAATCTCTTGCACAAGTGTCTGTCTATCCTGCCCTTGCCTGGAAGAGACTTTCACTTGTGCTTATTTCTCCATTTTCTATATTAAAACCAGTTGTCATTAGGGCATTCCAGGAAATATTTGAATAGTTTTTATTTTGCTGTGCTACTTTCTCAGCTAGGAAGTTTAAAATCTGCCATACCACCAGTGACCATTCTTTGGATGAATCTGCTAGCTTGTCACAAAAAAACTGTCTGGTCACAGGTTTTGGTGAGGTATAGTAAACCTCAACAACCATGTTCCCCAGGTGCTTTCAAATGCTAGCCATAGAGTCCCAACAGATGTAGCTCAAACCAAGCACCTATGTACTTAGTAAAGAAATATCTTCTCCATTTTTACCCTTTTAAAAAAGAAAGGTTTTTTTGTTTAAGTATGCCAGTTGTGATTTACCTAATAACATACCGATTTTGCCAAATCAAATATTACCTAGATTCAAACTTCTGGAGTCAGTATAAAGACAGGAAATATTTTCAGCTTAGGGAGCTACTATGCTGTCAGGTCTAAAGGTTTTAGAGGCTACTCATATTTCCTTTGCTAACGCTTACTGGTCCCCTTTTATTGTTAACTCCTTGCCAGTTTAAATTGTCATGATTTAACCCCAGTCAGCAGGATCGGGGAGAGAACTGGAAGGGTAATAACTGGAAAACTCATGAATTGAGATAAAGACAGTTTCATAGGGAAAGGAAAAGCCATGGATGCCAACAGACCAAAACAAGGAATTAATTCACTTCCTCCCATGGACAGGCAGGTGTTCAGCCATGTTCAAAAGAGCACAGCAAAATCACGTATAATGGTGACTTGGGGAGATAAATGCCATCACAACAGACGTTTTGGGAGGGTACCAGAGTTCTATTTTTGGAAGACCAAAGAGGACATTGAGGAAAAAAACTGAGCTCAACTACCCACATGAGCTTTTTAAAAGCAAAAGCATTTTCAGATATACACGTATACATTTCTTGCTCAGAGTGTATTAATTGTTTCAATCTAACTTAAAATATCATCTGTTGCTGTAACTGTCACCAGGCAGGGACTCTCTTGTTATATTAAGTGGCTTTTTGAAATTTTATCATCCCTATAATTTGTTACTTTGCAATAATAATATTTAACTGAAGTTTTTTCATTCATTTTAGGAGCTCCATTAGCTTTTACTCATTCTCCTGGCTGCATGTTCATCACCGACGTAAAGAATGACAATGTCAGTTCCTCAGGAGGAGTCCCACAGGTCCACTGCATCTCTCAAGATCCTCTGCATTTCAGTATTGTGTCAGAAGCAGCAGCCCAAAAGATAAAGGCTCTAGAGACCCTAATTGGAATAGATCCAGGTATAAACAAAACCTGTCTCCCTTTAATGGATTTGTTATGGGGTAGATATCCTGCCTTTTTAGATATTTTAAATTTAAGAACACAGTAAGAATCTAAAGGTGATTTTAAGAATTTTTGATGGAATACAGTGAGTTTATATAACTAGGTCTTATATTTTCTATTACTGTAGTTAATATCAGAGTCTGTCCAAAATCATTCATTGTGGATAATGGAATATCTGATCTTGATGACTGTATGCTCCCAAAGTACACAGAAGCAGACTGGAGAGTCCACAGGGAATAAGAACTGTTACTGAGTAAATCTGAAATTGGTATGTGAAGTACAGGGCACCTCAGCTTGCTGGGTATTCACTATGGAGTAAATAGCACATTTCTTTACATATATTCATGACTACTGTCGTCCTACCAGAAAATTCTAGTAATTGCATCTGTTTTTCAAACACCGCTCTCTGAATTATATTAATTTTTGCTGACATATCCATCACTGAGGTGTTGTATGATGGACCAAAGTGACCAGGTCACCACAGAAGGCTGAGTGATGGGGATGTGTGTACAAGTAAGAGAGGGAAGTAAAGGCAAACTGAGCAGTGCAGCCATTCCTAAAATACACACTGAGTTAGTCTCCTCTGGCTGCTGTAAAGTCTGAGCTCAGTGTGCCATAAATTTTCTGAAATCCTCTGTAGGCAGTAGTGGAAAACAGCTTACACCCAGCACTCCCGAGCTCCGGGTTTGGGCTGTGTGCATACATTTGGGTCTGTTTATTTTTACTCACAAGGCCTCTCCTTTCCCACTCTCTGGAGCTGGCTTGGCATGATGCCATGCTCTGCAGAAATGCAGGACCTAACTTAAGAGTTAGCTCATTTTATTGCTAAAGGAAAGTACAGTACTTTGTCTCAGTTAATATACCCCACTTCTCTGAGGCTTGTATTCTGCTTATGTTAACTTCAAATTTTCTGAACTTTTTTCTCTGTCTATTATCTGTGTATTGCTTGTGTTATTTAGGAGGAGCAGGGGGAGAAATTCCAAAGGGGATTGGAAAACAGCAGTGAAGACTTGCCTCTATAAACCCATCATGCTGGTACTCATGGTTTTCTTGAGTGCTAAAAAATCGAAAGAATGAGCTGCGAACTTTTTTCCAAGTGACAGGGAAGAAACATGGGATAGGAAGTATTTGACCAATGAAAGCCATACACAGATAATAATGTTGCCTATTTAGGGACTGACCCATGAGGAGAGACTTCTGTTAATATTCACGTCTTTCTCAAGGTCTGATAACATGGTTCTCTGATACATGAAGTGTTACAAGAACTTCTAGTAGACACCTGGATACCAGTGTATTAATTGAATTTATGATGTCTCTAGGTAACTTACAATGTCTCTGAAACCTCACTTCTGAGGTTAATCATTTCAGTAAAGGAAATTTATTTTGGAATTAGCTCTTCCTGGAGGGGATGGAGTTAAATAGAGAAAAAGGACCAACTTAGACATCTGAAGTCTGCATCAGAACTTCTGTAAGGTCTGGGAGGCTTGAATTGCAGTCGAGCTTCAATAGCTAAACATAGTCTAGCAGGACTATCAAAGAAAAACAGGGGGCCAAAGGAAAGGAAACAATATGCGGTAAGCTCTCAAAACAAGCTATTTACACTTACACCTAGAAATGCTAGATATGATAATTTTCAAAAGCTGACATTCTTAACCTGGAAGCACAATCTCTTATCTTCATTACTCATAACCTACATCTTAGGTTTCCTGAGGAAATTACCCCAATTCCTGCCTTGACCAGAGGCTTTTCTCTCTCTTTTTTTTTTTTTTTTTAACCCATTTCATGTCACTAAAGTATGTACAGTAATTTCACGATTATAAGCCGCATTTTTTTCATTGAAGAATCCAGCCTACCCCAGTAGTGCGGCTTATATTCAGGTGCGGCTTATCTATGGACAAATCCCAGTGAAATGCCAACCCAGAAGTGAGAGCTGGCTGGGGAGGGTGCCTGGGGCTGCCTTTAAAGGCTTCACTGGTCTATGAAAACTGTTTGCAACTTGAGCACCTGACACCAAACCCAGCTGGCAGCAATTCTGTTACTAATTTGTTACTTTGTCACACATGGATCCTTGCTTAAAAAAAAAGAAAAAAAAAAAAGTGCGGCTTATATTCAGGTGCGGCTTCTAATCGTGAAAATACTGTACTTTCACCCCGAGGGAAACTTCAAAAGGAGAATGATACATTGAAAAACCTGTCTCTAAAACCACTTGTCTAGGAGAGCGGGGCATAAGGCACCTGCAGCGGCAGGGTGAGCTGCTGGGGGCCTGCCTGGCCATGTCCCATGCGGGGTCTGTGCTCATCACCACGGGATTTCCCACCCACTTCAGCCACCAGCCCCCTGAGGAGAACGACGGCCCGCCGGGAGCCCTCGCCATCGCAGCAATGCTGCAGGCCCTGGAGAAACAGGTTGCCATAGTTACAGATCAGAGAGCCATGGATCTGAATAAAAAGATTATTGAAGAAGCTGTTCAACTAGGTAAGAGATATGGGGTTTGCAGTTTTTACCTTGCTAAGGTTTGCTTCAGTTTGAATCTGTCACTTAGTACAGGACGTGTTTTTTCTCCCCAAGAATGAATCAGAATTCATCCTGTGAGCTCTGGTCATCATTGCCACGGTGGCATGTTGTTAACCTAGCTGGCATCAAGTTGATGGCTACATATCTGGGTGCTGATTCTGGATGAGTTGCCTGTGATGAATTCTGGATGTCTGTTCTTAGTCTTTGTCCTGGGGTAGACCTTTTCTACCTCAAGGCCCATTTAATGGCATTTACGTCTAAACAAGTTTAAATTAAAGTGAGGATATAGGGAGCTCATCAAGAACTGTGTAAAAACATTGAATTCTTACTGTTCTAGCAATTTTGCTTTCTTTTTTTAAGTTACTCAAAGGTGTATCAAAAATAAAAAGTATGTAGTATCTGAATTTCATTTTGCTTTCCTGTAGGAATCCTGAAGAAACCCATCCCTCTATTGAGTTATCAAAGGGAAAATGCTGATTCAGCTTTAATGTTTTTGTGTGAGGATGGGAATCCTGGAAAACCTAGGTATGTGTATTCAGTTTTTGAGAATGGGTCACATGTATAAAATTATAATAAGGACCATGGTCTAAGAGAAGGCACAATGGCTGCAAGTAGATCCTTAAGACTTTGAATGCACACAACAGACTTTGAAGCCAAGCACTGTTATTGGAGCATACACGGAGTACATGTGTGGAGTACAGAATTCCACATTATTCTGCAGTTATGCACTTCTGGAGTACAAAATAGAAGCAATTCTTCATATACCAATAATTCTTTTCCTTCAAGAAACTTCTAAAATATTTTCAGCTCTTATTCTATAAATATATATATTCGCACGCTATATATTATTTTACCAATTTTTCAATCAGTGAGAAGATCAAAAAGTATTATATCAAAGAATATATATTATGTTATATATTATATCAGTGAAAGAGCTAACAGAAGACCTGTGGAAAGTGTGTATTTTCTAGAGCTTTAGTTCTGTTCTGACAGCTAGGGAATCTGACCTGACTTAATAAAATGTCATGTATTTGTAATGGTGTGATTATGGTTGGTGCACTGGAGAATTTGCTAAGTAGCTGTATGCTCATTTCATTACTTACCATGCAACTTAAATTTCTTCGAAGTAGGCATACATTGCTCGTTTTTATTGATCTTTCGTGTGAAGTGTTTTAATGTAGTTGCCCTCAGTTTGCATTCTTTAATAAAAAGGTCTTTCATCCTGGTAGTTGCTTCATTAACGTATTGAATTCCTATTTCTTTCCATAGATTTGTGTGTACTGTAATAGTATGCGTGATACCATCTTCATTTTTTATGTGTTGTTTTAAAAATGTCTTTCATAGCTATGATTAATAGAAATCCAGTTCTATTTAAATTGGTCCCTTAGTCCCAAAAAGCTGAAGTGTTTTTTTAAGTAGACAACTAACCTGCCAAAGGTCTCTGGAATCACTGTAGATACCCACTCACAAAAACATGAAGTAATTCAGCAGGATTAGTAACCTCTTGACAGTAAAATCAGAGAAACAGAAGCAAAATAACTAAGTTCTAACATACAGTATCAGAACTGAGTACTATAGTTCTACTTAAAATGTGGGGCAGCTGCAGTTCATCTGTCTACTTTCATAACTGGCAAAACAGCCATTAAAAAATAAGTCCCCCAAATCTAAAGAACCAAACCCAAATATTGCCTAACTAGAAACAAATGAATATTTGCCAAGTGATGTAATTTAAGCAGAGAATGTATTTCCACTAACAAGGATTTAGATGATCATTAGTTTTCCACTTTTTGTTTTCTTTAAATACACTTGCAGAGACTAATATTTTACAATATACCATCTGCTTTAATGTGAACCAGAGCCAGGCCAGATGGCTGACCCAAAGGATTGCTGGCTAGGAGGATTGCAGGAACTTCTCCATTTCTTGGTGGCAAATGTGGTTTGGAGGAGCTGCACTAAAGCTATTTAAAAAACCCTGAACTAACCTTTGAAAAAAGTGCCATCGACAACTACAGTCAGAAATAGCAAAACAGGATCCACGTTTTACCTTGAATCCCTAATGGTCAGAAAATAGAACCAAGCATAAGCAGCCAACAGAAGAATTTTCCATGTTAAAATCACAGGTTTGACTTCTCCCCTCTGTTTTTTCACTCACCTCTGAGCAGATTTGATCACCTGGTAGCAATAGAGCGTGCTGGGATGGCTGCTGATGGCAATTATTACAATGCCAGGAAAGTTAACATTAAACATCTCGTGGATCCCATAGATGATCTATTTTTAGCTGCACAAACGATTCCAGGAGTCACAACCACAGGTAAGTGTGAGCTTGTGTGATATTCTCAGAAGCAAGAGGAGCACGAGCAGGAACTCTTGCTGGCAGTGAGGAGGAGTGGGAGGCAGTTGCTGAGTGGCTGCTTTCAGGCTACAGCTGTTTCTTGTGATTGGATTTGAAGACACCGTGGCTGGAGAGAAACTACAAGTTTCTATTGAAGGATTCTCATAGCCAAAAAAAAAACCCAAAAAACCAAAAAACAAACAAAAAAAAGAAATAAGAAAAAGGGATTTTATTCCAAAGTTATTTAAATATTTAAAGACAAAAAAGCACACCCAGATGTATTACCTATAATAAGTCTGTGTACATAAACTCTAAGTTCAGTTTTTGATAGTGACTTCATTCTTACTTTTTGTGTTGGATGAAACATAGAACATAAATGTTTGTTGGATGTTAACATTGCTTATTGAAGTATCGGTTTTATGGTTTATTGGTTTAAAACAGCAGTCTGGATAGAATCTTTGTATTGTCTTTAGCAGTACATTCCTTTAAGCAGGGATTACGTATTTGCATCTATTAAAGTAGTGCCTTCTCCACTGAAATATATGTGTACAGTAAGAATCTTTAAAGGAATGCCTTGTCCTTCCCACCAAAACAACCTCGGCCTTTGCTAATACCTCTTATGAGAATGCTTTTGTCAATGTGCTGCTCCTCTCTTTAGGCAATAAACTTTTTTTCTCTTCTGTATCTGGCTTTGAAAAAATATGCCATAGACCATTGTACAACATCATTGTACAATCAATTGCTTCCTGCTACCATATGTAGCCCAAATGAGAGATTTGGAGATATATAATCTCTGTAAATATTAGAATTAAATTAGAAGTAAGTATGCAGTAAGTACGCATGCCAGACTGATTTCTGTCACATCAGGCTATATCTGCTGATTTAGCTTTTTTTCTTCTTATTGTGCTGTGGACTCGTTCCTAAGTATTACCAAAAGCATGGGAACTGTGACTTCTCAGTTTTGTTGTTTTTCAAATGTTTCTGCAGAGATTATGCATAATCTGATTTCACTGTATTGGTATCATTTAAAAGCTGTATAGCAGAGGACTTCACTGAGGTTTTTTTATTATTGTAAAATCTGCAATACTTCGTATTTATATTTAATTCAATTCTTTATTATTCATAAGATGTACCTTCCAACATTCAAAAGGAAGCACTCTAGATGGCACTGTCTTGGCAATCTCAACAGAGGACAAAGATTGACTGAATAAATATAGAAAAAGCTCTGTTTTGTAAGGATGTCTAGCAAAATGCCTCAGAGCTTTGTGTCTTGCTGTTAGTTTCAACTCTTGTCCCTGATTTTAGGTTGTTAATACAAGAATTTGATCTCTCCAGCTACTTAAATAACATCACAACCTGATTTCCTTTAGTAAAAATACCCTAATCACTTCAAATATCTCTCACAGCTGCTCAAAGTATAATATTCATTTGCTGGAGTTTGGAATGTTCTGCCAGCTGAGAATTTTAATATATTCAGCAGAATGTAGTTTGTTTCAAACATTCTCTGAATATTCAAATATACAATGAAATGTCATTAATAAAAAATACCACAGGCTTGTGAAAAAGAAGAAAAGCAGTTATTAAGAGTCACTGTGTCTCAGTGCTGTGAACTTTCTCTGAAGAGATGTCTGCATAGAAAATGGTTTAACAAGTCAGAGGCTTCAAAGGACAGTGAAGAAATCTGCTCTGGTCTCCCATGGCATTTCTGTACATGGATATTCTGCTCTGGAGAATTCTTATATTGTTTCTTACCTAGTTAACCTTTCTTGTTTTGCTTATCACACGCATTTTTTTGTGTCTGTTATTTTAATTGGGTAGCAATTTCTTGGGTTGGATGTTGGTTATTTCAGTGTGTTTCTGCAAAGTGTAGTTTAACTTAGCCACTGTGTCTTTGGTGTTTTGTCTCCCATTACTGATAGCAATGTGTTGCTACTGATGAGGATACAATTTTTTTTCTTCAGCTTTCTTTATGGTCAGTAGGAATTTGGAGGCATATGGCTAGTTCCAAAATAAATGCAAATATTGTACAGAATTAGGGTGGAGTACTTGAATAACCTTATAGACTAGAATACAGAAGGATCAAGTTTTCAGCCTACAGAAGTTCTTTATATAAGTGTGCTCTGTGGCAAGAAGCGCTGTGTCAGTAGGTGGAGAGGGGAAATGTCAGAACATTTGTTACATGTTGATTAATTGCTGTCAAATGTTGCATTTAAAGTAAGATCTATGTTTTTTTAAAAAAATCTGATCTGGTAGTTTGACCACAGATAAAGCATGAGCAGTGCCTACAATTGTATGGGTACTGACATCCTAAAAACTCAGAAGTGAGAAGCAGCCTTCAGGTATTCACAGAATAAAACGACATGAAGGGCTGAGTTTGGAAGGGACTCATTTTCAACATACAACTGAAATAAAAGTTTAAGACAGGTTACTGGAAACACATATTATTATTTTTCAGCTGTCATACAATTGGCATAGCTATATGCTATTTATATAGGAGCTAATGAAAAGCTTTCCAAAGTAGTGCATGAAAAAATGGGGTCACATATTTTTCTTCCATACAAAAGATTTTTAGCGCAGAAGACTGATGTCTCTTGCATATTTCATGAATGTAGTTTCAGAAAACAATGTAGTCAGTGGGAACTTGCATGGAAGATCCAGCAGAACTATTTTTCGTTTGCCTGGAAAGAAATTGGGCCTTTAGAAGAGGATTCATCTTGCCTATTTTCAGACATCTATATTTGAGATGTCTGCCTTGGGGTGAGATGAACTGAATGTGTGAAGGGAGTGTTTCTTTCTGCTGACTTTAAAAGCAGTGTAGCTGACTGGCTCATGTAGATGGCTGCGTTTGCACAGGTGAATTTCACCCTGAAAATCTACAGTAAAATAAAGTTCTCTGGCAATGTGTGGAGGAAGAAGAAAACAGATGGGAGAAGAGACTTTTCAGTGGGGTGTTCTATTCCTCCCAGTGTCACACAAATGGGACCCATCCACAGGAATAATCTACTAATTGTGAAGCCATCCTGGTGACAGGACTCCTGCAAAGACAGGAAGAGCAAAGCAGGACTGATAGAAAAAGCCCTGAGCAATGGATATATTTCACTTAAAGAAACTGTCAATTATCTTCATGGGACAAGAATATTAAGAGCAAAAATTTTAATTTTGAGCATCAGAAAAATCAGAATATTGTGTGTGATTCTTACAGAGCAGTAGAACTTACATATTTATATACAAGGGTAGAAACACCAGGATTATATCAGTACCTGTTTGAAAAGTACTACCAAGAAAGTGATTTTTGAAAGCACCATCAACTCCCAATGGTAAAATAAATGTGAGAAGATTATTAAAGCAGGTAAAAAAGAGTAGCTGCTCCATGGGAAATCCTTTTATATAAGCTATGTGTCACTCAGTTATGCCCCACTTGACTGGATAGACTTAGGGATCAAATAAAAAATTTCTGCTGAGAAATAACTTTCCATTTCACTTAAAGAAGAAATTTGCTACAGACACATGAGGTACTTATGCAGTTACTAAAAGTGTTGAATTTACCAGTTTTCAGGACTTGAAGTGTAAATTATAAATATTGTAATTTCTCTTCTGTAACACATGCTATGCATTAGAGCACAGTCGCATTTCAAATTCAAATCTGATGCAGTGAGGGCTTGGAGTTCTTCACTGTTCTGTTTCACAGACATGCTCTAGGATTTTTCTGGAAAATCTTCAAATTGAAGAAGATGCCATTCAGACTAACAGATAAAAGACAAATTTTAATTCCAACTAAATAGTAATAATAATTTATTATTAATTATAGATAAGAAATAATTTTAATACATTTTAAATATATTGTTAAGAGACTAGAGGTACTATTTTATGTAAATTGCTAGTTCGTATGTTACCTTCATCTCCAGATATCTAAATGACATCTGACAACTTTATGTCCCAATTTAGGGTTGCCTAGAATTTTCCTGACATTGTGTAGATCCCACTGACTTCACTAAAATCACTAAGACAAATACACAGCATTTCTATTTGTACAAAAAAAATGAAGGCCCCACATCCAGTATGTAAGAAAATTTTTACAAATAAAGACTATTTTTTTGGTAAGTGACTGTGGAAAATGAAATCAGGGCTGGGCTTTTTTGTACTGCACCACATCTGTATCCAACAGATGGGCAGTGCAGTCAGGCCTGCTTCTGCCCAAATCCTTATGTATATTTTTCCTTGTCTTTCTGCAATAATTGTTATTTCTATTCTGTTTTTTAATTGAAGCTTGTAACAAGCCAAAGTTTTCTATGCTTTCTTTGTCATAGAAATATTGGCTGATTTCTCAGGTTAATTTGGGTTTAGTTTTCTTCTTTCTTTATTTGTGCTGAGGTACTTGTGATAACACATTATATAGAACACTCATGTAAGGCCTTCCATAAGCAAAGTTTACTGTCTTGATTCTGTCTACAGTTCACAATCACTTGATAATTTTGATTTCTTTTGCATGCACGTCATGTACAGTGTGCATTCCATGTATAAACTTAGAGATTGGCATGTAATCGATGATGCTTTCAGCTGTTTATTTCACAGTCTTCTGTTTTTAGGTGCTGTGGATGTAAAATGGTAAACCATCTCATGTGGAGCTATGAACTATCACAGCAACTGTGGGGAAGAGACTAGATGTTTTCTAAAGGGATTGTCAGTTATATGCTGTGTTCATACTCATTTTGTATTTTTCCCTTTTATAAAGGTGTTGGAGATGGAGGAAATGAATTAGGAATGGGCAAAGTAAAAGACGCTGTGAAGAAGCACATAAAAAATGGAGATGTTATAGCTTGTGATGTTGAAGCTGATTTTACTGTTGTAGCAGGTAAGGGAGTTTTTGGTGGGGTGGGGGAGTAGCTGATGTTTGAGAATAGAACTGACAACAAAACATTTGTCTTTCCAAGTAATTTTTATTGGCCTTTTCCAAGTCATCCTCAGCAAACTGATTTATTTCTGTATTATGTACATTTTCTGAAGAGTTAAGCACCTATTGCTTCAGAAAAACTGAAGAGTTAAGCACCTATTGCTTCAGAAAAACTGGCTGAAAATTGAGAAAAGTTCCATGAACAAAGTGCACTTAATTGGAAATAGTTGGGCAAATCCTGAGTATTCTTGAAAAATCACACATTGTATGAAATCATAGAACCATAGAATCCTAGAATGGTTTAGGTTGGAAGTGCACCTTAGAGATTGTCTAGTTCCTACTACTTCCCTTGCTATGGGCAGAAAACCTTTCACTAGACCACGTTACTCAATAACAAATATTAATAAGGAAGACTGCAGAAGTTATCTGTGTGAGAATTAAAATGTCTGTGCACATACAGATTTTCAGTATAATTGATAAACTTCTGTTTAAAGTGTGCCCCCATCAGGCATAAATTGTCATATTGCCCCTTTACGGAGAGATAAGTCCTTTCAATAGTCACTCAAGAAAAAAATATATGTTCTTACAGTAATTTCATGATTATAAGCCACACCTTTTTCCTTGAAGAATCCAGCCTACCCCAGTACTGCGGCTTATATTCAGGTGTGGCTTATCTATGGACAAATCCCAGTGAAATGCCAACCCAGAAGTGAGAGCCGGCTGGGAGGGCACCTGGGGCTGCCTTTAAAGGCTTCACTGGTCTATGAAAACTGTTTGCAACTTGAGCACCTGACACCAAACCCAGCTGGCAGTGATTCTGTTACTAATTTGTTACTTTGGTACACATGGATCCTCGCTTTTAAAAAAAAAACAACTGTGGCTTATATTCAGGTGTGGCTTATAATTGTGAAATTACTGCAATCTTCTTAATTTTCTTGATGTTCAACAAAAGTTGAATGTTATAGTTAAAATTCTGTTTTACACCATCGTGAGATAAAATTCACAGTGAGACAGAGATGTTCAGCAAGGACCAACTTGTAAATTGGATGGTCCACATTGTCCGTGGGCCCAGGTTTCTCCTTTCCTAACCCAGGTATCTGTGACACACTCTGGACACCGAGCAGCCAATTTGTGCAGTTTGCTTTGACAGTGCCACTCTTTTCAGGGGTCTCTAACTGGGGTGGCTATGCCATTGCCTGCGCCCTGCACGTGCTGCGCTGCTGTGACATCCACGAGCGCTACGTGCGCAGAGCCGTCGGCTTCCCGCGCGCACCGAGCCTCGGGCTCTGGCTGCCGGCGCTCCCATCGGTCACCAAGGTAATTCCTGTGCCCCAGGGGGTGGGACTCGATCATCAGCTCAGGAGATGGAAGTGGCCAGCAGCTGCTGAGTCCTGGTCTGGTTCAATACCTCACCTCACCAAGGTCTTTGGGCACTTCTGGGGATTCCTTGGGAAGGAGCAGCCACACTCTCCTTAGGCTGTTTTCCCCAAAGGATTCAAGACAGATTGCAAATAAAAATCCTCTAATGTGAATGTATTCATGTCTTGTAGCTTCAAGCAGAAGACAGTGCTACGATTTTATGGGCAATGCAAGAAATCCTGATATTGAGATACAGTGATTGAAATTCCCTGTTTGCTTCCTTAGCATCATTCATGATTTTATAACCCTCTGTTGTAGTGTCCTTTAGCTGTCTGCTTCTGAAAATCAAAAGTCACAGTTCTTATGCAGCAGCCACTCCATACTTCTGATCTTTGTACCTTACTTCTGCTCTTTCCCACCTTTTCTAGTTTACTGGAACCTTTCTACAGTTAGTTTTGCATGTTTCTAAATTGAAGTTGGAGAAAAACTTGTACATGAATATTTTTAAATGTGTTTTGACTAATGCAGTTCTGTACAGTGTGATATTCTGGGAATGCAAAGGTTTCAGACTCAGAAAAAGTAAAATAACTGAGAGGGGTGAGAAATGACTGTGATCTGTGCTCATCCTGCTAGCACGTGCCTCTATTTTTAACTTGGCAGTGGTTTAAAAAAATCTGTCTATATATACACACACACTTAATGATTAAATAAGATCTGTTCTACAACTTTAAAATAAATTAGGTACTTCAAAACTCCACTTTATGAGCAGAGTACTTCTACAGAGATTTGGACAAACCCATTAAGTGTCTGACCTCCAAAAATGCTAAGCAAAATGCAATCCATCTACCACAGCTACTGCCCAAAACAAAGAAGTTTTTCTCCTGAGATGCCAGGCCATTCTGCATGAAATTCCAACAAAGTACCTTTTAAGTATTTTAGAGTAGGTCTCACTAATTTATTCTTTTAATTCTTGCTATCTTAGTTTTTCATCTAAAGGTCATAAAACGGAAACTGATCCCAAAACTTGCCATAGCTATATAACTTAACAAAGTTTATATGGCCCTTTATAGCACAATCTTTTTATACAATAGATCAATTACTTTTCAGTTTTCAATGTTTTTTCTAGTTGCATCTACTGGTTTTTGACCTTTAAATTAATGCATCCTAAAATGACTATGATCAAAATTCCTGGTAATGAGATACTGTAATTTAATGTTATATTGTGTACAGGAAAACCTTATTCTTTTTGTTTTACTAAGCTATACATCTGGGAATATTAATGATCCAATAATGGGCTACTGAAAGTACAACAAAATCTATTGAGATAAAATTAATGGAAACAGTTTTGTGGAGGAGAGAAAATGACAAAATGTCTGACAAGAAAATGTGATGTCTTTAATTATAAATCACACAACAATAAACAATGCAGAAGATTGAATATGTTAATATTTACAATACTCCATTAGTATAAAAAAAACCAGACTATTTATGTTTATATGGCTACTTTCTGCGAAATTCAGCTTCATTTAATGCTATAATAATTACACCTTTCTTATAATGTGCTTTATTTTTCTTCCAAAAAATGGCACTTCCATGAATACTGTAGGTCAAAATTACTAAGTGAAGACTTTTCCTGAAACACGAGCAGTGTCAGGATAGCACTGCCAAACCCCAGAAATGCCGACTCTGCTTTCCCACTGCACACCAAGACTGTTCTGAGCTCATGGATGAGCCTTTACACACGTTAATTGACATGCTGTAAAACATTTCTTCTGTGGTGAGAACTGCAGGAACAGGGAACAGCTGCACCTAAACAATCTTTGCTTACCTTTACCTTTGCTTACCTAATAATTTGGTTATGGTGTTGGCTTGGTTTTTCAGATGTTCATAGTACTTTTACACCAAAGTGACTGTAATGAAATTAATTCATTCATACAAATGTAGCTACAGCTAAATGTTTTACAGTCAACTCTGCACTTCATTGCATTTCACAAACAGGTTACTATATCAATATTTGTTCTTTTACTGAACTCTTTATTAATGACAACATATTAACTGTATAGTATTTTTAAATATTATGATCTATAAGAATATTAATTCTGTTATAAATATGTAATGGTCTGATATATTTTTAGCTTGCTTTGTTAGCTTTGTCATTCAAAAGGAAGTTTTCCCCCTTGAATAAAGCACAAACTAACAAGGTATTTTTCTATTAATTTGATTATTTTTTCCAGTTATCCCATTCCCAACATAATTATTTACTAAAGAGAGAAATGTGCTTAAATGGCAGCACTGTACAGCTGAGGAAGCATGCTATACACTGTATATTGTATATTGCTTATTACAAATGGAAACAGAAGCGTTTGATGACAGGCTATGGTTTATGAGGTATAATTTGGTAGTATTAAACAAGCAAAAGTTTTTGCCTCATATAAGCAGATCAGAGAGCTCTAATACGTAAATATGTAGCACAAACTATTCCTATTAGAGATTACATTTTGTGTATCCAATTTAGGTGTCTCTTTTGTGACAGGAGAGATCTCCTTTGCCCCTTTTGCATTTAGATACACTCAATGCCAAAAGAAACTGCTATTGTGCAGAAATATCAGTTATATATATTTGCATTTATATATATGATCATTCATATTATATAAACTGATGTGTTTTTATAATTTTATAAATTATAAAGTAGAAAACTTTATGCTAGTAACGTATCCAGATAATTTCCTTAAATATCTGTGTCACTGCTGACACCATGTAGGTATGCATATTTTTCCTCTGGTAGAAAACCAGAGCCTCATTTAATTTTGTTGCAGCTAAGAATTAGGGTGTTTTACCAGGAAATAAAAGTCATCTTTAGAAAGTGCATTCAGAGAGCAGGTTACAAAAAAAAGAAAAGACAGATAGGTGTGTGTTTCAAGGTCTTATGTAACCTATCAGAGGGTTGGTATAGGGGAGGCTAAAAAGTGGCTAGGTTATTAGTTTTCTTAGATTTTTATTAGAGGAATTCAATTAATAAATTCTCACTATGGAAAATGCTAAAAAATAGGAAGTTTTACTGTGTACATTTTATGGCAAATGAAATTAGAGCAGTTTATGCCAGGCATACATCCACTTGAAACCAGATCTTCAAATTTCACTGTTTGCTGTGGTTTTTTCAGAGCTCATTTTATCCCATCTTTTCATCCCACAGTGCTGACTGCCCTGTAGCTCACAAAAAAGGATTTTGTTCCCTCTGTGTAGTTTTACAGCTCAACTTAGAGCACACTTTGTTATCTGCTTATATTAGTTAAGCAAGAAAATAACTGTAGTTCTAAACAAAGCATATGCTAGTTCAGAGCATGCCAAGGAAGCACAATTTCCGAGGCTGTTCTTTCCCTACTCCTTCCCTAAGCAACCAGAATTCTCATAAAATCAAAAATGAAAAGGGAAGAGAGGGCCAAAGGCACAGAGAGATCAGAGGAGCTGCAGGAAAGGAAAGTGAGTGTGCAGCCCATCCAGGTGCTCTCTGTAACCTTTTTTCCTGGTGCATCCTCTTTCCCTTCTGTTCTTTCTCTATAAAAATGCAGCTGCAGCCAGCTGCCTTGCTGGGGAAACCGCAGATGGATTTTTGAGATACTTCAGGTGGAGGATCCTCTGATAGGATCTTGAAATCAGGCAAAAAATAATGTTTCTGAATTGCCACTAATGTTCTGTTTGGGACAGTGTGGAGAAAAATAGTATTCAGTGATTAAATAGCAGTCAAGATTATAAAGCATCTGACACTCCCTGAGCTCCAGATGCTAAACATATTCTTTGGGACAAGATAGTACTTGCAAGTTGATGGCAAAAGAAACATGGAGGATATGGTCAGTCTCCCCCAGGATTAAAATAAAGATCTTGATGACTGCTCTGGTCTGATTCAGAATTTTAATTATACTCTGTTTGTTTGTTTTTCAAGGAAGAAAAGCTTCTGAAAACCCTTGTGCAGCTCGAGGTCCGCAGTGGCAAAACTGCCAGTCTGGAGATGGAAGTGGATGGGCTGCCCTTCTACAACACCCATTCACTTATGATTGAAAAGCTGCTGCAGGAAGCACTGCACTGATAAAAGATCAGAAAAAGATGACTTGTAATCTCTGCCACGCACAGCCTTCTGTGAAATAAGAAGAGGATATCATCCACTTGGTCTACCTTTCTTTTCTGTAATTTTATAAAGGAAAATGAATATTAAATGATATTATATATTAAGAGGTGAAGAAAGCATGAAATTACAATGAGATATTATTGCAATGCTGTTCTTGTTTTACTAACCTCATAACTGCAACAGGAAGTAACTCCCGTAGCAACTTGATTTTAAAAATACTTGTGGTGAGGAAAACAGCTACAGTAGAGAGGGAAGATTCAAAACAAAACTGTGGTGTTGCAGTAGTGAGAGCTCCATTGCACACCTCCTGTAGCTCTCTAACCCTGTATTCTTATGGTGGGCGATAGTTTGTGGAAGTGTGAGGAGATAAGGAGAAAATTTTAACTGAATTATTGAAAATAAGGGCAGCATTGCAGATCTTCTGTGTAAAGCGTCAGTTGTGCCATTAACCCCTGTCCTATTAGAAGTTTGCCACTTTTATATTTTGCTACTTTATGGGTAATAGAGAGAAGTTTTAGACATTTCAGAGTATCCTGTTGTTAAGAAGAAATTATTGAATACAAAAAAAATTATTAAAATTAATTATTAGAAATTAAAATATGATTAGAAGTGAATAAACATTTTAATGCAGTATGAAATAACATTATGTAAATAAACTTCTACATGAATTCTGGATTCCTGTTGTAGAAATTCAGCTCCTGACAAGACCAAGTGAGGCAACATTAAATTCTGTCACATAGGATTACTAACGCTGAAGCAGCACATGACAAATGGCTGTGAACTGTGCCCAGCTGTTGTCATTTAAAGCTGTGCTCTTACCTTAACTCCAGGTGAGTGTCAGGACTGAAGCAGAGAGGGGAGGGTACATTTGACACCATCTCTAGAGCACTGGTACTTTACCTGCCATAAAATGGAAGTGGCCTTTAGTTGGACACCCAGCAGTGAGCAACACCTTATATTTCTTCTTCCTGGCAGGTGAGTTTTATTTTCCTTCTTCAATGCAAGACAAACAACTTTTTCAGAATGAGAAAAGTAATTTCATACCACAAACACCAGCATATTTTCAACATTAATCTCCTGAAGACCATGAGGATACAGAGCCTTGAAAGACATAAGTTAGTAGAATATATGACAGAAAGAAATCTTAATGACACACTTCTGCTAGACATTCAGGTTCACCAGAGATCCCAATATTTCCTAGATCAGTCTTTTTTTTTTTAGATTAATTTTATCTAAAACCTTCTCAAATGATGTTCTAGAAAAGTATCTTGGAAGTTTCACAATTAGAAAATATCTCCTTTAGAAGTCTCCAAACTCTCCAAACTATAAATATTAAGTAAAATACTTGATGTGAATGCTTGAACTTTCTGCCAAAGCCAGTAACCCCACAGGATGGCACATGTTCACTGCTGCACAGAACTCACCGAGTGAAACTGGCATCATTTTAAAAGAAGCAGATGCTTTTATTCTCTCTGTTCTAGTGACATATTGCTCTGACAGGTGCAATGTATATTTCCAAGCACTTAGCTTTTGTCAAAAAAATTCATTTAGTAAGCTTTTGCTCTTTTTTCCCCAAAATACAAGTCTTAACAGTTTTTCATTTAAAAATACAAAATTTAATAATTTGTTTCTCTTTTCCTCTAGTGTGTGCTTTTAAATTGCCTTTTTTGTGCAGTCCCAAGCATGGCATTTACTTCAATAGCATGTGTAGCATGTCTCTAGCAACCTTAGAAGGACCCTTGAGTAATTTCAGTGTTTTGACTGAGATGGAAGGAAAAGCTCTGAGTCAGAGTTACCTTCCTGCTATATTGGTTACAGTTGTGCAGCCTAAGCCAAGCACTTAGTACAGAAAGAATTGATAAAATACTGGCCTCAAGGAAAAGAAAATAGGGGGAAAAGAAGAAAAAAAATCCCTCCTATCTGTTGTGGGTTAGCAGGTTAAGTGCTGAGAACTGTGCAGAATGCTGCGCTGTGTTACACAAGTTTTCATTTGATTTTAAACTGCAGCAGCTGACCAAAGCTGACCACATCAAATATCAACTCAAATGAGCCTTAATCCCTCAGATGACAATTCCATGTAGTGCAGCATGCTCTGCATTCCCGTTGTCTAATTTAAACAGCACGGGGAACTGCAAAGAAGCAACGCATAAACAAGACAACAAATATTTAATCCTAGAACAAGGCACGTGTCTCCTGCAGCCTGAGAGGTCGTGGGGGTCCAAGGAGTTGGTGCTTAACAATGTACAAGCTCAGCACTACAGGGGAGTCCTTGCCTAATGACTCCCTTGGAATACACAGCAGATGAGATGAAAGATTAGAAGAAAACAAAGCTAAATAGTGCTAATAGTCAGGAGAAAAATATGCAGATGTAAGGTAATTAATCCCAGTTGAGTGGTTGAAGTTTAAAGAAATGTAAAATAATTAAACAAACCAAATGTTAACCTAAGCAAACCTAATCCCCTTTTGGAACTGGGGACATGAAACCTTTCTGTAAGAGGAGGAGAGAATCTGTAGTCTCACAAATAGAAATTGTTGGCCAAAACTGAAAGATAGTTATTTCAAACATAGTGGGAAAAAAATAGGAAAATAGAATTATAAAAACATTCTTTATTATACACATTCACTAATTATATCCAATATTGCACTCTCAAGGTGGTTTCCAAAAAACTGTTAGAATATACTCCTTTTGGAATCTGATGACAAGCAAGGCTGTGTTAAAATGACATATTCAAATAGCAGGAGTAGACCATCTGTCTAGACAATCTTTTGACTCAAAAGCAAATCAAGGAAACAAAACTGATTGTACTGCTGGAAGTTATCAGCTCCAGGTTTCAGAGAGAGAGGTGTTTCTGAAACCAGAGAATTGAAAAGACAAGGCAATATTCATGTTGTAACAGCTACAGGTACAAGAAGGTGTGATGAGCAGATCACAAAGAATCACACAGGATTCATTAGTGTAACAAAAAACTCAAAAAAACCTGGAGAGGAGGTGGTGGTGGAAACAATACTGTGGAGCACAACTCCCACGTCTTTAAAAGCCATTATTCTCCACTCACTCCTATATTTTGTTTCTGTCTGCACCAGGACACAGATCATTCATACATCCTATTTCTGATACTATATTTACTGAACAATTACCAAACCCTAAACTGTATTATTTGTGAGCAAAACTAGAGTTTAAACAGAATTCATTCAACAGTTTCCCTGACACATGCATTGTTATTTAATTGCCTGCATGGTCTGTGCTGCACAAATTGCAAAGGACGCAACCAAAACCTTAGCAAGGCATAGTAGAATTTAGAGGTAAATAAATATTCTTGAACACAGTGACTCAGAGAAGCACATGGGACCAAAGTGCCTCATGTACTCCCAACCTCTTGTTCTCTTCTGAGTCAGCAAACCAAGTTAACAACACCCACTGGAGCCCAGAGTCTCACACTTCCAGAAATCTCTAGGAGTCTTACGATGAGGTTTAACAGTCTGAGATTCAACAGTAAAAAACAGGTGCTGAGCTCCTTGTGCATGTTCTCCCATAATGTCTCACACTGTCCGACTGATTCTTTTAGGAATCTGGTTCTGGCTTTGAAACTGGCAGAAGGAGAAGTTATTTCAGAGAGTTACAGAGATCTTGCAGAAGTGTTTTGTTAGGCTTTTTCTCTTTAAAAGTATATATGGGGACTTGTGTTTTTTCCTGTCTCTGACCTTTTCAATATATGATGGCAGCTTGTAGAGAATTACTTTCTCTAGATGCTATAGTGGCAAACAGAAAGCAGCTGAAGATGAGTTCACCAGAGCTACACACCATGAGTACTGACTTGTTCCAGTCAATGCAGTCATCCAGATAAACAGGTTTTAAGTGGTAGCACAACAACAGATACATGATTATAACTGAACTGACTTAGCACATACTGCCCTCACTATTGCCAGGGTCCAAGCACCTCCAGGAACAGCTTCACTGTACAGCATTGCTCGTAGGGCTTTGGGAGGTCACAATGTTGTAATACATTAATAATTCAGAGACACAAACATGGCAATAGATGCAGATGTAGGATTAAGGTTCTTTTGATGAATGCTAAAGGCTGTCTACACTAGTTGTGAAGCAGTCCTTCATTCCAGCACCATCAAGTGGTATTTGTAATAACCCTGGTTGCTGTTCATGCTCTGTTCTGTTGGGAGTTTCAGTAGTTTTCAGTGGATACGATTCCTTCGTCTCAGTACTCAGATGACCTAAACATGTTAGACAAGAGTCCCTCATCTTGACAAAGTTCTGGTAAGTGCTTTCACTGGAAAAACAATACAATACTGGGTCAGCAACACAGTTAAAGGTAGTTAACAGAAGAGAAATATGGTAAACATTAAATATTTTCTCAGCAAACGAGCAGTTGTTCTCCAACAAGCTACGAACTACAAGTAGGATGTGGTATGGTCCAAAGCAAACTAAAAATATGAAAACAGTGCTTGAAACCAGTCTTTTAATTTGGATTTTCTTCTTCTTTTGAGTGCCGGGACTCTTGTGGACAACTCGTAAAATCCCACAGTAGGAGAAGGCCAGCAGAAAGAGGGGGAAAAGGAAGCCAGCAGAGAAACGGTAGTAATTGACATTGTGCTCCCATTTCTTGATGGGGTAATGCTCAAAGCACACCAAGTGGCTCTCAGCATCCATACTGATCTCCCCATGTGTGAAGACAAAGCAGCATGTCATGATTTCTTTGGCCCAGATGATGATGCTTACGATGGCTGCAGCCTTCATGGTCCGAAAGCGCTGAAACCGGAAGGGGTGCACCACGGCCAGGTAGCGGTCGATGGAGATGCAGCACAGGAAGCCCACGCTGATGTAGATATTCTCATACAGGATGATGCCACAAACTTTGCACAGCAGCTCATCATAGGTCCAGTTGTCATGCTGTAAAGCATACTGAAGCCAAAAAGGCAAAGAAAATATGTACAGCAGGTCTGCTATAGTCAAATTGCAAAGGTAGATACCCAATTCATTTTTAGCTTTGATCTGTAAATACCCATAGTACAGTGACAGGCAGTTAGCTGGCAAGCCTAATATAAACACAAATATGTACACCACAGGGGATAATGTCTCGTGGATATCATGGTTAATATTGCACTTCTCAGTTGCATTCCCTGTGAAATTCACCATCTTCTGCTTCTCCCTGGGTTTATTTCTTCCACAGAACTTTAGGCTGAAGTGACGACTTGCTGCAGGATGTTAATAACCTGAAGATAAATCAGAAGGAAGTCTTTAGAAGGGACAAAATTGTTAAATACATAGTACACTTTTTCAGAAAGCTGCCTTTTCCTAGCCCCAAGTCTTTGATAAAGCCTGTCTGGGAAATCAAGGTTCACATAACTCCTATGTACTGTTACCTAGTATGTAACAGAAAAGTTCCACAATCACAAAGCTAATTTCAAATACTTGTTTCAGCTTTGGAGGTATCTAAAATGTGGTTTACAGATGGGGCAGAAAAGCAGTAATCAGATTTGTCTACAATGGAAAAGGTGTCTCTGGTAAACCAGCAGTCCACATAGACTTCCTTAGAGGATGTAGGGTACACAAAATTCTTGATTATTAATTTCCATTTCTTAAATCTCCCTTTACATACAAGATACCATATAATACGGTGTTCAACTCAGCAGGATGGAAAAAAAAAATCACACTCTGTCTCACAGTTACTTGTAAAAACAATCCTGAAAGCAAGCTGCCTTCCTCTGTTGGAAGGACAGGGTGAAACTCTGGTACAGTGCATCACCATGGTCTCAGTTCTGTAGGATATGCTATTAAATATTCCTTATTTGCCATCAACTCCCAAATTCACACATTTACGACTTATACATTTGTATCTTTTCATTTTCACTGAGTATTAATGTAATTGTTTTCTGCTGAAGAATCTGGAATAATCCAAACACATACCCATAGAAGCTATGCTATGCTACACTACTATACTGAACTATACTATAACTAGTTAATACACAAAAACCACTGGGTTAGCACTCAGTTCTACTAGGTCAAGCCTGACCCAGCTCACAGTGATGAAACCCTCCAGTAAACAATTAAATACCCAATTCAGCATTTTAGCACCTCACAATAAATTCTCATGGGCACAGATGCTCAGCACTGGAGAACAGCAGGGAAAACTGTGCCTAGTCTGAAGGGAATGCATGTTTAACCTGGGGGTGCAGAACAGCAAGACTGTATTTCTTTCAATCTCTCCTCAGAAAATTCATGGGTATACCTTTCTCAGGTTAACAATTTATGCACTTTTTTCACAGCTTCAGATACCATGGATTCAAGAAAGGCACTATCCAAACACAAAGATAAGGTCTTGCTGCTTTTTTCTGTTTGCTATGCTAATTTGCATTTTTGTCATCATCTTCTGTCCCATCTAGAAACATAAAATTTCTTCCCAGGCAGCCCTTACAAAACTTGACCACACTACAGTAAAATTGCTGTTGGCTTTAGCATTTGAGGATGTTACTGTCAAATAATCTTTTTAATACATGATTTTGGTTTTTTTAATAGTGATAGGCTTTACTCCTGTAGAAACTGAAAACAAAATCACTTGCTTTAAGCTAGAAAATAATTGTCTGGCTGAAATAAGTGATCAAACCTGCAAAGAATTTCATTCTTCAGCTTCAACCAGCATAGCTCCACAGATTTCACAGCAAACATACAAATAAGAATTGAGATGTGGTTTTCATCCCTTTACTTTCACTTTTTCTTTCCAACAGAGAGAATATCAGCCCTGGTTTTGGTGGAAATGTCCTTGGAAGTTCAGAAACTCTCAGTCGTGACACAACAGGCCAAGATAAGTTCATGTCCCTCAAAACTTGTAACTCCACTGTTCAGTGCAACTTGTGTGAAAGATTGCTCAAGTCCAGGACTCTGCTCTTCTCCACCTCTCTGTCCTAAGCAGCTCCCTTGGGGTTTAAGAGACTCACTCTCTCCTCTGTGGCTGTCACAAGACTTACAACTCATACATCAAGCTCAGCAGGAGAAATGCTGCTAAAGGGACCCAGTCACAGGTACCTGTGGTTCTGTTTGAAGTTTGCTCCAGGAGATTGCCATAATCTTCCCCTGGAATAAATATGACAATGTTATAGCAGTGCTGACATGTACAGCAGAAATAAATCACTAAAGCTATATACAAATTTTCCCAAACACTGATACCTAGGGGCCATTAGCTCCCCTGTAACACTATCCAGTTTCCCCAGGGCTTTATAATCATTACATATCACCTCCATCTGCAGACAAAAGCGGTGCACAGAATCTTTGCTGAGGCAGGTTTGATAACTTTCTTACCCCAACTTACCTTTTTAATCCAGACCTCCAGGCCTGAGTTTATATTTGGTAGCATTTCTGTACAATGACTTGGTGACTTTTACATGTAAGGGTTTGCCTGCAGAGGATGATTGGCACATTTGTTATCCTCTAAAATGCCTAAAATCTGAAACCTATTGTCATATCTACCAGCACAGTGCCCAGCTCCTGTTGATAAGGCCAAATAGTAATTCAAAAGCTGTTGACAGTTTTGAAAATTCAGAACTGTCTTTAAGTGTCTAGCATTGAGTTTCATTCAGTGTTACCCAGTGAGTCATTATGGACCACAGTATGAGGAAAAGCAGATGTACATTACAGCTGCAGTGTTTCTTGAAAATTATTCTTTTCCTCTAAGAACTCTAAATGTTTTTACCAAATTATGTTTATGTACAGAGAATATAATTATCTATAATACGTAAAATCATTTCTGCTTAGTTTAAAAGTCTTGCCAGGTTGCAGAATATGAAGGAGACAGCAAAAGCCTTATTGATACAATATTATGCTAATATAATATACACTTATGATTACAGCAACATTTCCTGCTCCTGGAGGAAATTCTGGTGTGGGCTGTTTGAAGGGGTAGGAAGAGAAGGCTGGCTGTAACAAATCTCTTTGCTTTGTGCTAACAAACCCTCCCCATTTTAAAGATGCAGATGAAAAGCAAGATCCAGATCCTTGTGCAATACCTGTCTTATACTCCTGTTCTGGTCAGTTGAAACAGTGAGCCAGGAAATCCTTCCTTTGTTTCGGCCTCCTCTGTGTAGGGGCTCTGGGCTTTGACACATATCCCTGGGCTAAGGACACACTCTGCAGCCAAATGAAAATAGAGAGGCAATTCAACTTTTCCCCAGCACTGCATATAGCTCTGCAACAGCAAGGGAGTGAAACTGAAGAATTTTTTAAAGAAAACAAGAATCAAAAGACTGCTTCTTTCAGGAAAGAGAATGAAATCCTGAAATCAGAGGGCAGAGTCTAACAAACCCTCTGGAAAGGAGATATGATGGAATAAAATGTGATGGAAAAACCCCCAGAAATTTGGAAATGGGGTGACCAGGATGAAATGGCCTGAAATTGCCAAAAACTTGCTATAGTTACTGCCAGTAAAATCCTGAAATCATGGAAGAAAGGACATAATAAAGCCTGTTCAGAAGATGCTAAAGCAATGAAATGGTTAAAAAATAAAGGGAAAATTTGGAAACCAAGTGAAAACACTTAAAGTGAATGGGATGACAAGAAGTGCAGGGAAATGGACCCAAGCTTGCACAAAAAATGCTCATTGAAATTGCAAGATTTCATTCCCTTCCCTGAAAGGAACAGGTTCAAACAAATGGGTGTGTTATTATGGACATATGACACAATACTTTCCCAGCTGTCTGAAAAAGTGGAAATTGTAGGAAAGGTGATGCCGGGTATAGAAGAGAAAAGACAAATATCTCTTTCATTACTTATTGGCCACGTCTGGATAGAGAGAGGAGAGAAATTTTAAAAGTTGCTCTGTGAAAAACATCTGGGGTGCAGGCAGTCAAAGAGCTGAAAGCAGTTCTGAACAGGAACACACAGGCATTTCTTTTAGACAGCTTTAATACGGATATAGTGCAGCTGCGTGACTTTTTCTAACCATAGTTTATGTAACACCTTCAGCATCATGAGCCTGCAATCATTTCCAGGCAATATTTCTCTCTCTATTATTATGCCCACATCTTTTAGATGATACCCATCTAAGCCTAAGTCTTGGCAATAAATTAGAAGACTCTCTCCATCTACATGAGCTCTAAACAATCCTCTTACTCCTGGATTATAAATAAAGCCAAGGACCCCAGAGCTTCAGAAAGCCTCGCTTTTTCAAGTTTATACAAGCCAGTTTTATTACTCACTGAAGAGTTCAACCACAGTTCTTTTCTTTCCCAACTCCTTTGTGCCTTAGCCGTTGACAAACACATGACTTGCCCTGGCACCATGAGCCATGGGGTTGTTCACATGTTAAGTGATGCCTGCTGGAAACAGAAGCAGCCAGATCCACTGGCAGCAGCAGCCTCTTCACCTTGGACCAAGTAGGAGCACAGAGCCCAGCTGGGTCTTTTCAGTTTCAGGGAACACTGCTACAATTTTTGTTGTAAGAAATCTGTCTGCAACTAGGCCTTCGTATTTTTTTGGTAGAGATAAATGGGATTGCACGTATGGACTTCCTTGCTGGAATTGTGCACCCAGCTTGTCTCATCCATAAAGCACTCACTCCCATGAACAGGGAGTGTGGCATGCTTGTGTGCCTGCATGTCTCTTGCTATTTAATCTGTCCTTGCACCTGTCATACGGTGCAGACAGGCCTCAGTCACTTGGCTGCCACTGCAGGACTTGAACTGTCCTGTATATCTCGGAATCAGAAACCTGAGGTGGTTTCAGTTTAGGACTTGGTTCAGGTCATTATCTACACAATATCAGCACTTAAATTCACATGCTAAGCTTCTGTCAACACTTGCAGCTTTGTCAGACTGTTTGATCCTGTTTCACAAAGCCTGGAAACATAAGGCCGGATAAGAAGGCAGGGAAGTGATGAGCAGCAGAAGAGACTAGGGACTAGTGTGAAACAACATATAATGGGCAGGAAAGGGATAATACCCATAGAGAAAGTTTGAGGGGAAAAATGTAGAAGAAAGTATAAATTTGGGTGCACCACCAAGTATGAAGAAAAGGCACAATGACTTTAACTGGAAAAATCTGGGGTTAATCGGAAAAATTTGTGTTTAATCAGAAAAATTATGATATAGAAGATGGAGCAGGTCCAGAGGAAGGTCACAGAAATGACAAGAGGGATGGAGCACATCTCCTATGAGGAAAGGATGAGAAAGCTGGAGTAGTTCAGCTGGGGAAGAGAAGGCTCTGGGAAGACACTCTTGCAGCCTTAAGGAGACTTACAAGAAACATGGGGACTTTTTAATAGGATTTGTAGCAACAGGACAAGGGGGGGATGGTTTTAAACTACGAGAGAGTAGAATCAGACTACACAGAAGGATGAATATTTTCATTATGAGGGTGATAAAACACTAGCCCGGGTTACTCAGAGAGATGATGGATGCCCCATCCCTGGAAACAATCAGGGTCAAGTTTGATGGGGCTGTGAGCAACCTGTTCTAGTTGAAGATATCCCTGCTCATTGCAGGAGAGTTGGACTAGATGGCCTTTAAAGGCCCCTTCCAAACCAGGAAGATTTCCAAACCATTCTGATTATAGAAGGGTATCAAGTAGAAAGAGCAATGAAAGGCAATGAAAGGTATTTCTATTAATACAAGTAAAGGAAAAGAAAGACAAGTACATAAGAAGCACAAAACCAAATATATATATATATATATTTAATTTTATAATATTGATTCTTTATATGTTTATAAGGTATATAAGCATTTTTATATTTATATAAAGATGGCTGAAATATTTGCTGTTGTTTTTTATTCCAATCTTTAGAACCAGAATTGTTAACCAGCATCTAACAAAATTTTTTTAACAATAGGATGGGGGCATAGAGAAGAATAGATTAGCAAAAGCTAACAGATATTTTTTAAAAGTATGTGCACTCCAGGAGATTTAGTTACAAAAATTTGTGAATTATTGCTGGTAATGTTTCAGAAATTATGACAAATTGGGGTAATACAGATATCACATTTTGTTTTGTGAAAAAGAGGTATCAAACTGAGCTTATAAACCAATTTACATCTATGCACAATCCTTTCAGGATTTGTAACCTGCAAGTGGATTTTTCTAATGTGAACCTCTGAGTACAATAATTCTTACTCTGTACATCTGTTTCAGTTGGAGAGAACTATAAAAGTGTTGTAAATTACAAATAACTTTACTTCTGTCATTATCAGATGACTTGTTTTATAAACCTATTATTAAAAAGGAAGTCAGCACATTTTTTTCAGAATTCGTATAAACAAAAGACTAATTAGTCATCAATGCCCAATTTTTCCTAACACGGACATGCAATTTTTCACAGTCTTGAGTAAATTATTCCATTTGCTCCATCTTTTGATATTCTGGGAATTCCATGTTCTGTTTCTCTACCTTTCAATTTCAGGATTTTATGACTTTGGGCTTCTTTGTTGATGCCTGCCCATATAAAGGACAACTTGAGATCAAGGGCAAGGGAGGCTGGTAGGATAATTAGCACAGTTAGTCCAATATCATAGAATCATGGAATGGTTTGGGGTGGAAGGGACCTTAAAAATTATCTCATTGCATGGGCAGGAACACCTTTTGCTAGACCAGGTTGCTCAAAGCCCCATCCAGCCTGGCCTTGAACACTTTTAGGGATGGGGCATCCACAGCTTCTCTGGGAAACCTGTGCCAGTGCCTCACCACCCTCACAGGAAAGAATTTCCTTCTAACATCTAGCCTAAATCTTTTAGTTTGAAGCTGTTCCCCATTGTCCTATCACCACATGCCCTTGTAAAATGTCTCCCACCATTTTTCTTTTAGGCTCCCTCCAGGTACCGCAAGGCAGCAATGATGTCACCCTGGAGCCCCCTCTTCTCCAGGCTGGGAAATCCCAATTCTCTCAGCCTTTGCCCACAGGAGAGGTGCCCCATCCTCTGATCATCAAATATCATGGACAGTAGTTTGACAAATACATCTGCCTGCCAATCTATCTCACATTACTACTTATTCTTTATTTAGGATTAGGGCCTTTTTACCTCATGTGAGGTCTGAACAAATGGTTGAGCACAAGAAAGAAAAAAAAACTTCGGAAAATCCCTATTTATGGTAATAAGAAGTTCATGTAATGTGTCATTTCAGGCAAGCAGTTCATGTAGTATCAGGGAGGTGAATCACATCTGAAATTAGTCATACTTCAAACCTTTAAAGAATGACCCTAATTTGCCCCCCATTTCCTGCTGTTAAAGATCATACAAGTGGACAACATGACCCTCAAAGTATTTCACTGCTGAGTTACTGTGACTAGTCCCTATCCACAGGGCACATTGAAGCTTTGTGTATGACTTGCTGGAGTACAGAACAGTGGGTGGAAGAAAACACATCACACCACTTCCTGCAGACATCTTAAATCACTCTATTACTCAGATAAAAAACTCCAAGTCTTCCTTTCCCCTGAACTGAAACCTCAGCCAAGTCAATGTTCCTTTCCCCCACAACCCTCCTTGACACAAAAGCCAAAAAATCATCTTGTCTCTCTTGAAGAAGCAGCAGGCAAGTAATAATAGACAACGGAACTGCTTATAATTGCAAACTTGTACACTGGTCTTCATTGAACAGGACAATGCAAGAAAAGCCAAGATTACACAGGTCTTGCTTATTAGAGGCCTCTTAAGCCATGATCAACATACAATATTAGTAAAGAACAATGAGTGGAACAACTGTGTTGTAGCCTAGGATTGAGAAATAGGAACTTCACCCTTATGAGTTAAATGAGTTCTGATTCATTTTATCATCTACAGCCTTGGGGAAAATCATCCTTCTGATTCATTTTCCAAAACTCGGTATTATTGCCTCTTTTGATGCTGCAGCCTGCTCTGACAACAGCACAGTGCTACATCAGGCAATGCCAGATTTGCTGCATTTAATTCAGTGACTTCAGGTTTAATTCATATCTGTATTGCATTTCAATGATTTTTGCCTTTCTTGGGTTGCCTGTGCCCCCCAGCAACATGCAAGGCAGTCTCTTCTGTCAAGCATCCCCAGTTTCACTCAAGGGAAAACTTGTTTAAAAATGGACAGGTTAGAGAATGAAGCAGGGACCAAGTTATCTTTCGGCTTGCATTCTTTTGTAATGCCACTTTGAACCCAAGGATCAACACATCATACCCTCCAAACAGAACTATCTCATTAACTGAAGTCATTTGGAAAGCAACCAAACAGCCATCTATACAATTTTTTTCTCCTCGTTTAGTGATAATTCAATGGACAGGACTTATTGAGCAGTGCTGCTGACAAGCTTGGGGCATCCATAATCAATCCTTGATTAGCAACACTTGGCAACCAGCAAAGGCTGTCTGATAGAAAAATTTTGCTTGCCAGGTCTAACTGAAATGTGGTTGAAACTCTGGCATGTCTAAAGAGATTGAGAAGATCTCCTGTTTAAGGAGAATGTTAGCATTTTCATTATTTCATGCATCAGCAAATAATGATACATTCAATATAGTAATCTCTTTTTAAAATGCCCTTTTCTGCATATATGATTCAGTATATGATTCATTTTGTACTGCAAAAATTTTAAGACATGATAAAGTGAAAAGCTGCTTACAATATTTGAAGATTTTTCCCTTCCACTCCTCATTTTTCTTTGACTTAATTTCTTTTCCTCTGTTTGGATTTATCTTAATCATGGAGAATAAATTCATCATGGGATAGGAGCCTGTTCAACTGAAGCACCTCACAGTGTGTGCACTGCTGCCATCTAAAAACCTAAAATAATTCTTTTGTGCCTTTGTACTGTGTTTGTGTTTCTGGCTGACATTGCTCACCATTGTACACTTCAGATATGTTTCTGTTCTAGATCCAATTCTCTCTAGTCTAGCACACCATCCGCCCTTCCACGCACTTCTGTTTAACTATGCTCATTTCCTTTTAGGCTCAGCTGAGTGGTTTTTGGCTCTCGTTCTGTATTTCTTCCTTGGATACAGAATTGGAGGGGTGGTGTGTGGGGTGCATTATGCATATGTATTTGTGCATATCTTCAAATAGTCCCCATCTAGTTGGTAGAAATATAACTGTACTAAACTATCCCTTATTTCCTTATTTCCAATTTCCCTTATTGGTATCTTTAATCAAATTTCTTCCCTTTTTTTCAGTTTCCCTTCTGGAGATTAATCAAGTTTCCTGTAGAACTGAGTCAATATTCAGAGGTAAGACATGTTCTTCCATTGTTATTTCTCAGTGTTCTCACGAGAAGCAGTGTGCCTGGCAGAAGGTTTTTCTCTGTGCTCTTTCTCTTGTGGCTGTTCTTGCTCCCTAGATGACTATTGAAAATATCAGTCCGGGTTTTTTTTTTTTCACTTGAGGGTACAGGACTCAAATAACCTAGTTCCCAGTGGATTAATCACTTTAAATAAAGTGCTGGCATCTGTATCTGCATTTTTGCTTACATTTCCATTTCCTGATTTTCCATTTCTGGATAAAAGAGGTTCAACACAAAAACTGAGAAAAATAGTTAGAGAGGCATGACCTCACAGAAATGCAAAACCCCCCTTTTTTAATAGTATCAAAGAAGCAATTCACAGTGAAACCTTGCTGTAAACCATTTGCACTTCCAAACATGCTTCTCACTAAAGAAAAGGAGAAAATCAAACGCTTGTTATGGGGGAGCTCTGGTGAGCTCTTGAGGTGATGGAAAAGCTCCAAATGTGAGATTCCAAACTGAGAACCGTTTAGAAATCCAGATCCTGTTTTGGGATGGAGGTGTAAAACCAGCTTTGAAATTTGGATGTAAGTTCAAATTCCAAATAATAATGTTCTGACATTATAGACCCACAGATTTTAGTTTAAACCTCTTGTAAGTTTAAAAGACAATTGCTATATTAAAAGCTATGTCTGGACAGTTCTTAAACACGGACCATAAACCAGATACACCCTCTAATTAGATATGAGTAGACACTAAATCATTATCCATCACAGAGTAAAAACTCTCCTTCCTTGGCAGAAGCAAGATGAAATGTTTCCAGATACAAAATTATAACATTCTAATGGTTACTAAAATACTGAGTTAAAAGAAAGTCAAACCAAGAGATCTCTGAAACATTTCCCCACTGGTATTTTAGTATTTTATTCAGGTGTCATTAAAGTGACGAAACTTTGATAGTTCAATTACATTTCCTTTTGTAATTAATTTGTTATTTATCTTCCCTTTCTCTGTTGGCAACTCAACATCTCTTCAAACCTTTGAGTCCATAAGACAAGATAAGAGAAAGGAAGCTTAAAATCTTGCTGAATAAAGCACCAGTGGTCAGGCACCAAAGTCCAGGCTCATCCTAGCAGCAATAGGCGTCTGTAAGAATTTCTGAGTGGACAATGTCAGGAGAACAGCTCATGTGGAGCAGCAGTAAGAGCAGCAGAGTGCCCTCTTTGTTACATGCCAGTCACATCAGTTCTGCTTTTCTGTTTCGTTCTGGCATGGTGACAGATCTGAGCCTAAGCAATCCCAGATGGAATTCCAAGACAACCCAGCTGGAAAGAAGCTTGCTGACACAGAAACAATTTCTGGCAAGAGGGCTCCATGGAGAGGATCACAGCATGTACTTGCAGGTGAGCCTGTTTCTCACTTGCCCTCTGACAGAGTTTTAAACCTATTATCTACTCTTTTTCAGACAAATTAGCTACAGCTTTCAGACAAAGTGCCCAAAAAGCTCTTGTTTTCCTACCCTATTAGCAGAGTTCAGAGTGATGTTTCTGGTGGAGAAAAACTGTTCCAGTGCATGTATCCCTTAGAGAATAAACGGCAATGTTTTTCTTAGCTGCTGTTACTTACCAATACCTTTAGTTAAAATTATTGGTCAGTTTCTTTAAACATTAAAGCTGTTCTGTGTCTTTTCAAAAACACTCGCCACCAGCTGTCAGGGTCAGCAGATCTGCAAATGCTTCAGCCGGCAGAATAATTCATAACAAACAATAAAAGCCACTCAGAATAAGCTTTATAGGAAAAACAAACATATTAGAGGAGACAATCAGCTAATTATAAGGTAATGAGACTCACAAAACTGCCACTTCTGGAGTTCTCTTTCCACAGTTCTTCCCTTAAAAATAATTACCAAGTTGTGTGAATGTCCTAATGAGAGCACATGACTTCCTTTAGTTATCACCACACTGACACAATGCAGCCATCAGAAATGAAGCCCCAGGGCATCATGAATGCACCCTCAGGTCACGACTAGAAAAACTGGAAGAAATTTTCTTCTTCATGCACTGTTCACTGGGATGCCAAGAAAACTTGCACTTAGAGCTCCAGCTGGTAAATCTCAGCAGGACCATCCAAGGCTGGTTAGGTGAGGAAAATTTACACTAATGCCCCCACCTTTGAACACCTGGCCCTGAGCTACTCTGCTTAGCCACAGGCAAGAAGCTGCCAGTCTGTGTGACCTCACAAGCAGCCTTAGGCTCACCCTAATCAATGACATCTAGTACAGTGAGACCTGTGTACACCTAGCTCTGCAGAGACTTACTTTCTTCCCTTCCCTTCCCCCATATCCCATTTCTCTCTTTTCTTGCTGCTGTAAGATTGCTTACAGCCCTCAGATCCAGAACAAAGGGAGTAAATTTTTGTCCATCTACCACAAAGTGAAATAACTCCCACTGAAGCTGTCAAGTGACACAAGTTTCTTCAATGAGATATTGGAACCATCAAATCTTTCTTCATTAAAAACTGTTCTATTCAAATCAGAATGCTGCGATGTAGACATTTCCACCTCTGCTGTCACAGAACAACATGCTTGTCTGATCCTATAAACCCAATATTTTCTTACAGTATTCTTCCTAAACCCTGTAAAGGCTTTTAAAATTTTGGGCATGTACTTTCCATGCTGTCATCTTACCTACAGCTGCACCAAGTGTAAAATAAACTGGAAATGGCGCTCTTCTGCCTCTTTGCTCGTGTAACAGAAAGACCTTACAAGTGCATGTGGAGGAGCAGCCTGATGTGGGGGAACAGCAACATAGCAGCAGTAAGATGGGGAGGCAGGAAGGATGGGGGCAAGGACAGTAGAAAATTTTGTTTCCTCAAAGAAGAAATGCAAAAGTAGGTGTTAAATAAACATGATTGACTACCTTTTTCTGGCTTCTTGATTAAAGAGAACTTAAAAGAAGAAGTGGTTAGACACTCTGCTCCTCTGGGACCAGTGTGAATACAGGGTGCTAATGTGGAAAAAGTCACAGTGGGTACTGACTAACAGACTGCTCAGAAAGTCCCACAATCCTCACAGTGACACTATCACGTCTAATGAGCCTACATGTTGCCATTTTTACTTACTTTACTGTTAAGTGTCTTTATATTTTTATTAATAAATTCCTGCATGTGTTTTGAACATGTGAGGACTGCTATATTCTTCTAAATTCTCTGTTTCTCAGCTTCCCTCCAGATGCAACACTCAGAAAGCATCACTCAGTGAATTGCTTTTCTTGTTTCTTTGCAAAGACTGACAAGAACAGGAAAAATGTTCTCATAAAAAGGACAAGCTAGAATAAAGAACAAATTTTTTATCCTTTTTGAAAAAAAATATTAATTTCTCACATCAAGGATTTCACTAAAAAACCCTCACATTTCAAGTCTTCCAAGCCAGATTCTGAACAGCAGCAAGAAAAGTGGCTTAGTATTTGGAAAATATAGTAATGACATACATTTGAGATACAAAGACAAAACTATGTAAGTGCACACAGAGCACACACACCAGCCACATCAAGGTATGTGGTTTAGCAGTTTCATGATACGTGTAACTTTTGGCTTGTGTTCTAAGGGGAAATAAAGTATTGAAGTCACTTACTAGTCCTTCAAAAAATCTTGTATCTATATTACTTATACAGTACTAGTTAGTTCTCTGGAAATTACTCCAGGAACTTATCTACAGGCTACTGCTCTGATTCCTTTCTGCAAACAACAAACAGTTTCTCAGTTTATCTTAAAAATTTCCTTTCATCAATACAACTTGAATATTCAGCTCTCCTTGTGCCTAACTGGAACTCAATAAAGTGCTTCTGGGAAAATCTTTATTCAAAGTTCCTGCTAGGAGGAACTGTGCCAAGGAAATTAATTTTGAGGTTGTGAATTTTTTTGGACACATTGCTTTGGTTGAGTCCTTGGAGCCTCTCGTTTTGTTTTAACAACTCAGCTAGAAAACCGTGTTACCACCTCTCCAGAGGTGAGATCTGCTCAACGATGGAAAATTAACTTGCTTTCAAGAATGAATAGATAAAAATGAAACTCACCTGTTAGCAGAGTTTATGCAAAGAGGTTTTGCCTGCAATGTGAAGAGCACAAAACTTCCCTTCTCCTTGCTTCTGCTCAGGCTGCTCGTGAGGCTATCCTCCTCCCAGTTGTGAGCAAGGCTGTCCGTGAAACGGCGCAGGAAAGGAGGAGGAGATTGTGTTTCAGCTCCTGTGCTCCTTGTGGCTCATCTGTGAAGGAGTCAGCCCAGCCCAGCCCTCTCCTCCCCCACCCACTCATTCATAAGCGAGACAGATGAGAGTGCCAAAAGCAGGCACCGAATACAGAGACTGCAAAGTACACGGAGTGGTGCTCCCTGCCATCCCCACTGGCACACACACGAATCAACAGAGAACTGCACTCTGATCACAGCAGCCAAATCCAGCTGCTCCCAGCTTATCTAAACACACACAGATGTTGCCTCATGCAGGCTATTGAAAAGTATACAGAATGTTAGTGTTGTTATTAGTATCATTTACAGTAAGTTGTTTCTAGAGCTCGGGAGGTCAGACCATTCCATCCAAACACAGCAGAAAGTGATCTCTGCGAAAGGAAGCGTCTTCTTTTACTGTGAGGCGAGGCAGTGCCTTCCTCTCCTGTCTACACAGTCAGACAGACTGAGGCATAAACAGACTGAAGGGCTTGCCCAAGGTCATTCAGGAAGGGTGTAGCAGATGAAAAAGATGACCTCCTGCTAACTCACAGCACTACCCCTCTTCCCACAGAAGTGAAAGCTGCACTGTGGGATATGTATTAAATTGTCTCACTCAAACTGAAACATGCTACCCTTAAAAACACAGATAAACACAAATTATGGCATTGAAGCTGGAAACAAAAGCTGCTACCAGCTCAGGCTCTAAATTGGTGTGTAACTCACCTGATGCAGTGCTCTGCCATGCAGCTGTAGGGACACCAGTGGCACTGCATGGTCAGAGCAGCACCCAAGCAGAGCTCCCATCTGCTCACTAGAACAGGCAACAGTGCTCCGAGGGCAGCCTGACACAGCGAGCCTGGAAACAGCAATCTTGTGCAGGGAACTCCAAGATGTGTTCTCCGTTTCCAGCCTGGTGGAAATCAGAGTGACATAAGCACAGAAAAAAAAATTAGAAAAAAGTTAAACAAACCAAAACAGGGAGAAGACACAAGAACACTTAGAAAACTTGGAAATACTCTGGGAGCACCCGTGGCTAACATCAGAAGTAGTATCAAAAATAACTCCTCATTCCAAACACAAAGGGGTCTTTAGGTACAACAGGCTACCCAATGGCAGAGCCCTTCCTCTGCCAGAGCCTCCAGTAGATCAGAGATCTGAAATTATCTGCAGGGTTAAAAAACCTCTCTGAGTTTCTGAGGAGGGATGCAGAAAAAAAAAAAAAAAAAAAATTCTTGGATATGGTCATGAAAAGCTGCAACAAGCAGAGAACTGTCCTTTGCAGGCCCACTGTGATGCTTGGAGGATGTCAGAGGTCAGAGAACACAACTGGCTGAACAGGCAAGGAAGGCACAGTCTCCTGGGAGCACAGCCAGAGGGTGAACACCCTCTGCAACATTAAGAAATATGAATGGTTGGTGTCAAATTTATTAGGACTACTGGGAATACCTCCTCTTCTGATTAATTGTTGTTGTTGTTGGTTGTGGTTTAAATTTTTTAAATTTTATACTAATTTAATCTTTATTATTTATTTTTAAATACATATATAAGAATACATATATTAAGGAAATCACCCAGATTGGGACCTTTCAGGAAGTGAAATGAAATTTATTTCAACACCTCTTAATCAAAAATTACAGTAATTTCACAATTATAAACCACATCTTTTTCATTGAAGAATCCAGCCTGCCCCAGTAGTGCGGCTTATATTCAGGTGCGGCTTATCTATGGACAAATCCCAGTGAAATGCCAACCTGGAAGTGAGAGCTGGCTGAGGAGGGTGCCTGGGGCTGCCTTTAAAGGCTTCACTGGCCTATGAAAACTGTTTGCAACTTGAGCACCTGACACCAAACCCAGCTGGCAGTGATTCTGTTACTAATTTGTTACTTTGTTACACATGGATCCTCACTTTAAAAAAAAAAAGGGTGTGGCTTATATTCAGGTGCAGCTTATAATCATGAAATTACTGTACGTACCTTGGATACTGTAACACTTTAATTGAAGAATTTATAAAATATAATATAAAGAAAATGAAGTGCAGTAACTTCCTTGGAACTATTCTTCAGTAAAAAGTAACAGGGCATTATAGCATATAGCATATATTTCCCTGAGAGACTGTCTAGGGCAGAGATCATGCTGTACCCAGTTCTCCCTGGTGGCTACAGGGAAACCATTCCACCTTCTGCAGGGTCCAGGCTGCAGATAGGGAACAAGCCCTGACAAGAGTCACAGACAGTGATTACCCTTTGGGTGCCAGGGAAAGCAGAGATCCTGGCAGAGGTAACATCGTGGGCAGTGTCGTTTCCTGGCCGCCACCTTGGCTGCAGTAGGCTTGTCATGCTGATGCGTGCACATGCTCAAAGATGTGTTTTACCCGTGTTGGATATAGGTGGACAGAAAGCACAAGCCTGAACCTTGCTCATCAGACACAGTACAGCTCACCAGAGTGGGCTGAAAGGCAGCACCTCACCCATGCTGCTGGTAAATTACGCCTTGCAAGTGGAGCAGAAACAAGGACTTCCACAAACCTCCCTCTCAGAAAATTACAGAGGAAAGTAAACTCCAGAAAAATCCTGCGTTTATTTCTTTTTCATCCAGACATTCTATTTTTCTTGTCTCAGCATTCAATTGCTGTAATGCAGGTAACTAAAATAATGGGATTTAGGGGCTTGGGCCACCTGCCCTTATCACTTCCAAGGAGGCAGAGCCATATGTTGCCACCTCCATCACACACACTCAGCCGCTGCAAGCTGGCTGTATTTTAAACTCTCAAAATGAAAAGAAATAACATTTTTGTAGACTTTTATCTCCATGAATTATACAGTAGTTATTAAAGCTGACAAACAGCTATTACTCGCTGTAAGTAGCAATTCTAGCTTTCCGCTCACTTTGGTCAAATCATTTTAAGGCCTGTGATTAAGTAACACTATTGAATTGAATTGCTCCTGGCTTGCAAATGCCAAAACCAGAAGCAGGAAAATTCAAAAAGAATGGAGCTAAACTGGTGTTATAAATGGCACAGATGTCATGAAAATGCAGCAGGAAGGAGTCAATCTAGACAATCTCCTTATTCATTGAGGAAAATTAGACTAGCTCCTCTAGACCTTCTCTTAAATTGCCATTAAGGAAGATTCTGCCTCACCTCTTCCAATGTTTCCATTCCATAGCTAGGACTGTTCTTAAGAAGCTTGCACTAATATAAAAATCTTTACCTTCCATGTTTCCAATTAATTTATCTTTTTATTGCACTTCTGTGAATGTACATGAAAAACAGACTATGCTACTATTCTAAAAATTGATCATTTAAATGTCTGAGGATTAATCATGATACCCCTCTTCGATTTTTGCAGATTCAGCAGCCCCACTTTTCCAGTGTTTTTCATAGATCATGTTTTCCAGGCCTCTGCTCACCCACACTGGTTTCATTTCCAGTCATCAGCTTCCCTCCTTAAGCATATTTCAGCAGAGGCCCTTTCTGGCAGTGTCGGCATTGATTCCAAGTACCTGATCTATGCTTTGCCTATGAGGGTCAACTTTCCCATAAAATTTGATTTAAATGCTTTCAAGCACCCATTTTCATGAGGAAAACAGGAAAGCAAGTAAGTTCTCTCTCTTGCAGTGACAAGCCCATTTTCTATAGCTGGGTAACAAGAACGTGCTAATATTCTTCCTGATGTCACCCTAGAGTTCCTGGTGGGCCAGCTCTTACACTGCTTGGAGATGTGGCTGTGCAACAAAATGCCTCACTTGTTTCAGAGGTTTCACTGCAGCCAGGCATCTTGCTTTATCGAGCTGTTCTTATTTTCCTTTGCTTCTGCTCTTGTCCCCTCCATGAGTTATTTTTAACCTTTCCCACAAGTTAGAAGGGCAACAGGTTGTTCACAGGAACATGTGACCAGCAGGAAATTCTTTGTCCTCACTATGATGGTGTTTTCCACGCTCCTTCAAAATTTAATTTCAAATGTCCTACTTTTGTCCACCTCAGCAGAAGCAGGAACCTGGAAGGACAGCAAGGACTCAATAAGCTAGACAGGGACAGCAAGCCATCCCCACAGGGTTGGGGGTTTTTGACAGGTAACATATGCCTCTCTAATTCCTTCCTGAGGCAGGAAACATATTTCATTTACACTGAAAATGCAATTTAACAATCTTTTGCACCTAGACCGCAAATATCCAACACAGAGACTTCATTTTGCACACTAGTAATGGGCTTCACGGGGTGAACTTGGCAACCAAGTAATACCAACCATGGTGGCTGTCTGTGGATTTCCAGTCATCACCTGCAGAGGATCAGCTGGCCTGCTAGTGCTCTGTGGTACAGCTGTAAGCATCCAGTTCTTCCCTTTGCCTATAAGGGCAGAAAGGCCTCATTCTTACAGAGGAGTGAAGAGCGAGGTGACATGAGCATCACACAGCTATATCCAGGAACTCTGCCCATTTCTGTTGACAACACTTAGCAGCACACATGCAGACACAAAGGAAGTGAAGAATGTAGAAAATTCTAAGTCAAGACTATCAAAATGAATAAAAATGTTTTTTCAAAATCTCAGCATCAAGGGCAGTGAAATTCTTGGTAGTCATTATAGCTATTTCAGAATCCAGGCTAAAATACCTCTGGTCTTGTTATCTACAGAGCAGATTGAATTAATTCTTTCCCCAGCTTTGGTGCCCCTAGAGACATAGGCCTTGGTTGCAAAGACCCATGGTGATTGTAGATGTGTTGGTACACCATAAATGTATTCATGAACTTCCACTCAACTATGGAAAAGAAGGCTGGTCACAGGTTAAGTGGAGTTCATCAAGAGGGACAGCCATATGGACTTGATCTGCTGTGCTGCTCCTCTTCCCCCTACTCGCACGGATCTAGGAATTCTGGTTTGAGAAGAACTGTGGTCATAAGGTAGTCCATACACCAATGCCCCAGTGCAGTGAGGAAGATGGGGTCTGAATGCCTTTGAACCAATACTTCAAGAACAAAATAGTTACCAATCTTATATCAGCGTATGAATGTTCATAGTTCCTCAGATAATGGTGTTTGCCATAAAACATTGCTACAGACATCATGCTAAAAACAATAGTTCACTTTTTGCTTTCCTTCTTTAGATTTTAGATTCCCTTGTAAAGTATATTGTCCTTTTCCAGATGAACCTCATTAAAGAGATATAACCTGAGAATTTAACGTGAACATTTCTTCTTAGTTACAAAAATGCATGTGGATGAAATTTGATACAATAAAGTCTTGTTGGTATCTGTTTTCATTCATTTGCCTGATTGCATAAGAAGAGAACAAGCACATGTTCATATAGGGCAGGGTGGGAATTCAGGACCTGCCAAATGGGACTCTGTTACCATTGATATGGCTGGTTAAATAAACAAGGAAAAGGATCTGTGTTCACAGGAACTAAATGTAGGTAATAGAACTGGGCTTCAGGAATTCCAAGTTTTTTTCAATTAAAGAAGCCAAAAAAAGCAAGGAAGGAAATTCTAAAACAATGAAAATGATGTGGAAACTTGAACTGTTAAAAGTACTGAAGACTAAATAGAAACAATATTGCCTCAATATGCAAAAAGTGATACAGATCTTCTTAAATGCATCATCCTATGAATATTTTTAAGTGTTAGCTAGTTCCCACAGAGAATAAAGGTAACACTCCGGGCTGAAGAACAGAAAGATGTCTAGTGCTGGCAAGGAGAAGTCACAAAGAAGGAAAGTTGCTGGAGGTGAAATGGGATTGACCTGACTGTAGTAGCTGTTGCACTATCTGTGCTGCAGAACAGGATCTAGCAAGAAGACTCCTTCAAACGCTTCATGCAAAGAATTTCTACCAACACACCACGTGACTGTTGTTGGAAGAAGTGGTTTTAAGAGCACACCAAAGCACTAAAAATATACTGTTCTCCAGCAAACATACATAACCCCACCTCTTTTAAGCCTCAGTGCTCCAGAAGCAAGATGCCACTGTGTGAAAACATAAGAAAAATAGCAATAGCAGAGCGATCCTCTTGCCAATGAAGGTGCATTCTGGAGTGCACACAATGGTTCCCTCACTGGACACTGCTTGAAACCTTTTGTGCTCTAACTGATCTAAAACTACTCTGCGTGAAGAAGGAACAACTGTTCCAGAAAGCTGGGAGGTATGATGGAAAGGGAGTGCATCAACAGTACAGTCCTGCTTACACAATGCTGTTGGTACAGCTTCCTAAAGCATTCTACCCCTTTGCATCATTTACTAAAGGACCAAAAAAGCTGTGAAGAAGCTCAAGAGACTGAGCTAACTGAAGGTTACCAACTTTAGCTTAATATTAGTTAAATTCCAGTAAATTGATACAAAGTTTATCCCATACAGTTTGTGCTATTTTCTCCATCTGCCTTTTCACAGAATCATAGAATATACTGGATTGGAGGAGACTCATAAGGATTACTGAGCCCAACTCCCTGCTCCTTGCAGGACTGTCTAACATGAGCATCATCCACATGCTCCTTGAACTCTGACAGGCTTTTATACTCCAGTGGGCAAGCAGTCCTTGTTGAGAGGATTGCAGATGTAGAAAAAGTTCCCAAGATTTTTTTCCTTCACATAAATTTCCCTGATTTGCATGATTTCTGCTACTTTCACTTATAAATAGCCATAAGGATCCTACAGGGGCACTCAAACTGATTGGGAGTTTTCCATCCTGTAGAAGGCTGAGACACTGCAGCTGAACATCCCGAGCAGCTCTAAAACACACTTATCTGTGGATTAGGTATTTTGTGGGCTCGCAGTGCACACAAATGCAAGTCCAAGTTTTGCATAACTAGAGAATAAAAATTGTCTTGCAAAGGTGCAAGGAAGAAATTTTTCATGGGTTTAACAAGAACGGGATAATTTTGGTCAGAGATACTTAAAATGGCAAGGGAACATAGACTTCCAAATCCCATAACCTTCACAATACCCTGGCAAATGGTAAAACAATCGCAGTAGTAGCCATATGTAACACTCACCTCAGTTCTTCAGACATACTTTTCCACTTCTTGCAGAAAACTCCATCTTCCCCCCAGTGCAAGTCTCCAGAGATGCCTCAGCAGTTCACTGGCAAGTTGTGCTTCTCCATCTGCAATATGCTTCTCAAACTCTCATGTTCTTCCTTAGCAGTGTGTTCCCAAACACAAACTGTGCTTTTCTTGCAATTAGTGCATCTTGTACTTCCAGACCACTCAGCAACTGCAAAAAGTGAGGTGATCTTTGACTTGTAAATTTCAGGGGTTTTTACATGGAGAAGGTGCTCACTGTTCCAAATGTGGATTCAGCACATGATGTTGGAGAGGAAGCAGGAGACTCTTATACTTTTATCTGATGGTGTTTTCTTAAAGCAGAGGCTGCTTAGCTCTCCAATGAACCCTCTTATATCATAAATCAAAACACTATGGTATTTTATTCATCTATTTTGTTTCATAAGAGCCTGGTGCAATGAGTCTCACAGCTTCATTTTCCCTTCCCTAAGCACTCTCTCCTTTAGCAGAGTTTCAGATCACTCCATGGGGTGTCACTCACTGCAGAATGAGCTGGGCTGCTTTTGCTTTCCCTCGTGTAATACAGCTTTTCACAGGCTGCGGTCAATGCTCAGATCTGCTGCTCTTTTTTGGCATGCACCACACACATCACACACTTTGGCATGGACTCACCATCAGAGCTACATAATCCTCAATTATCATAATCTTTGGATTAAAATGTTCAAGGATTTTAACTAGAACTGATTAGAACATCTGGGAATGATGAGCTGACAGCTTCCATGGCATTCTGTGTTATGTTTTGGATGTGTTTTACATTACTAATTTCTGTGGAATAACCACATTTTCAGCGTCCTGTTCTCAGGAGAAAACCAGCTTTTCTTCCCTACCATAACATGAGGCCCCCATGAGAGTCAATAAATAAATAAATAAATGTTTCAGCTGAGAGAGAGGTGCAAGTACTCTTCCGCTGGGGCCCCTTACTCATTCTTCACAATCCTTCAAATCTGAACTAACCTCAGCTTTCTGTTACACTTCACCAACTCACATTTCTTTTTTTAGGACACAGGTTAGCCTTTTAAGGACTTTCCTATTTGAGAAGCTATTGAACAGCAGCCCTCGATTCTCTGCTGTTCTCTTCATACTTTTGAAAAAATCCTTGTAACTGGAAAAACACTATTTAGTTTTTCAAAACTTGCCATAGCTTTTCCCAGTAACTTTAAACTCCTGTCAGTACTCTCTTCAATCATAATTTTTTCACCCTTTTCCAGCTGATGCCATTCTCTCCTAGTTCATATGGCAGCCTCTAGCACCAGTGTTCAAGAAAGACCTTCATGGCCCAGTCTAATTCTCCAGTCTAGCAGCCCTTCATAACAATTACTTCATTCGTTATTTCCAGTAACTGAATTATTTCCCTCTGCATTGTTACATCAGGTTAATTCTGCCTGGTGCTGGCAATTTGCAAAAATATTCACAAATTTTCCACCTTGTCTTGAACATTTCCAGTGCTATTGGGATCTGATATTCCATGATTATTATGGGCAGAGAAGTAAATTTTGGGATAAGGTTTTTTTGGTGACATCTACAATTGATTCCACACACCACCGCCCTCTTCATGTAAAACTGCAAAACCATAATCAAATGCTCTCTGGACAGCTGAGTTCACGTTTAACCAAAAAAAAAGAAGAAATGGTGTTGTTCTTCGTACATCAATTTAACATCCAGCCTGTAATCCTTTCAAATGAACTAACAATTTCTGGGTAAATGTCTTCCATGTTCTGTCTTAAAAGTTTACCAGTGGCTGAGCTAGTATGTCACCAAATGTCTGGACAATCAGAAATAATTTCCAACCACACGCTGATGGAGTTTTACTAAGCTAAGCACTAGTTATTTTTACAATGTCCTTAACACTTAGAACTTCCCTCATTATAGAAAGAAAACAGTAAATTCTATTTTTTCACATTCTTCTTCTGGTGGTTTTAAGTTCTGGACTCAATTAACTGAATTCGGAAAAGGTCTGCTCACTTCACAACCAGGTCCCCAGTTTGAGAAAGGCAGAAGAATATCTAATAGCAAGAAGGTTTCCGTGACACGCTGTCTCTGTAAAGGATCTCAGCTTTCTTAAGAAGGATGTAGTGTCACTGCAGAGCACGCAACCCCCGGCAGCTATTCCCACAGCAGTCATTTATTTTACTTCAAACACACACCACCATTTGTTTCCTTGAGTCAAACAGCTTAACTGACTTCAGAGTCTGAGCACACTGCAGGGAGGGTGCTGCCAAAGTCAGAGCCCTTCGGCTTTCTTGGAAAACTACTGGAATCTTAGCTGCCTCCTCGGGAGGGATGCTCTTCCAAAAGCCGTCCTTTAATAGAAAATTACATCTCGAGAATTAATGAGCCACGGAACGGCTTGAATCCAGAATCGTTCGCAGCACCACTTAGCACATAATTAGCAACCTTCAGAGAGCACACCCTTCCCTCCTGTCAGGAAATCTCAGCGTCCTCGAGCCCATGCAGACCTGGGAACAGGCAGTGTGCCGAAGCCTGCGGCTCCTGCACATCCCTTTTCCCCAGCCAGCTCTGCCAGGTCCGGCCGCACAGGCCGCAAATTGACACGGCTGCAATTTCACCTTGACTTTTCAAAAAGCATCAAGAACCGGGAGCTCTGCGTCACCCTTCACCCTCGCAGGAACACCTCTCCCCACACCTGCACAGATCTGCGAGGATTTGCCGATCTGTGTTTCATTAGAACAGCCGCTTCCTCCCGCTCAGGAGGCCCCGCTCTGTGCCGCAGGTGCGGGCGCCTCAGGACGCCACTGCCCCTCCCGCAGCGGCTGCAATTTCACCTTGACTTCTCAAAAAGCATCAAGAACCGGGAGCTCTGCGTCACCCTTCACCCTCGCAGGAACACCTCTCCCCACACCTGCACAGATCTGCGAGGATTTGCCGATCTGTGTTTCTCTATAACAGCCGCTTCCTCCCGCTCAGGAGGCCCCGCTCTGTGCCCTCAGGACGCCGCAGCCCCGGCGCTGTGGGCAGGGCAGGCCCGGGAGGTGCCGCGTCCATCGGAAAGATCTGCCCACAATTCATCAACCGAGCAGAGCAAAATGACCGCACCTGCCATGCAGGGCAGGCAGCCACAGCAAAACCTCCCTGAACGTTCCCAGAAAGGCCGGAGGGCGACAGACAGCGCTGTGTGCTTCACCAGCAGCTCCACGGTATAACCTCTGTACTTAGAATTAGCCCACATCTGAATGGTACTACAGATGTATTTAGCACTTTTTAAATTCAAACTCGCTAGAACTGAGAAGGTAAATAAATGCAAACAACCTAGAAACTGGCAACTAAGATGTGCCACTGGGCAGGTATTTATAGCAAAAGCAGATCTACAGTAACTAAAGTCACAGATCACTTCCTCAGCAGCCCAGCCTGCACATGACCTCCAAAAAGAAGCTGAAACAAGGCAGAAACACCAGGCTTGAATCTTTAGTGGTCTGACCAATAGTCCATTTTCTGGAAAAAGAATTTCAGTTTACTAAGAACATTAATTATGTTCTAAAATTGCCATATAACAGACATAATTTAAAATTTGTTGCAAAACTATGGTTTGCAATTAAAATAGTAGAGAAGACAAAAAGGTTTTTTTGCCATTCTCTTGATGTTGAAAAATGAATAATTTCTCAACTTTCCTAAGGCATCCTAAGTGTTAAGTACAAAATATACAAGATGCACGCTTGGTCAAAATTGACAACGTGTTTGCCCTTGTCTAAAGTGGTTGGAAAAGCACAAAAATCTCATGGTCCAACTACAGAGTGAACTGTAAGTCATTTGTTTTGCATGTTCAACCCTCCTGCAGCCTTCAGTAAAGAAGTTACAATTAAACAAAAATTCTGGTGCACCTTCTGTGTTATAAAAACAAATACAACTTCATCACATAGACATGCAAATCAATACTAAGGCTTATGAAAAGCTGTTGCAAACAGATCTTCAGCACTGTGAATCACATTTTGGGGGGTTTTTGATTTTCCAAGGACAAAAAGTACAACATTAATCTATTTGATTTTAATCTTTATTATAAACAATTTTGTAGTTTTCAGAGTGGGATCGCTACATATTAGGTAACAAAAACATCGTCAAATTCATCAGTTTTGTCTTTTACTAAAGTAAATCAGAACCAGTAAAAGAAGTATTTTTTTAAGGATTTAGTCTGTTGCAAGAAGAACAGCTTTACAAACATGGAATTAAAGATACACATTTGATCATATATACATAAGCTGCTGATGACTCTGAAGAAACATACAAGGAACTTCTTTGCACATAAATAGATTTTTAAAAGTATATTTCTTTCACATGTGTACAAAATTATTTTGCTTTCTAGACTGAGAAAAGTTCTTGGAGACAAACAAGGATTTCTAAGAGACAAAAGCCCACACAGGAGGTGGGCTGTCATGCACACAAAGATGTAATAATACAATTTACACAGCATTCTTATACAGTACTTGAGCTTCTTATATACATACTTACAAGACACTTTTGTACACGAGATGCCACCTTTGCAATTGAAATGGCATCTCCCCTGAAAGGCTACATTAGTTCCAGTGTTTGTATAAAAGATAAAACAAGTTTCAAAAGGCAGCACCACTCTGCAGTCAAGGATCCACTGAGCTGCAGCTATAGTGAAGGCAGTGGGTAATTATGCTGGCTCCTGTGTTTACACAGTCCAAGTGGGAAAGGTGGAGATGTGACCCTTGAAGTCTATACGATACCTTCTATAAGATGTGTCTGTGGTTAGAAAAACAGATTTTACCAGATTCATGGCTAAAGCCAAGCACTTTTGCTCTTCACTTCTATGCTACTTAAGCGTTTGGTTCTGTCTTTGGGGGAGAAGTTTGGCTTTTATATGACCTTTCAGTTTACCAATGGTGGGGTTGAGTTAAGCACACACAGGACCTTTGAAATTTTCTTTAATGCATGCAGAAAGGGTGCACAGTGCAGCAATGACAGAGAACCCTGCTGAGCTTCTGCTGGACTGGGGAATGCTCAGAACCTCTGAGAATCAAGTGCCAAATATACTGTGAGATTAGGTCAAAGCTTTCACTTTGTTTTAGGCACAACAGTGTCAGAAGAAGGACTGGGGTTTTGCTCCTTGATTCTCTTAATCACATCCAACTAGGAAACAGTACCCAGAGAATACTCAGAGCAGCCTGCAGGTGATGCCTTTTAAGACCCAGATAAATGATCTTTTAAGATCTAGATAAGTGGAACCTGGACATCAGCCATACCAAACACATACATTACAGCTCCACCAGTGGGTTACACACAGCCATACTCATACCAAACCGTCTGCTGATCCCCCTGGGGGTCAGGAGACCCAGGAGTGCTGTTGGAGCTGCTTCCTCTCACCAGCTCCTCGACAGCCCCAGAGCTGCTTTCTAACAGCTTACCCTGGCACTTGGTGAGTGAGCCATCACCCTGGCCTTGCCCTGGAGAAGTAATTCCCTCAGTGGTGCTGCAAACAGCTCTGGCAGGGCACGCTGTGGCCACGTCCTCAGTATGAGGTGCAGACTTGGGTCTGACTTTTGAGGGATTATGGGATGCAGATGAGTAGTGTTGCCCAGGGTTCACACGCTCCTGCTGCTGGACATTCAGACTGCTGGTGGATACAGTGGATGAGGCAGAGAACTGATGGAAAGAGAGTGGCCTCTCATCTTTTGGTGGGACCAGGGAAAGCCGCCTCCCATCGAGCTGCTGACAGCGGGAATCAACACCTTGCACAGAAGCTGCCGCTCTTGCAGACTGTGGCCTCTCTCTTGAGGGTGCCTGGGAGTTTGTTGGCACAGAGGCCCTGGTGCTCTGACAGACAGTGTCCCTGCCCCCGTGCAGCTCTGCTCCTGACTTCTGAGAGCTCTCCTGCCTGTAGGCCTCTGGGCCAGCAGCTCTGAGGAGGTCTGCAGAGGCCAAGCTAAATGCTCTGTTCAGTGACGTACTCCTCCTGCTCATGGTTCCAGGCTGCTGAGGCTGTGCCATCTGCCGCACCCCGCTGGCAGACTGCAGCTGTGGTGTGTGAGCAACCTTAAGAGACCCTTGTGGGGGGTTTGCCAGAGCATCAGGTTCAACTTGTCTGACGTTTGGCTTCATGTAATTGTCAGGCTTAGCCATTCTTCCTTCTTCACCAGTCGCAGCCATCTTCACAGTTGGCGCAACAAGACTAGTGGGCATCTTAGCAGCCTCCTTTCTGGCTGGCTGAACCAGCAAGTTCCCAGTAGCTGAAGGCTCATTTGCTTTCCTAAAATAATCGCTGAGCAAGTCATCTCTGTTAGTGGAGGGGCCCTAGTTTGAGAAAATATGCACATCACGTTAATGACAACTCATTTTGTTTAAAGAATCATGTATCAATACTCAGTATTCACAAAATCTTCCTTCCAACTTAATTTAAGCCAAATACAATAGTAGATTTTACTCAATGGAAACAGAAGAGATGAATGTTTAAAATGGGTATAAATCCAACTCTAGGAATAATGTTTATCGTAATTAGATTGCGACAGCCTTGTTTACCAGGTTAATTGTCATAATTTTGAAATAATTTTGGTTGCAGCCTGGACAGCAGCTCTTTTGCTTCCTTTCACCTCAGCCACTGTCACTTTAACACCAATATCATATTGACAACATCAGCCATTGGCACCAGCAGATATCAACAATATCTGTCATATTCCAGAATACAGTTCATCTGGATAACTCTCTGCTTTAACTTCAGGAATGTAACAGAAGTCAATACCTTGGGGAGAAGTGTTAGCATTACAAAAAAGTTGAATTCCTTCTCTGTTGATTCCCTTCACCTCTCCCACTCAATATACTATGTATGTTAAAAGCTGCATGTACAATACAATGAAATGTACAAAAAAACCTTATGAAAACTGTTTGCCTACAATTAACTTGCAAATTTCAAGTCAGACAATTAACCTGGCTGTAAAAGAAAATATACAGTGAGTATTTCATGGGGATGGTCCATGCAATCCAAAAACCAGCAATGCCTGATCAGCTGCCATTGTACTATTAGTAAAAGGCATGCTCAGAACAGTTAAGGAACATGCTGTCATTACCAACAACGTGCTGAACAAGCTCATGAAATTTACTTCTTTACTTTTCTCTAGGGAGCATGTTTAAAGCTTAATATACTTATTTCACCAGTGTTCCAAATATTTCTTCCAGTCAAAAAACTTGTTTTCCATAAGCAAACACCATCAATGAAATGGTAAATGGTAATAGTGCAGTGTGAAAATTTCTAAGCTCAACTAAGTGTTAAAGTGTTAAGGTTATTTTTAACTTTATTTAAACAGCTGTTACGCACATTAACATTACGGAATGACAAGTCCTCTGAAAACACGCATGTGTACGAACAAATGCTGCAAATACTTTATGAGCAATTAATGCAAGTGATCTGCCAGCCTTTAAAGTAACAGCTAGGAGTTACAGTATGCTTCTATAGGTATTAATATGCTAGCAAAAGCTGTGGTAAGTCAGGAGCTGTTGCCTTCATAGTAAGAACAATTGATACCCTGGGGATATAGAATGAAGCAGATCTCCTATTTCCCCTGCCTGTTCTGTGCCTCATGCTGTCGGGATATGAAACACTGAGCATCGATTCGAGTGACTGCGAATGTTCCTGATGAATGGAAGGACATGGGAAGTAGCAAGAGGAATACAGTGAATCAGCTTCTAACATAAATTGGTGCAATGAAATCATTTCACTCTCATTTAAACTGCGCCGATGCTGAAAAGGAATAGGATGACAGAAAGAATGAAAATGGACATGGTCAGGTAGTTACAGACACACAAAAGTAATAATTTTAAACATCTCTAAAAGCTGAGAATTGTACTTAGGATAATGATGAAGTAGGAGGTATATTTAAACATTACTGTGAAAATTCAAGGAACAGAATTTAATGATGCCATGAAAAGGCACAGCTCTGCTGACTTCAGTATTTTTACCAAGGCATTAATAAAACAGAAGTCTCTCTTCACTTAAACTATGAACTAACTGTTTTTAAGAGATTAACCTTTTCAACAGTGCACTGCCTCGCTATTGTACAGCATGTCTGAGCAGTGAAAGACAAATGCCATCTTGAAAACAAACATTTAGTTCCTGAAAAAAGAACTTGAATGAGTGACATATTTTTGCAGTCACTGAACTAACAGGGCAGTATCAGTCAACACACAAATGTGATGAAAATACCAAAACCTTCTTTCTGCAAAAAAAATAGTCTTTCTCACACGCACTATTTTCAGATTATGAGAAGGTTTTAACAACTGCACATTTTGCACTTCAATTGAAAGCTATTCTAGGTCCCATTTCTAATTATAGATTTAGCAGCTGAAAATTACAAAAACTTACCAGTTTATAAATAAAAACACCTAGAACTGAGAACTGATGGCACAAAACCTTGACCACAATAATTTGCTAGCAAAAAGCCCCTGCAGCCCAATACACAGTACTTGCAGTGAATTATCTGATTTGCCATAGCTGATAAACCAAAATAAATTAGCAGAGTGCAATATGAGAGCTAATTTCACTTTAGTTACGGAAACTGTCTCATTTGTTTTCCAAGATTTGATATACTCATGTATATGAACAAGGATCATCTTGTCTCTCTGCTTCCCTATGCCCTCATCCTCCAAAATCTGCTTTGAACAGTTTTTTTGACATCTGAAATGGGTTATCTAGCTCTATTTACTTACAGTTTGTAGAGACAGCCTGTTGCTCTCCTCCAAGAACTCTTCCAAAGTTACCATCTCACTGCCAGGTGAGGCAGATCGCTGCCTGCCTGTGTGAGACTGAGATGGATTGCTCTTCTGAGGTGTATCACAGGACATCAAACCATTCCTGTGGGAGGAAGACCCATGCCTGCTGCCAGGGCTTAAGAAAGCAGCAGCAGAGTGAAGAGGGTAAGTCTCTCGGAGCAACACTGGTGCTTCTCTGCCTGGCACGGTATCTTCACTGCTGAAGCTCTCAGTTCTACTATGGATATGGTCTAAGGAACCTGAGGAGAAGCATAAATACCATTCATGACACCGCTCTGACAATTTCAGTAGATTTCACACTCAGATAGGAACTTTATCATCCAGGGCCATTTCCACACAGACTGGGTGGCAATGATTTTTTACCTTCCTTTCTTCTCCTACAGAGCCCAAAGCAATCAGAGCTTTGAAAAATCAGGACTACTAAATATCTTACAGCACCTTAAACAAGCATGATTACTTCAGCAAAGAACAAAAATAACACTGGGGGCTAATAAGCCTTATGTTAGTAAGATAATATTAGGTTGCCTCTTTACAACCTGTGTGTCATTGAAAGACCTCCAGTCTTGGCTGCGTGGTCTGAGAGCTAGAACCTGACAGTGGAAAAGCAGAAAGCGGATTTTTCTACACTGTCAGGTCTCTTGGCATCCTTCAAGGATGCACAATTTGCAAAAGCAAATCTCCAGAGTAAATTGATTCCATACACAAGCTGTGTGTGGAGTAAGAACCACAGAGATCTCTTGTAGAGAGTTTTAGAGTCGCCTGGTATTTCCCACAATATGATGCCAGTCAGACTGAAGCAAAAGTCAACTGTCTGCCTTAAAAGCCACCCCTTGCCAGAATCAATATGAGAAAAGCACTTCTTGCCAGCAGTTTTGATTCCCAAGACAGCCATGTCCAGATTGCATAATCACTACCATTTCAAAACAAGTCTTCAAAATTAATTGGAAGGAAAATGGCATTTTATACACAATTTCACGGAATTTCACTTCCTGTTTGTCACAATTTAGCTGTAAAAGCTTTACCTTTCAAATTGAGAGGTGAACTACTACTGGAAGCGTTCCTACTGCTCTCTAAACTGCTTGGCCTGGACACTGAAAAACACAAATCAAGCATTGAACAAACAGATCTTAAGTTCCTCTGATTCTCTAAAAAACTTGGCTACAGTTTCCCTTGGAAAATAGGACCTGTGCAATTAAGTTGCCTTGAAAATATGGACAACATAATATGCACAGGATGCCAAAATCTGGACAGAGTAGAAAACATCTTCATTTTTCAAGTTGTTTAGGATCCATCTTGTTTATCTAATTTTTTGCACAAATAAATATGTTCTAGGTTTTTATAATAACTGTAAAGTAATGCATACACTGAAAAAGCTCAACAATAACTTGCTGTCTCTTTTGCAGTTTTCTTTGGAAGGAGCTGGTAGCCAGCTTGCAAATTAAGTCTTCCAAAATCTCTAAGCAGGCAGTGGTGCTGCTTCAGCAGCATTCCCACTGTGCATCCACAAGCCCCACACCAAGTTTCTCTTTCTACTGATTCACTTCCTTAAGGAAGGAATTAAACATTCTCCAGAAAAATCAGCAACAAATCTGTAGGACATGCATTAAAAGGTCTGTTGGTGGGGGAAGGCAATTTGCCTCAAAGTCAGCAGTTCTGAAAATTCATTTTGGCAAAACATCCAATTAAAAGCTTCAACAGAAAACCAGAAACAGTTAGAATCCCATTCCCAAAATGGTGCTGGCATTACTACACCTCCTTCTGTAATATTAACGTAACTGCAACACTCCAGGACAGTTATGTGGATGCAATGAAACAGTCTTAATGCAGATGTTTAGAACACTCACACATGCTAGAAGCTTACCATGCCGCCTGGTGTTTGCAAGCTCCACCTCTGGGGACTGTTCACATAAATTATCTTCTGAATTATAGCCTGGAAAATAACATAAAACTTAAAAGGCCAGTTGAACACAGAAAGGTTAATCCTTAAGGTCAGTCTCCAATGTATTCTAGCAGTGCAGAAGACTGAGGTGACCAAGAGGGTTTTATAGACCCATCTTCTAAACACTGTGCAGGGAGCCACTGAAGAGCTGACACTCAAATGTGCCCTATCAAGTTGATGACATTACAAGAATGAGTAAACCCTGCATCTCAACAATTAAACCATTCAGCAGGTAAAGTAGGAGTAAAAATATTAGTGCTCTGGTTTTGTACTTGAATGCCACTAGCAGCCTTGCCTGGCACTACCAGCTGGTGTATCAATGCACTACACACCTTTTGGCCTGCTCTGGAGCCGGGAGATGGGGGTGGAAGTGTGCATGTGAATAGCTGAAGTTGAGTAAGTCCTGGCACCCATTTCCACACAGCTGGGTTTTGTTGCAGAGTCTGCTGAGATTTCACCATTATCATTGCTGCCTCCGTGATGGGAATTCCTTTTTTGCTTTAGGTCCATTAGCACTGGTGGAGAGAGAGGTAAATGAGTAAGACTCAGTGAAAAACAGCATTAGGGGATTGTATTTATCTGCCCATACAAACATGACAAACAGGCACAAAGAAACCGCACAACAGAGGCGCTAGTTTGGCAAGCTTTTCCATAAACAGTGCAGTAGTGGATAGGAAATTTCTGCCACCAGCTTGTCAATCGTGTGCTCTCTGTAAAGTGTGGGAGTGACAAGGGCTGCTTAGTGCCGGTGGGAGGGTTGATATTATACATGCAACAATTACTGCGAAAGGAGGAAGAAAAGGAGCAAAGACATGAATCCAGAAAAGAGAACTGAGGTGTGAAATTCCCATAACATTATTCCTTGTAGGTGCATTTTATAAGAACTTACTTCAGTGATAAAACAGAATAGGGAAAGAGTGACAGTAGTCATGCTCTTACTCAAAGAAAAATAATGCTGATTCCAAAATTATCTATCATGATCCATGCACTCAGATACTGCTTTCAGGTTTAATTCTTTGCTGTGGGTAAGAGCTCAGGTTGAAACTGCTCTTATGATGACCTGCTGCAATGATTTTTAAGTGGAGCTCCTGGGATCTTAGCAGAACAACAAGAACTGCCTGCTAGAATATTACTTAAATTAAGAATTTTTCTAATTCTTTTCTACTAATGAAGCAGGTTAATTATTTTCTTGCAATGTCAATGTAATGCTTTAAGGCATGCATAGAACAAAATTTAAAGAATTTACTGCAGAAAACACAATGAGATGCAAGATTCTAGTTTCTATATATTTCTATGGAATACTTAAGTAACAGAAATGTTGAAAATGCAGCAGAGTGCAGCAGTCGAAATAAACAACTTGCAGAGACAATGGACAGACAGTTCAAAGCACAGACCAGCTGTGAAGCTGCATTAGAGACATGGAAGCAAGCTGACTTCATTCAGGAACAGTGTTTTCTTCCTAGGTCTGCATAGCTCCACAGACTGGGCCAGCACTCACTCTCAGAACTGAAACTGCAGCAGCAACTACTGGCTAGAGCTTCACGTGCAAATCTGTATTTCTGATTGACCTCACAGATACACTTAACGTCTTCCATGATGGCAAAAACATTAATTGCCCTGGAGACTAACATTCTCCACAAATCCCCAGATGGGCAACAAAAACCAGGCTGTTCTGCCAGAATCCCAGGTTGTGCCACTGGGGACAATTCTTAGAGTGAGAAGGGAAAAAAGATTTTCTAGCCTCTCTGCTGAGCCCCTGGTAGCACAGTGCCCATGCTGCATCCAATTCTAACAGGGTGGGGACCGATTGACACATTCATTTCAGAAGCCACCAGGTCATGACTATTAGGCAACAAGAATTCTGGGCAATGGATTAATGAAGGTTATTCCCAGTCGTAAGAGCACACATCTGCACACATCTACATTCTTCTCCCAAAAAAATCTGTTGGCATTGAAGCAGAAGAAGCTGTTTCAGCTTCTCAATTCAAGATGAATTTTCTTAATTGGAAGTACAAAACCTTACTAAATATTAGGTTTGAATGCAAGCATCAAGACAATTGACTAAGAACAATTTTTCCAGCAGCTTCCATTCTACGTTCAAAACTAGACTATTTAAAAGCAGAAAAAGGTGTTAAAAAACCTGTCTTTTAAAATCATTTAGTAGCACAGACTATTGGAAAAATACCTGGAATTTGAGACTGTATTTGTATTTTAGTAGGACTAGCACACTGTAGAAAGCATAGCAACGGCAAATCAGTTCAACACCTTAACTGGACACAATGCAAGTACATAACTGCAAGAAAATATTGAAGCAAATAGCAACTTCACTTACTTAGAACATGCACCACAGCCAATATACATACGCAAACTGTATGCCATGAGGTCCCCTAAAGTGTGCTGCATTGAAGAAATGATCCATAGTGTGCAATAGTGATTCATCTTCTACAGGTAAACTTAAGTCCATGTTCACTAAGCTTTGCTTGTATTTAGAGTATTGTATAGACATGCTGAGTGTTTCTATCAATGTGCATGTTCTTTAATGTATGTGGGATTTTTTTTTTTATTTTTTATTTTTTAATTTGTCAGAAACAAATGAAGGTAAATGCTACAGAGAAGGTGTTAGAAAACTCCCAGTTCCGGGAAAGAAAGAGTTTCATTAGGAGAGGATGGGATGTCGGAAGAAGACCAGAACCGGAGCCGATTAGAGAAAGACTGATGATTCGATGGAGACTTAGGAGACTTTTCTTTATCCTTGCTTTTGCTTCTCAAAAAGGCAATCTTTTTGCGCTGTGCAGCTAAATTGTTATCACCCAGGTATCCCAAAAAGAAGAAGAAAAAAAAAAGTAAAAAAAAAAAGCCTTATAAATAAACCTTAAAATGTCTTAACACAGATTAAAGACTACACAACCAGTAAAAACAGAAAAGGCTAAACAATGACCAACACCTATAATGGAGGACTGATGAATGCATAGCTAAACATAGCTAATCTGACTCAGATTAAGGTAGAGATTAACACATACACAATATTTAAACAAGTCCACTAAGAAATTGCTGTTAGATCATGCAAAATGTTTTTGCTTTGTAATATAGAATTCAATTGGTGTACATGTCACTCAAATTTCCTAGGTGTCTTCTAGGCTCATCTCCATGTAAGTGTGTTTCACATAACATCAAAATGAATGAAGCCCCAGAGACTTTCTGTTGTCTCTGGCACTCTCCAAGAGCCTTGTTCTCTGGCAACCCAAACCCAACTTCTCATGCTAAACTTAGTAAAAGCATGTTAAACACAAACACTGGGAATCATATGGATGATCTTATTCCATGAAACATCTGTTTTTACTTTAAGTGAATAAATTACCTCAAAGAATTAGAATAGATAAAAGATTTTACCCAATCAAAACAAAACCTTCTGACAGACAGGTACTTGCAGTAGTTTATAACAAGAGTTCTTTTCTCAGCTGCTCCCATTCTGTTTCCCACCCCCCACAGCTGGAAGACAGAATTATTATTCAAGTATCAATTTCAAAATTGCTTCTTGGAAAGCAATTTCCTGGAGTGTAACAATCTATGTATATAAACTGACAGAAATGATCTCAATAGAACTAAACAGAGCTTGGGACATACATATTATCTATAATAAGGATGAAGAGTATTTATTTTGAAGAACTTTCCTTTAAATTTCCCATAATTAGGAACAGAAAATCATTCCCTCTTCCTTACATACGCCTTAGTGTTAAAAAAAAAAAATAATTTCATCATTTTACATGAAAAAATTCCAAACTGAATTCTAAATCAATACTTGGTATTGTCCTCCAGAATCACCAGATTATGATAAATTGGTTATTTACAATAAATGGATTATTTGTTCTGCATGTGCACCACCTGCTGGCAGTGGCTGTCAGCCAGCTCATGCCCCTCAAAGAGCATGAACCACACACTACTCCATCATCCAGCTTTAAACTGCTTTGCTGCAAAACCCCAATAAATGAAGTACTAGAACCATCTTATTTAGTAACATGCAATACATCTGAGCAAACAGATGCTGAACGGAGAACTAGCAGATAAAAGAAAGCAAACTAAAACAAAACCAAACCCGTTATCTTCTAGAGTTTACCCAAATTTATAGTTTAGGGTTTTATGCATACTAAAACTTTTTTTGTACTAAGAAAACCCCAAACCCAACACCAAACAAACAAAAAACCCAAAACAAACAAACAAAGGACATAAAATATAATGTGAATGGGCATTACCATATCCTATACATTAAATTTTTTTTAAAAAAATTTCAGCTCATGAATTGATGCTGGGTACTCCTTACCTTTGTTTGAAGAACCTCCAGGGTTCTCTCTCTCTTCCCCAGGGTTTGACCCTTGATAGGTACTATCCTGAGCCTCATGTTGATGTTTCAGTTTTTGGGAGGCAGATGGAGAGTTTATCATCTCTGGGGATTCAGAACGCCACATGGAGCTTTCTGCTGCTGGTTTCAACCGCTCCCTTGGAGTCTCCCTCTTTGGCTTGATTAATTTGACCAAGGCTCTGGCTCCAATCCAGGGGTTTTTCCTGATAAAGCAGGTTTTTGAACAGAATTCAGAAAATGCTATAAGAAATATTCCCCAAAGAAGTTTACACCTGTGCTAAAGTCATCAAGCCATCCTACATTCTTCTTCGTTTACTGTCATGAATTGGTTTAAAAAATGCACCATGAATTCCACAGCACCTGAGATTTCTCTACTAAAGAGAAAATTACTTTTACAAAAGTATTTCTTCAGCATGAGAAACGTGAGAAAGACAACTGTTCCCTCTGCTAGAAATCTAAACCACACATATGGATCACATAAGACATTCTTATAGTGAGAAAAACTCCACTACAGGAACAGACTGGAAAGAAATGAAAGCTGCTTGAAGCATCTTTGCTAAGGTTATCAGTCAGAACTATGTAGGGTAGAATTAACTTGGCTCTTTTTAGTGGTTCTTAATTTAAGTTTTAAGTCTCTTCTCTCCAACAGAATGGTTACCCCTTGCTTTGAAAGAGCAGCTCTGAAAGCTTCTAGTACTGCTTAGTCACCATACTGGGAGCAAAGTGGTTCTTTCCCAATTAATTTTTGGAGTTTCAGATTCTAGTATTAAAACAGGGGGCTCCACATGAGGCCCTATGTTCTACATTAACACAACCTACTGCTTCAGGGAATGTCTTGCAGAGTGAGAGGGCTGAGACAAGTGGAGATGACACCACCTTTACTTCAGATGAAGTTTCTGTTATCCCCAGTTATGGAAAGCCTTTTTTTGCCCTCACTGATCTGTACAGTGGAACTGAATCCATGTGCAACTTACTTTTTTGGAGCAGGATCATAGAACTTGTACTGATCCATTATCTTCTCTTCAAGTTTCTCTTTGTGTCTCCTTAAGGCATTCAATTTATCACTGTGAGGGGGAAAAAGCATATTCTGAGTCATCTGTATGAAATTAAGCATAATCAAAAAACTGAAGACCAAAAGCCCCAAGAGAAAAAAGAGATTGAAACATCTTCCTATCCTGAGCCTTCAGGATTTACAGTCTGTTTGGAGAGGGCAAATGCAAAAGCCTACCAGCCATCCTGATGGGTGATTTTTGTGCAACAAAGCATGGAAGATGAAAGAACAACAGTAGATGGTGGTGCAAGATTACTAACAAATATCTCAGGCAGAATTTGTTTGGTGAACGTTAAGACTAACTATATTTTTTACTGATTATTTTGTTAACCTACACAGTGGAAGTTGGTAAGTCTTATTTTCATTTGAGTAACAAGGCAAATGTACCGCCACCATAGAACAGTCAGACACCAGGATAAACAGATCAGGGAACATATGAACTGTATTCAACCTATTTCAGTAAACAATTTCTAACACTTCAACCATAAAAACCAGTACTGGTATAAAACTCAACTCAGTAACTTCCATATCATCCTGATGCACTTAAACTAAAATTCCTGGAACTAAGAACAGTTTTCTTCCTTCTCTCATACCTATAAGAGAAATTCCCTGCCGTGTAAACAGGATTCTTTGTGAATACACAGTGTCTTTAAACAGGGTATCTCACTTCAGTGTGTCAACCTGTGCATGAAGGACACAGCAATATATGTAAATGTCTCTATCCTTAAAAACAACATCAAAGCAGGTATTTCTTGAAATGCAAATGAAAAAAGAGGAGTATGAAATTTGCTAATCTTCAGGAACCTAAATATAAAATTACTCTCATAAGACTCAATTTTTGTTGCAACACAACTGTTTTCCTAAATCTTAAAACTCTCTCTTCTTCTTTGAGAAGTACCTCTAGATTTAGCATTCCATCTTTTCTAACTGAATTCTCCAGTTGAAAAGAGTTGTGCTTGCCCAGGTGTTTAGTGCACAATCCTTCAGCAGTAAGGCAGCATGGAAACATTTTGTGTTTTCTCTTACACTTATCCCCTACCAAACATCCCCTTTTCCAAGATAAATCAAGAAGATGTATCATTTCATTTCCTGCTCTTCTAGTCCTGATAGAGGATTTGTATTCTGCATTTGTCTAGATTACTTTTTTAGGTTTCACAATTCAAATCTCTCTTTTCTTACATGTACTGTTTCTGTTCTTCATGATACTGTTCCTTGCTCTCCATGTTCTGCTCCAATAACATCTGATTCTGCTGGCTCAGCATCTGAATCTGACTCAGGAGATGATGGTTTTCTTCTTCCAGATTTCCCTTTAGACGGGACAGGAGCTATTAAACAAGACAAATTAATTTCTCCTCTGCTTCTGGTTCCCTGGAGTGCACCATAATCAAGATAACACAACAGCATGGCAACCTAAGATACAAATCTATGCAGTTCAAACTATATGGGGGTGTTGTTACATACATATACATACATATACATACATATTCTATATACAGCATGCCAAAAGCTTCACTCAAAAGCAGCAGCAGCTGGGTATCTACAGCTCCTCACCTCACAGTGGTTATCCAGCTTGGTAAGAGAGATATCCATGGATTGGTGCTGCTCTTTCAACTCATCATAGCGAGCCTGCCAACGATTCAACTCCAGCTGAGAGTTGTTCAAGGAAGTTTTCAGCTCTTTAGTGTGTGAATGCAGCCCTTCATATTCTGCCTTTAGTTGGTTGTGCAAGAAATTCACCCTAAACACAAAGAAGACAGCAGGCTTACAGAAATAACCTCACCATCAGTTCACAACTCTCACTAAATCATAGTTCCAAAAAGCAACTTCTAAGGGTATTTTCATTCTAAGCATTTAATAAAACATTATTAAAAAGTAATGAAAACATTATAAAAAGTTTCTCATCTACAAAAGAACTGAAAGGAAAAATAATACTGCAAAGGAATCATACCTCTCCAGTTCCTCCCTCAGCTTCTGATTTTCCCCAGTGGTTACTGCATTTGATATTCTCTCTTGTTGCAAAACTTCTCTCTCAGTTTTTAAAACTAATTCCAACTCTTCCAATTCTGCTTTGTGCTTCGTTAAACTGTTATATCTGCAAAAGGAGGAATGGCATACCCTCAGCTTTAATTTCAACATTTTTCTTCCTCTGGGTTAATAATTTTAATAGGTAACACCACAATGATCAGAAAGTATCTTCTTTTCCAGCTTTATTTATTTCATCCATATTTATATTGTTGAACTTTTACCAAAGCTGAAGAATTCAACACTATACATGAAAATTCAGCTTACACAAATCAGCAGAGAAGACTTTAGGGGAAAAAAAAAAGAAAAAGAAAAGCATTTTTCAAGGAAACTGAAACACAATTGCCAGAATCTTACCTCAATTTCAGATTCTGGTCATTTAGTAAAAGCATTGGATTCTGCAAAATGAATGAAAACTGCACCACTAAACCAGAATCCCAGTCACAAATAATTGTCAGTGGCAAGAGTGAAAAACCTGACTAGAAAGCAGCTCCCAAAAAGCAACAGGAAAGCAGTGCAATGAGCAAGAATTTGTTAGGTAACCACCTAATGCATATTAGGTTATCTGCATAGGTAATAGCATCCTGCACATCTACTAATGTCCTGAGTATTCCAGATGGATGATGAGGAATCAGTGAGTTGACCCTTTAAGCAGAGGATAACTCCCCTGCTTGAGCTGCTCTATTTGCTCACCAGTGAAAAAACCAAGAGCAAAACCAGTGCTCACATCCTGGCTTCCACTATTATTTGGTTTATACAACTTGTGCATAAACCATTCAGGGCAGGAAGATGTGGGGAGAGAGAAGGCTGATACCACCAACAGTGTCTTTAATTTTGATCTCTGCAATGCTGAAGTAACCGAGGCGTGGAACGACTTCCCTGATATTTGGCACAGGCAGGGATTAGGCAGGCTCAGCCTCCTGAGGTGCAACACCACCTGCACTCAGAAAATGCTGAGAGGAATGAGGTGGACTGAGATCACTTCACAAGGCAGCAAGCTGTTCCCAGAGTTTTGGTTTTTTTTTCCTCTGGTGGCTTCTGTCAAAATCTGTGCCCATACACTCCAGCAGAGGCCACTGAGGCCACTCGTGCAGTCAAAAGTCATCAGTGCATTTTTTTGGGTCACTGTAATAAAAGGGTATTGCCCCAAACTATCACATACATCTATGTCAATAATGGAGAAATATTCTTCCAAGCAATTTTAGGACAGAAGATGCAGCATTGCTTAGAAAGCTAAAGAGAACAAGCATCATCTTTCTGTGACTCCCATGCCAGCAGGGATGAATGCAGAGCACAGTTACTCTGCAGTCATGAAAACTTCAAAACAAAACCAAAACCAGCAGACAGCACCAAATACACTGACTCCTGCCAACTTTTTTCTTTCTGGCTACCATTCCATTCATCCCAGGGTCAAATTACAGCCTGTCCCAAATTCCAGTCCATTGAAGGGGCACACAGGAAAGTACCTGTCTCCCAGACAAAAGCTGCTTTATGCTATTCATTCCCAGTAACAGCAGTCGAGTTTAATTAACCTTATTTATTTGTTTTCTCGCTCCATTCAGCTCTGGGACACTTCAAATTCAATGTGTACAATAAATGGAAGAACCTGAAAGCAGAGGAAGGTTTCACATCCAGCTCCAAGAAGCATTTCAGACAGACTGTGTGCCAATGCAGAGTCTGAGAAGACAAACCCAGTCAGTCCCTTGGCAGAGATTACCACGGCTGTCTCTGCAGAAATGGTGCTGTCAATTCTTTTGCTGTCTCTGTATGATAGGGCTATTTGTTCCTTTTTATCCAAGCCCTCTATGTTTCAAAGAGAGAAGCAGAATGCTGATCCAGCATTACCAACCAGGCCCAGCACCAAGGCTGCCTGAGCCTGAAGTAACCACAGCTGCTCCACAGTTGTTAGGTGAAAGATGAGAAAGAAGAGACTGTCTGTAAAAATGGAAATGACTGTTCATGTTGGGAGCCCTAATGAAATCCTCAGGCAAAATCTTCTTATAGTAGAGATTCAGCCTGGTGTCTACAATTTGAGCACAATCTGTGCAACCTGAAAGCTCTACCATCAGAGAGCAGGTTATCCTTCCTGTAGACTATTCAACATCATATTTATTTCACTTTTTAAAGCATCAGGCTCTTGGACAGAAAGGTTTTAGGAAGATTTTCTTATGCATGTATACAGAATCCATTTTGGCTCCTACACAATGCATTCCTAGGACTGAACAAACGTAGTCCTCTTTACTCTTTTTGGCTTTTATTCTTTCTGTTGCTTTTTGAGGAGAAATACTACGGTAGGTATTTGTGACTGAAGCAACTTTGAAAATGTTCAGCTAGGATTAAAAGTGTATCAAAAGGAACCCAGAGAAACAATTACCAGGCAGCACTGATAACACAGTTATACAATTCCCTGAAATATGTAACCCTACAAGCAGGGGTTCTTTTCCCAGAGTCTCTGCAGGACTAGACTTCTTCAGATTGAGCCACAAATAAATGCTCAGGGCTCTTCTAATCAACTGTAGCTACAAAGTTATTACCTTCCCTTAGAAACATGCAATATGTAAAGCATTTTCAAACATGCAGGCCAGCTTCTCTGTGTTCACTGAGATGGTCAGCCAGACACCTCAAAATCAAAAAATTGCTATGAACGCTAAATGACCCTAACATCCTAACTCTCTTCTTCTTGCTAAGCCAAACCCACACATGTGTGGCTTGCTGGGCTATGACAAGCCATTTCACTGCAGTTACACACAATCCATTAATTAAACCCCACTGCAGAGTGAATACTGTGCAATCTGAACCAAAAGAGGTTTAATGAAGTTTTCTCAGGGGCAGAAAATATTCTGTGGTTAGAATGCAGCAGAGTGAACTACACAAACCTTTGGGACCTTGGCTGTACGTGTTGTTGGACTTGCACAAGCTAACTAAAGTTGCCGTGGATTTTTCTAGACAAGCTGCAGTCATAGGTTTGTGTGGAAGTGTAATCATGCCTTAAGCAACAGAACTATGATTACAGTGCTCTCACCAGTTGAGGAAAACCAATCACCATGGAGCTGTGACATGCAAAATCCATCTCCTAAACACTACACAAGAAAACATCCTAGTTGCACTGAGCTGCTCTGGGGAAATATGGCAGGTGGTGCCTTCTAGCTGAATTTGAAAGTGAAATATTCCATCTTAGTTAAATACCTTAATTAAATAAGAAGAGGTGTAAGAAAACTACTCTTTGTCCCTTCTGCTCCCTCAGCAGCACATGATAGAGGGAGAACAAAGCATGCACTAAAAAAGTAGCTTGTAGCTTTTTTCCTGACAGCTAAATGGAGTCCTTGGACAAATCATCTTGTAAGTACCTTTTAAGATTGATCTGCTGAGGAGGATACTGCACACTTAAAACTGCCAAACTCAACCTGTTTTGAATATAGACAAGGCCACCATCTGCACCCCTGCAACATCTCTCACTAGGAGTCACACCTCAGAAAGAAAGTCCAAACTGTTAAGGATTACAGTGGTGACCTGAGCACTTGCCTCTACAGATAACCTATTCTTTGAAAATGTTTGAAAAACACTTTTTCCTTAGGCTAGAGCTACTTGGTGTTTGGTACTCATCAAGCAAAGAAAGAACACAGCAAACTGCCTTAACACAGCAGTGTAGTAATCTCAAGCAAAGCCTGAATCAATGAGAACCATTAATCAGTCTGAGAAAGACTTGGTAAGCAGGAACAGTGTCTGTGTAATCACTTACAGCTCATTTAATCGACAGTCAAGCAGCTGTCCTGTCACACAGCCCCAGTGGATATTTTATTCACAATAGTTTACTTCTGTACTTTATAAAAATCTACCACACAGTGTATTTGCCAGCTCCTTAGTCTTTGGGAAAGAAAAGCACCAGATTTCAATCCACCATCAAGGATCATCACTGAGTTGCCCTGAATCCAACTCATGATCTTAAACAGAAATGAAACCGAAATGCAAGTGTTGAGGAAAATTACTGAAAAATGTAAGTTAAGTTTGAGAGACAGGCAGAGCAGCATTTTTGTAGTAGTACATTATGTGTATTGTTCAATCCAAGCACAATTGTTAGAAAATGACAGTGACTAGAGACCAAACAATTAACCACTTACTGATTTCCTAATTCAACTGAAGGGCCTGAAGCCAGAGCTTTAGATTATGAGAACTACAAGAAAATTAATAACACATCATTATCTCATAGGTCAATATAGCTTCCTTCAGAGAGCCTCCTTTGACATGACTCGAGGTTCAATGACTGGAATTTCTCAAGATACATACCACTCACATACAGGTGACCTGCAGACTTTATGGTTAGAAGAGAGACTCCACACAGTAGAACTGGAGAATATTTTTAAGGTTGTATGTTGTTACAGCACAAATCCTTAAATGTAGTAGAAGCATTTAAGGTACTTTCACAAAGAATCCCCAAGATCCAAACCTATGTTTGCTGAATATCACCAGTCTCCTCTGTTCTGCCACCTTTTGATCTTAAATCTTGACCTTTGCAAATCTAATGTCCTAATGACAACAAGAATGACTAGGTGCTTTTTCAGGGCAACAACTCTGTAATTTCTGTTTGCACTTGGAGACAACATTTAAGACTAGAACTGTAACATGTGCACATTCTGGCTACACTATACCCCTGAGCAATGAGCGTACCTCTCACGCAGACCTTTGTGCTCCACATCCAGGGTTTTGTGTAATGTTTTCAGGCAGCTATGCTGATTTATTAGCCTTTCATACTCTGCAGACTGCCGTTCATGCAGCGAAGCAAGGTGTTCGTGGTCCTGAAGCAATGACTCATATTCAGCTTTCAGCTGCTCCTTCTGTTTTAGGAGGTTTTCATTCTCATTCTCCTTGGCTGTCTGCTGATTTTGGAGCAAAGCATTCTGGGCTGTCAGTGAAGCACTCTGGGAGCTGAGAGTTGAATTTTCTACCTAAAGTTTCACAAGAAAAAAAATTAAGTATTACTGATTCACATCTACTGGTACATACAGCAACCATTTTGTAGCACCTTACATCCATATAGAATTAGGCAAGAATGCCTACATTGCCTTGTCAGCTTCAGACATCTATGTACAATTTGTGATCATTTTGGTATTACTGCTGGTAGTATGCATCACATAAAGCTATGCTATCGGTAGTATGAAAATTATCACAATAACCTCCAAACTGAAAAAAATACTGTTTTACCAGCAGCTCTTGAGCCTGAAGACCAAGATGATCTGGAATACCTGTCACTCAACTGCAGCTCTGACAATATGATCAGAGTCAAAAGTTACCCCATATTTGAGTGCAAGTAATGAAACTCAAGTTCACCCAAACTCAAAAACATTAACTGCACCACTGTGTTTGTGGACAATACTCCTAACACTGTGTATGTTGCAGTACTCCTAACAACTCTGGCTTCAGTAGGGACATGGTGCACTGATTTTATATGCTGCTAATATAAGTCAATTACAGATGGGAAATAAGTAATGAGAACAAAAGAAAACCAACCTTTGAATATGCAAGAGGAACAGCTTGAAAAGTGACAGTCACACAAGAAAGAGAGAGTTGATCCAATGTTTTTCTTTGAAACTTGTCTCTTTCTCAAAGTTTGTTTTTTTTAAAGTCAAGTAATTTTTAAAACTATTTTTTTCACTGGCAACTTTGATATTTTGTCTGAAAGCCTGAAAACTGTGATTGGAACTCTTTGCTACAATGCCTATGGCATTGACTTCTGTCCTCTTCCCATTTCTGCCGAGCTCTTTCACAACATTAACATAAAAAAGCAGAGCAAAGCTTTTTTTATTTCAGAAGCATATTTTCTGAAAGAACACATCTGGATTTTGCTGTATTAGTTTGAATTAATTTTCTCTAAATAACCACCTCCTTGCTGAAGGTAGCTACCAAACGTTAGCTAGAGACCTAGTTTCCCTTCTAGTTTCAAGAAATTCAGACTTCAAACTAAGCTCCACCTCCTGGGCCTCATCTTTCCATCATGACATCAGTCTACCAAAACAAACATTTCATTATTAGCTGTCATCTTCTTCACATTACTGTAATCAAATCCAGTCTCCTGGAACAGAAACACAAGGATGTCCTAACCTGGAGTTTGGCTGTCTGTGTCTGCAGGGCAGTGTTATGTTCCTGAAGGAAGACGTTTTGCTTCTGTAGTGTCAGGATCTGATTGTTAAAGGAGACATTCTGTGTTTCCAAATGCTTTAGCTGTTCCTTAAGCAGCTGCTTCTCAGTATGCAGGGCTGCATTCTGAAAGAGAGATGGCATTGAAGGAGTGGCAGGAAGAAAAGAAAACCAACAGCTCTCCTGATCATCTGGAGTCCTATCAAAGATCAAGAACCAGTAAGTGATCATTCTGCAACAAAGGCATAAAAAAACCTCTTCACAGCCCTAAATGAAGGTAGGACAGATGTTACACACAGAATTAAACCCTGCAAAGATGGGACAAGAGGCACACAAGACACACGAAACACTTAAGTCCCATGCAGTCAAAAGAGACACCCAAGGAATCTGCTAGACTTGGGTGCTCCAGAAAACCTACCTGATTCCTTTAAACTCAAAAATCCAGTTTCCACCAACCCATTCAAGAGCACAAGAGAAGTCTATGAGCTAAGAAGAAATAGGAAAAGGCTTACATTCCTTTCCAGTTCAATGGCCCTGTCCTTCAGTTTCAGCAACTCTGTGGTAGCCTCTTGGTGCCCCATTTCAAACTTGTCATTCGTTTGTTGGTTGGGAATGAGCTTCTCTGGTGAACTCCTCAGTGATTTCTGGGCATACTGCCCATCCTGCTGAGTCTGTTGAAGTGCATCAAAGTCCTTCTTCACCTACACAGTCAACAAGCAACAACCTTCAACACCAAGGGAACTGGAATAATGCATTAATAATGATGGGATATGTCACTCCTCTCTTGCACTGTACAGACTTTCAGAGATTCAAACACCATTATCCCACTTCATAGACAGAGAAGCTAACACACAGGTGGAAAAATCCATGTCTCTTGGCCTCCAGTCAGGTGCCTTTAGACTCAACTCACTGTCACCTAACAATCAGGCTGTTCTTAGGTGAGATGCTTCAACTGCAGTCTTCCTCAGCCTATGTTTCCACTAAACAAGGCAGAAAAACACAGCCATACCAATGGAAAAAAACATGGGAAAAGAAATCTACAAAGACCAATTATCTGAGAAAACCCTCCTCATGTGCTTTTTAATGATTTTTGTGTCATTACATAGAAAGGGACAAAAAAAAGGCAGTCCAGTGAAAAAGGGGTCTTGGGAAGGATGTGTATGGGGGAGGCAGAGAGAAGCAACATCCTGTTCTTCAAAAAAAAAAAAAAATCAATTCTCAAACAAAAAATCCTCAAATATGTGTATGTGCAGAACTGCAAAGTGAAAAATTAAAATTCACTTAAGCTCTTACCATATTTAGATCATTCTGTAACTGCTGGTTTAAGTTACGAAAGTCTTTCACTTGAGCTTCCAGCATTGCAATCTTTTCCTCTTTCACAGCTAGAGTTGATTTTAGTGCTGATTCAGTTTTGCTTTCCAGAACCTTGTATTTTCTGAAAAAATAAGGTAATAGCTTTCCAATATCTGCCACTAGGATATGAGCCACCATCTAATTAGCAGACTTCACCTTCACCCATTCCCAATCTCACTACATGTTAAATTGTATTTGCTTGCTTCTTCAGGAAAAATATTTCCTCTACTGCTGCAGATTGCTACTGATATAGTGTATTTACTTACGGAAATCCCATAAATTTTAACAGAGGTTAACACCAGCATGGTTCTACAGAAATATCAAAGAGTTATATAATTTGAAAGAAAATAAGTTTCTCTCTTTTTCCCAAAATTACACTACAGAAAACTCTTCTTATGGCTCTTTTGTACATTCTTGACGAGGAGGAAGATCCACAGTTTAAAAACTCCTCCAAGATGGGTATGTTACTCTAATAGGTCTTAACGAGAAGCCAATATACACACAGGTTGTTGGGATTTTCTGTGTTTGTTACTACAGGACTTACAAAGGAATTCCTTGCCATCAGTTATTTCTTAGGCAACATCTATGTTTATATGAACAAGTACCTGGATCATCAATTACATTAAATAGTAACAGACACTGTTTAATATTGTTTAATTTAATTAATATGTTTAATTTAACTATTCTCACTTGTTAAAGAGAACACAAAAAGAAATACATACTGAAATAGCTACCCAGCTACTCTGCTGGAGAGTACAGAGGAACTGTAGTAACACAACTAACATGGAGAGAAAGTGGCATTTCTTCCTTCCACCAAGAAAGAATTTTGCAGAACTTACAACATGCTGTCAAGCTTGCCTCAGAAAAATGCATTTTATGTCCAAAACTGTTAAGGGTAATGGCAAGGAGGTAGATGAGAACAAATAAGAAAGGCAAAGGGCTTGAGTTAGGCTGAGTCAAAAGAATGACTAGAAGAGTTCAATTTCCTTACGTGTCATCATTGCCATTATCATCCTCCAGCAACAGCTCTTTGTTCAACCCTATCTTCTCCAGTTCCTGGCCCAGTTTGTCCAGCTCACTAGACAACTTTTGACTCTTCAGCTTCTCCAGGACCAAATCCTGAAACAGCATCAACATGATTAGTTGCTATGCAAAGGGTGGTTGCAATTATCCAGCACTATATATTTTTTTAAAGAGTACTGAAAAATTAATTGGATTAAATCCTAGTTCCAAATAGGCCAGCTAAAATTCTTCATCAGTGACAGCTGAGTGCAGAATTAAACTTCCTGGTTTTATTTATAGGCCACTTGAAATAAACCTTCAGAATGCTTATTTTGGCCTTTGTCTCACTCACTGTACTGAACAGCCTCTGCCAACGCTGGCTTTGTGCCTGCCAAAGGAGGGAATGTGTAAGCCAGCAGACACCACCCCATCTCTGTACCACAGGGAACACCAGAGGGAGTTCCCATCTCTCAGCAAGGACAAAAAGCCCTGCCAGCACTGGCACACACACACAGGAGCAACAGGACATCAGTAGGGAAGACTCCTGAGGTATCATGGCTGTGATGTTATTAGCAGGGATGGTGGTAACGAGGTCAATAGTGAATAATGCACTGTTTCTGACATTGGGTAAATAACCACCCAAGATTTCAGAAGTGCAACTGCATTGTAGCGTAAGAGACAGGACATCTCTGGACACCAGAGCTTTGTT